>JAAGEH010000125.1:30432426-30776899 GCA_011751065.1 Lasiurus cinereus | reverse complement strand
ATATATAGATATATAGATATATAGATATATAGATATATAGATATATATCCACTAGCTTTGCCAAGGATGTATGCTAAAGTAAAAGTTCTAAAGTTAAGAATAAATGAGGACTCTGATACTTAGAATGAAAACATTTCAACCGACACCGATGATGAAGTTGAAAATGTTGAACTGCAAAATCTTCCTTTCCCAGCAGAAAAATCTCCTCTCCACCATGGGAGGAAACAAGCTTTCCATTGCATGAAAACATTTAAGGGATCCCATTTAGTCCAAGTTCTTCACAAGGAGGTGCTGATTCACCTCTGAGACTAAATGTAATTTCATTGTGTATTGTCCCCTGGCTGCAAAGAGACTTAAATCCCCCCATGAACCAGACAGAGGGACCATTGCATTCTGCTTTGGCAGAAATCTGGAAACATGGCTAGAAATGAGATTCTAAGAATTTTGTTCAAAGAATGTCAGAATACAGAGATTCATGATCTAGGAGTGGATTTAAATGTTCTTGGCATACTGAAGTTTGATTCTCGGGTACACTAAATGCAACAAGATTGAGATTCCCTCACTTCTCTGTGTATACAACAGAGAAAGGAACTTGAAGGCTAAGTGATTGGGGAATATTGGAATAGACGCTGACCCTCAGGGGGCTTAGAGGAAACTCTTCACTAAATCATTCAAAAGCTTTGATGAGGACAACAGCAGCATCCTTGTAAACCTCTATTACAGGAAGTTGTCTGTTGGGGTCTCTTCAGCCTGGCGATAAAGGGGGACTTCGGGCTCCCATTTCACCATTATGAATTTAGGCTCCCTGTTTTAGTGAGAATAATATGATCTTGGAGTGGCAGGGACCACCTGGTGGCACTTAATTATTCTTTACCAGGTGGGTATAATTACTGCAATAATCCACAAGGACAGAGTTGCAATCAAAGTGTGTTGACATTCAGGAATACATGACAGTAACTCAGTTTTTCTTTTTTTTTTTTACAGAACCCAGAGGAATGAAATAGATGAGTAGCTTACTAAGGTGTTACCAATTAATCTAATCGAATAAATTTGAGATTAATGGAAATAAACTTAAGTTCCCCAAATCACTGAATGAGATTGAATAATTAGTGCCGAAGAAGTCTAGGAAAGAAATATCTGATGTATATCTCAGAATGGAAATAAGAGATGTTTGTACCCCATGGAAGGGCTTATGGGTATAATTCGCCATGACTCGGGTTGTCAATAACCAGGTGGAAAGAGAAAAGTTAAGCCTCTTTTCTCAGCTACCCCGGGTTTTGCTTAATGGACTCCTGAACATTTGGCAACCGTGACGGTTCCATGAAGGCTCAGAAACACAAAATCCCCCATCACCGTAGCTGAGCTCATTGCTATACCCACTGAGAATGCAAATTGCCAATAACAGAGGTCAAACCGAAGCACTGATGTGGCATCATTCCCAGAAATGATGGGGAGAGGGGATCAGCCAGCTACCTAGTGATAGGTTGATTACATTGGACCGTTTCCATTTTGGGAAGAACAGCAATCTGTCCTTACAGAAATAGATAAATATTGTGAATGCAAGTTTGCCCTCAGTTTTTCCAGCAGCCCCATCTTAGATCGACAGATGATGTATTCTCTGCCATGGTACCACACGCTATTTTTCAATGATGATCAACCCTCATTTTACAATAAAGGAGGCAATGTGCTTAGGACCTGTGGTACCCGCTGGTCTACCATGTGTCCCATCATCCAGAGGCAAGTGACTTGTGAGAATGGGGAAATGGCTTACCAAAGGAAGAGTGGTATCACAACTGAGCGATACCACCATATAAAGTCAGGATACTATTTAAAGAATGTGATCAACCAAAGGACTTGTAGGCATGCATATAAGCCTGACCAATGGACTCAGACAACAGGGGAGTGAGGGTGCAAGACAATTCTTAAACCAGTGACCATTAAGTAATGGCATTTCCCTACAATCAAAATTCATGAATCCAGGATTTCAGGATGGATATAGGAGGGGTTCACTCACCTAACAAGTTCCTTTTAGAATTTTGGCTTCTCGTCCCTAATCTTGAACTTGGATAATTTGGAGTTCCTAGATCCTAAGAGAGAAACATTTTCATCGTAGAATATGTTCATGGTGCCCCAAAATTGAAATATTCACTTGCTAATTTCATCTTCTTGTGCTATTAAGCTGATAAACACAGGAGCAGCTCAGGTAAAAGGTTCCATTTGCCAAAGGGAAATAACATTGTTGCTGTGTAATAGATGCAAGAAACATCATGCTGGGATCCAGTGATTTATGTGGGGGCCAATAGAACTTTAATGCCATTAATAGGTCCCCAGCATGCCATCTGGGTGATTACCCCAGTTTATCCATGCTATATTAATTTTTGCCATAAAACTGTATTTACGATTTGAGTAATAAACGTAGATAAGAGTTGAGACAATAAATAAAAATATTGTGATGTGGCAAAGTAAGAAAAGCAGATTATAATGGAAATGATGTAGGAATAAGACAGGATAGAGTAATTAAGGTAGAAAAGTTATTTGGGGTGCCCCAAGTATGTGTTTATAATAGCAGACGGGTAAGTAAGTAGGTAGGCCTGAAGCTCTCTAGTCTACATTTTGAAATATGTCCTGAAGACAATAAAGAACCATGCAGAGAGGTGAGATGATCAGATGAGCATATTTCTAGAGGCAGGCACCTGGAAGGTTAATAAATATTCATTGATGAGTAAATAAACAAATAGGAGGAAAAAGAGTGAAAACAAAGAGTACAGCTAGAAGGTTATTAAAATTGTTCAAGGAAGAGATGTTGATAGAAGAAATGTTCTCCAAAATATATATTTATGCCTAATGGAATCTATATATAATCTTTTGTGGCCTTCAGTGAGAAATGAAATAAGGTGGATATTGCCAAACATGACTATCAATTCCAGATTCTTTGATGCCATCCTTTAAAGAATATCTATGTATCTACAATACGGTGTACAGATGTCATGTTGTAGAACTATGCATCTGAAAGCTGTGTAATTTTTTGAGTAGTGTCACCCCAATAAATTCAATAAAAAGGGAAATAAAAAAGATTGCAGGAAATAAAATAAAGCATGCCTATATAAGAAAAGAACTTATCGCTTAAAACAAAAACAAAGATCATTTAGATTTCTTCTAATTTTAAAAACACAGTGAGATGAAATATGCTTATCTGTCTAAACTGGAGGCCCGGTGCATGAAATTCATGCACTCAGGGAAGTGCCTTACACCTGCCTGCACACTCTCTCAGTCCAGGAGCCCACAGGGGATGTCTGACTGTCACCGAGTCAGGAGAAGCTCCTGCCACCACCGCTGTACTCGCCAGTCGTGAGCCCGGCTTCTGGGTGAGCGGCGCTCCCCCTGTGGGAGTGCACTGAGCACCAGGGGGCAGCTCCTGCATTGAGAATCTGCCCCCCTGGTGGTCAGTGTGCATCATAGTGACTGGTCGTTCCACCATTTGGTCAATTTGCATATTAGCCTTTTATTATATAGAATGTTTGGTAGAATTTATTGCCAATATTGTCTGCACCTACATTGGCCCAATGCTACATAGAACTAGTGGCATTACTCTTTGCAGTAAACCATATAATTACACTAACCTTGGGTAAGAGTACATACGTATTATTAAATTATAGATTTCAAGCTAATATTTCAAAGATCAAAAAGGTCGTGAAATTACTCACTGATGGCAATATGAAGTAGTCATTTTTTTTACCCTTGTGAATACATCTAGCATGAACTCTAGAGAAAAGTCACTTGATTCTCTCTTGAGTTGGGTGCAGATGGGAGGTGAGCATCACAATTAGGATGAGCAGCAGCAATATTTATTTTCTGCAATCACTGATGCTCATGATTACTATATTCAAGCAGCATACTGACAGCACTGGTTCTGAAACATACAATATGGTCTCTCTCGTGTACCAGAATTTCCAAAGGCAAATTGCTTAACCCTGCCGAGCCATACTTCCTTCCATTGCAAAAGAAGGATGGTGATACTGGCAGGAGAGCTAAGAGGATTGGAGATTATTTGCTTTCAGTGCTAAGCAAAGTTCCTGGTGCAGAACTTCTATTATTCAGGAATTAAATCTAAGAGAGACATTTATTTGTAAAGTAAGATTTCATTTATTTGAAAAAAAAAATGCTGCAATATGCTGTGCTAGGCAGCCTCCTGAAGGGCCCGTCTCATTATGCATGTCCCTGCGTCATCCCCTCCCCTGAGTGTAGGCTGGCCTAGATTTTTGTTTCTAACCAATAGAATATGGCAAAGGTGCTGATCCGTTATGCAGCAATAAATAATGTATACATATGTATGTCAAAATTTACATAGCACAGGGACTCTAAACTAGTCCACCAGGACAATGGGAAATGCGTTATATCTGCACAATGGAATACAATAGGGCAATCAAATCAAATGAAAAATGCAGGAGCTTCGGCAACACCACGGATGACACAAACAGCACATTGAGCAGAAGAACAAGACACGGTGATACATGCAGGAGGTGCCATTTACACAAATGTCAAAAACACACACGTACACTGTTCGGGGACTATGTTCAGGAAGAATTGGGAATAGGGCAAAATGGTAATTTTGAGATGATTTAATGCTATTTCTGAGCTTCTGATATGCCCAACAGGGGTCAGCATTCTCTCTGAAGGAATGTAAGTTTGCTCATTGACTAGGCACAATTGATTTGAGCCCAGATGTTTTGCAAAGCTGTGCAATTTAGATATTGATCTGTAAAAGCAGACATAAAACAAAAATGTGTAACCATGATTTTTTTTCTTCTGTTTGGCAGACAAGGTATCCCCAAAAGTTATATATACAGCAGAAGTATACAGGGGTGGGCCAAAGTAGGTTTGCAGATATAATGCAATAATAAACAATAAAACAAGAAGAACATGTTTTACATACCGACAACTGTAAGTCTACTTTTGCCCCACCCTGTATATAGACATAAAGAGAGCAAGAGATAGGAGAGAAATAGATAGACGGTTGGATGGATGGATGGATGGATGGATGGATGGATGGATGGATGGACAGACCAGACAGACACTTTCTTCCTTTCTTTCCCTCTCTCTTCTTACTTATTAGAATGACTTCATTCCTACGCAACTATGGAATCCTAGAACATTGTTCTTCAGTCTTCATTATTTTGTAAAATCAGTAGTGAAATCACTAAAAATACCCTCCCACTTTTGATCTGCTCCCTGGGTCTTTCATCACAACACAGTTGTTAATGAATCTTAGGAAGGGCTTAGAAGACAGGAATATTAGTGTACCTGCAACGATGTGTTAATTAAAATTAAGTCCCTTTTTTCATTTGAGATGTGATAGAAAACCTGACAGGCAAAACAGAACTGCTAATCTGACTTTAAAAGTTTAGAAGTGGGTGCAGTGCGTATAGCCACAGACATCCTGTAGATAGAGTCTCTCCCCGATTTGCTCAGCAACAGCACATGATAGCTGAGGGTGACTACAGCTCACAGAGGAGTCTCTTGCTTCTTCACGGCAACATACCAGTGTCAGTGTAATTACGAGTTTCAATAATTAAAATTTGTTGATTTCATATTTGCATGCATGAATACGAGCTAAAATTAATTAATTTTAATTGCACACCCCAATTACAACATCAGACTCATTTCCCAACATGTTATTCCTCACTGATTACGTGGCCTGTGTGATTGCTTTAATTTTTCATTTTATACTGTAAAGTCAAATAAGAATAATATGTCTTTCTCATTAAGCTTGCTTAATATCTCACTTCTGATTAAGCCCCGTCCTAATATTCGATGACACCGGCCACCTTTAAATCCCCACTCTGAGGGCGCTGGCTTCCGTGGGCTTGTCTTCCTGGTCTCACTTAGCTAAAGGTGAGTTCTCAGGGCGCTCTCTTTCCGAGCTCTGTTTTAGAATGGAGAAAAGCTTTTAGGTTTTTCATCAGAAATGTGGGTGTGAAGTGGGGAGAAAATAGGTTTGAGATGATGAGGGGATTTATGAGGTGATGCCATAGAAAAGTGCTGTTTTTATAGGTTGCCCTGTGCTCCCTGTAGCTTTCGGTGAGTTAGGTATTTCGCATTGAGAAGTTCTGTGGTTGAATCTTAGAGAAACCTACTATCAATCTGTCCAGGATTCACGTATTACACACTGATCTCTCCCTTCGCAATGCGAGTCATAAAATAATAAAATGGAACTAACCTGTGGGCGAATAGTCACTGCATGCAGAGCCTCGCGGTTATTATTTTGTGTCATTATAAAATGTCATAGTTGAGAGGGAAGTGCAGGGTGGAGAGAGCTGTGGGCTGGATGGTTAGGGAAGAGCAGGGCAGGGCTCAGTTCTAGAAAAGCAGAGAGGCTTTCAAAGGCAATTCCAGCTTAAAAGCTGTTACAGTACCACCCTGTCTCTGTCCTTCTAGACGAAATAGCTGCCCTGCTGTATTTTTCAAATCAAAGTTCGATCCAAAGGGCATTGTTATAAATTCAGTGCTTTTGGATGTATTGGTTAAAGTCCTTTGGAGAGGGCATTCTTAGAGATGGGGCTCTTTGGCTCCCTTCTTTCTTGTCCTGCTCTCCCTCCTTTCCCTCTTTTCCTCATGAAGGACTCAGGAGAGTCGCCTCAGATCATGAAGGAGAAGAGAACAGCAGCCATGAACAAGAGGAAGGAAGCTCAAGGCCTTCTTTAAACTTGTGGTGAGTCTATCTTGCCAGCATGAAATATTCTAAAACTCAGACCTTTAAAATACTACGAGCAAAGTAATTCTTTCAAATACTTGAAAATGAAAAAAAAAAAAAATTACAGGAACATTGGTTAAAGAAACATAAGAGAAAAATAATTGAAATAAAAAAATAAATGGAAAGGCAGAGTTCATGCGGGGAAAATACGCAGTAAAGAAACTCAAATAAATGTAACTGCTATGTTTAAAAATAAGAGGAAGGAAGAAAAAAAGAAAGCCTCTTTAAAAATGAATGCACTCAAGCCCTCTCAGACAGTTGTTTGAAGTATGGAAATGTGGTACCAGAAAATCAATTACATTATGGTACAAAAACAGTATGTTATAGAGTAACAAAGAAAAAATACATAAATTGGATTATCCTGTTTAATAAAAAGTAATATGCAAATTAACTATCACTCCATCACAAAGATGGTGGTGCCCATAGCCACAAGATGGCAGCACCCAGTCCTCTCAGCCCCCACCAGAGTGCCCCAGTCCCGGGTGGGTGGTGGGGTGGCCACTGACAGTGGGCAGCATGAGCGGTCTGGAGGATTATTTGCTTCGTTGCCACAGCAACAAGGCAAGCATTCTGCACCCAGCAGAGGATGAGCCTCTGGGCATGAAGTGGCCAGGCTCCCCAGAGAGCCACTGGGCGCACGGATTCGTGCGCAGGGCTACTAGTATAAAAATAAAAACCTGAAAAGACTGCAGGGCAAGGGCTGTGCCCCAAATCTGGGATGAGGTGGAAGCTTTCTTCCTTTAAATCTGTCAGGGAATAAAGCCTTTGCAATTGCCCATGGCCAGGCCTGAATGATCACACATTGATTGTTTTCGGCCAGGAGCTGGACTCGACTTACTCCAAAGTTCGTATTTTGCATGGTCGCCCCCTTTTATATTTTTGTACTTTGCAAATTTCAAAATGCTTTCATTTATGGATTTAATGTTATCGTATTGAATCCTTCCAAGATGTAACTCTAATTTTTCACCAGAGAGCAATATTTGGGGTTAAAAGATCTACTCGTGGCCACAATGTTAGGGGACAGTCAAAACACATCTAAACTAAAATTATTCTGACAAGTTCATTGTTCTTTTGAGAATCTTCCATAGCATGAAAGTTTCTCATTCTCTGTAAGGCAACATAACATATTCAGGAAACAAAATGCCACAAAAAAAAAAAAAAAACGCTTCAGATTCTGATACTTAAAGTAAAATTCAGTCTGAACACTGACCTTCCCCCTTTACTTTTCAAGTCTTTGAGTTCCATTAGATTTGAGTCCCAGTTGCAAGGAGCAGCTACTTCACCTCCTATATGACAGAAGCACTGGCAAGTCTCAAGTGGCTTTCTAAAGGACTTCTTCACATTTAAATTAATAGGCTGATGTTCAGTTCTTGAACTATTTTGGGTGAAATCATGTTGCTGGATTTGGGGCATGTAAGATAAATGGACCTGTACATTGATTACCAAAGCTTTAAGTTTCTCATTGAAAATATCAGATTTCAATACACATCAACCTGGGTTTAACCCATAGTGAGCTTTGCTGTCAGAAAGATAGCTGGAACTTATGTTTCAGAGACAGGCATGACTCGTATCTCTGAGTTGATGCTCTGTCCACTCGTGGTACATCAGTAGCAAGTGAGCGAACACTGAATTTTATTCCAAGTAAACAGAAAGTAATCCTGATTACTTTCTCAGTGGCCGGCAAACTCATTAGTCAACAGAGCCAAATATCAACAGCACAACGATTGAAATTTCTTTTGAGAGCCAAATTTTTTAAAATTAAACTTCTTCTAACACCACTTCTTCAAAATAAACTCGCCCAGGCCATGGTATTTTGTAGAAGAGCCACACCCATGGGGCCAAAGAGCTGTATGTGGCTCGGAAGCCGAGGTTTGCCAACCACTGGCTTATCTGATTCTACTCAAAGTATCAGGAAACAAGAATAATATGAGTAAATATTAAGACTTGGCTAATTCCAAAGGCCTCCATGGTCTTCATAAAGATCACATTTGGAGAATAAAGTTAATTCTTATTTTTAAATTAATGAAACAAGTTTTTTTTATATGATCAGGAAAAAAGAAATTAAAAGTTAGTTTTAAAAACTCAATCATTGATAAAAATTATCACTATATATAGAGTAATAAACACATTTATTCATTTGATTAAATAATTTTAATCTCCTGGAATCATTAACATGAAATGATTAAAATGAAGATAAAATTTATGTACATAGATTTTTAATTCAGTGTAATTTATAAAATTAAAAGAATGGAGACAACTTAAACATCTAATAAAAAGAGAATAATGATAAGCTTATGATATGTTTATAGAAGGGAATGTTAATAACTATTTAAATGAGCTATTCAAATAATTTTCAAGATATGAAGAAATTGCATATAAAGTTAACTGATGAAACCATTTTTATTATATATGCATGTTTGTGTAATAGATTATGAGTAATTATTTTCTTAAGTTCCCATATTTTCTATAATGATTCATTGCTTTTATAAAAAGAAAAAGTAAGTAAAAACATGATATTTGAAAATATTTAAGATTTGCTATGTCTGGGATGCACATTACTTTTTTTCCACTTTGTCACTTCTTATTATTTCAGTGAGTTACTGGGATTATAAAACCAGCTATTTTCCACAGAATACCATTCCTCAATCACCATCACTTATTTGAAGACCAAGCACGACTTGTTTTTTCTAACCAATTTACCATGTTGACTGATCTGCTCCACTCTCTTCATTTCCCTCTCCAGTCCCTTTTCCCTCCTAGAGTCTGTCTCTCGGGCTCTCTCTCCCAGCCTGAACTTTCTCATTCAACCTGCTGAACTCTTGCATGTGCTATTAACCTACCTATAATAATAAAAGTATAATAAGTGGTACCTCGAGATACGAGTGCCCTAACATACGAGATTTTTGAGATACGAGCCATCGAGTGAGCAATTTTTGCTTTGAAATACGAGCAACATTTGAGATAGGAGTAATCGTGCGAATGGGTCAGCTGCACACGACCCACCTGTTTACCGAGACTCAAGCGTCTCATAGTTTCCCACGCCTCAAGGTTACGGAACGAATTAAACTCGTATCTCAAGGTACCACTGTACTAATTAGACCAGACAGCCAAACAGTCTTCCGATGTCCTTCTGGAAGAAGCCAGAGTTGCGAAGCCCAAGGCACAATGAATTTCGTGCATTGTGCCTCTAGTTTTGAATGCCAGAAAACGTATGGTTAATCTGGTACAATAACCAGGGAACTCACCATCAAGTCAATGAATTGGTAACCAGAGTGGCAGTTGGCAACCTTATTTTGTGTTTTAAGGATTTATACTCAAATTGCTAACTATACACATACACTTACTAATTCGCCTTTATCTTCCCTATGTCCTCTTCTGCCATTTTAAAAAGATAGTCAGACTTCCTTTATTTTCTTTTCTCAGTATCCTTTCTAAATTAAAAAAAAAAGAAAAAAAAAACAGAATCTGAATCAAAATGACAGAATACTTGAAAGAGGTGAGGACTGGAGTTCCAGATGGGGATGAAATGTTAGGTGTTGTCTTTGAGAAGTCTGGAGAGGAAGAGAACTTGAGCTCTGGAAAAAAAACTTGGAAGTTTTAGAGATCTGTAGGCTAGTAGTTAGCCCGGAATTTAAGAACCATTCAGGGGGATGGTAAGATCTCTCGGGATGACTGCCTGACTGATCTAGGACCACTAGATCCAAGATACTTAGATATTCCAATGTCTTAAAGGATCTTGTGCCACAGACCTGACAAGGAAATAGCCTCGCCACCCAACCTACCTCCTGAATGCTGGAATAGCAGGTATTTCAGTAACCACAGACAGATAACCACAGACAGATCAATCTGAGAGAGGCTCCTCTGCTCAGACATGCCTTAAAATGTTGTCCTTTCGCATATCCTATCCATCTGGAGGGAGGAGCCACCGATTCAAACCACAATTACGTTAAAGAAAACAAAGACATTTCATTTCTCACTTAACCGAGTCTCTTGTTGAACGTTCACACCTCTCACAGAGGAGAGCATAAGTATTCATTGTGGCTTCCAATGCTTTTAGTTCATTACCAGGGCACAGTTGCCACTGATTGCTCGGAGGAGGTCTAGGGCAATGATCATTATAACAGCTTATGTATCCTTACAGGGCGCTTTACAAAGCAAAGAAATACTCACTTTCACAGACCATTTGCTCCTCATAATAGCTTTGTCAGAGAAGGAGAGATTGTTATCGACATTTTCTATCAGGAGAGAGAGAACGAGAGCGCTTCATATGACTTGCAAATGTGAACCCACCTAGCCCGAGAGAAAAAAAAAAAGACAAGGCTTTGGGACCCAGTCTTCTCTGCAGATACAAGTATAGGCATACCAGTTCCATCTTCTCCCAATACAACTCTGAGGACAGACAACCTGGAGAGAGAGAGCTTTTTTTATTTCTTGATTTGATTTAGGTTCTGATTCTCTGTCTTCCTCACTTGGAGGAGCAAGAGTAGGAATGGAGTTCCAGAAGCGAAATGCAAATAGGAGACACAGAAACAGTCCAACAGCAAAGTCTCAGAAGGAGAGTTTTAAGAAACAGATGGGCCCAATGAAGTGGCTCTTTAAAAAGATTGTGCAAGGAGGCAATAGGCAGAAAGAAGTTAGAGCAAAAAAAAAAAAAAAACCACACTTCCAAGGGGCCGAGACATAAATGACATCTTCAGTGCTGAGCAAGCCAGTACATGGCATAACCCTGACCTACACCTTTTCTAAGACCCGGACTTTCTATCGGAAACGTGGACAAAGAATAACCCGAACTATGACATTTCTCCACAGTAAAGAAGAGAACGTGGATATCAACAGCAAGATGTAGAAACTGTGAGTTATGAAACATTTTAAGAATGAGTGTTAATTATTTCCTGTCTGTTCATACACAGACTCTCAGACGGAATGTAAACACTTTAGGTAGGGCAAGCATAACCTCAGGGAGAGAAAGCATCAAAATGCTAATCCCCAAATTGAAATTTTTATAGCTGTGCATTTGCATATAGCCTAAAATCTCCTTGAAAATAGCTGGAATGCATTTAGTTACCTGTAAAGCTCTCATATTGAGTTGTGATTAATTTATTATAGGTGAGGCAATGTTTTCTTTGCAAAAAACTTCTTTTCTCAGTTGTGCCATAGGCACCGGTAGAAAATTTAGAGCGCTTTCTATTCCATAGAATATGCATAGCAATATCAATAATAAATAGCTTTTCCCACAGTATAGCGTGGGAGCCTCTCGCTCAGAGAGCAGACTCCCGCCTGTTAAAGTAAAACTCCCTCGGTGAGGACAAATCTCAGGGAAGAGGGGGAAAGAAGAGAATTCGGGGTGCGTTACCCTGAGGGCAGGGCACTCCCTGAATGGCCCACAGTGCCCTGGTATTTCCACCCGGTAATGCTGGACAGGAAAACGCCAACATATTTTTGCACACATTTGCTATGACCCTTGCTTCCCCAGTGCAATGCCTCTTTCTTTCCCACAATGAAATCCCTTCCCCCTGCCAAGCATTTCCCTTCCTCTTTTAAAAAAATGGTGAAGGGTCCTGCTAACCTAAGACATAACGGTTTATGACTAAGATGAAATGCTTATGGCCGGAACAAATGCACCAAATTTTTTAAAGTTCTTGCTGAAGTAGTGCACAATGGATAATGTCTCTAAAATCAAAGGGCTGAGTGCCTGCTTCCCTCCGGGTCTTTGTTGTTATTGTTACTCTTCACCCGAGGAGGATATTTTTTCCCATTAATTTTTAGAGAGAGTGGAAAGGAGAAAAGATGGGAAGGGAAAAGAGAGAGAGAGAAAGAGAAACATGGATATGAGAGAGAAACATCGATTGGTTGCCTCCCACTCATTCCTCAAAAAGGAGGACTGGATCAAACCTGCAACCCACATATGTGTCCTTGACTGGGAATCAAACCCATGACGTTTGGGTGCAGGCCGATGCTCCAACCACTGAGCAACGTCATCCAGGGCCCCTAAGAGCTTTGTGGACATAGAAATGGGCTATGTGGATGACAGTCTCACTGGCTATTTCCATAGCACTTTTGCCTTTTCACAGGAATAACCAAAGACAGCGGGAAAAAATGGGAGACTCAAGGATTTTGAATCATGACACAAAAAGAAACCTAGCTGATAGACCAATGAGAAAAACAAAATTGTTGTGTCTGAGGCTGAGATGTATAGCAAACATCCTAGCTAATAAAAGAGTAATATGCAAATTGACCATCACTCCAACACACAAGATGACTGCCCCCATGTGGTCAAAAGATCCTGCCCCCATGTGAACACAAGATGGACGCCACAAGATGCCAAGCAGGGCAGGACAATTGGGAGTGACCAGGTCTGCAGGGGAGGGCAGTTGCGGGGGACCCAGGCCTGCAGGGGAAGGCAGTTAAGGTGACCAGGCCTGTAGGGGAGGGCAGTTAGTGGTGACCAGTCCCACAGGGGAGGGCAGTTAGGATAAAACAGGCTGGCAGGGGAACAGTTAGGTATCAATCATGCTGGCACAGAAGTGGTTAGAGGTGATCAGGCTGGCAGGCAGAGCGGTTAGGGGGAATCAGGAAGGCAGGCAGGTGAGCTGTTGGGAGGCAGCAGTCCTGGATTATGAGAGGGATGTCCGACTGGCCGTTTAGACGCGATCCTACCTGGATCGGGCCTAAACAGGCAGTTGGATTGGGCCTAAGTGGGAAGTCGAACATCCCTCAAGGGGTCCCAGATTGGAGAGGGAGCAGGCTGGGCTGAAGGACATCCCTTCTCCCCCACCCCGTGCATGAATTTTGTGCACTGGGCCTCTAGTAGAATTATAATTACTTTAATGCCATTTGGGCAACCTATGCGGTATTGACAAAATAAATAAATCCTATAGATTTCAATTTGAATTTTTAAGGGTTAGTAAGAGATTATAAAAGCAGGTAAGGAAAAATGTATCTTTGGGACAATAAAAAATTAAGTGCTTCAAGTCCCATAAACCTTCCAATTCTGTATGCAGATCCACTGGCCAAGCATGGCTGCTGAAGCAGATAAAACCAGTACAAGGAGCTCTCTAGGTGGGTTTTAAGTCTTTAAGCTAAGAAAAGAAAGAAATTCATGCCACTGTGCACAGAGAATTAGAGGCTGTATCCGATATAATATAGCAAATTATCTCCTTGGGAGTTCGACCAATAGGGAGTTCGACAGCTTGCTATGGCTTGCACTGGCCACCAGGGAGCGGCATGGAATGAAGGAATATAAAACCAGATAGTACTTGATTACTGGCCAGGCCTAGGGACCATACCCATTCAGAATTTCATGCACAGGCCTCTAGTCATTTATATATTGGAAGATACTGTGATGGGAGAAAATGAGTGCCTAAAACATTGGGGTTCAAGTCTTGCCCTTTATTTGGATTTCAGTTTAAAACAATGTAAAAAGGAGAGGATAAAAATCTCACTGTCCACTCAGGAATGTTACTGACAAGATGACCTCAAGGAGTACATAGGGGATTTTATAGTTTTATACATTGTGTGTGTGTGTGTGTGTGTGTGTGTGTGTGTGGTGTGTGTGTGGTGTGTGTGTGTGTATAAAATATTAATGGTGATCTCATGTATATGTGCTGTGTGTGTCTAAAAGAAAATAGTTATTCCTATTGCTAAATTAATTCTTATTTCTCCTAATTGATTTAATTCTATTCATGTCTTGTAAAATTTCCCAGAATTAATTAAGGGAGAGAGAAAAAAAATTAATCTAGCCTAACTTTCTGCCTTAGCTATGCTCTGTTTAAAATAATACATACAGGTTTTGTCTTGCGTAAAAAAAGAGACAGAATTTTTCTGAATGTTGGAAGGAAAAATACATAAGGGAAAAAAACCACAAATAGCCTACAATAAGTTTCTAATTAACCTTAAAATCTCTACTATCATGAAGATAAAACCAGACAGTACCTGTCTTCATTAACATACATTTTTTGAAGTTTTAAAAATATTTTATGGCTGAAGCCGGTTTGGCTCAGTGGATAGAGCGTCGGCCTGCAGACTAAAAGGTCCCAGGTTCCATTCCGGTCAAGGGCATGTACCTTGGTTACGGGCACATCTCCAGTGTGAGGCATGCAGGAGGCAGCTGATCTATGTCTCTCTCTCATAGATGTTTCTAGCTCTCTGTCCCTCTCCCTTCCTCTCTGTAAAAGATCAATAAAATATATATTTAAAAAAATAAAAATAAATAAAAATATTTTTTGGATTTTTTAAAAATTTATCTTTATTGTTGAAGGTATCACAGATGTCCCCTTTGGGCTTGTTTTTTTCCCCCACTGACCCCCTTGTCCCCCACCTACCCCTCACAAGCCTTTGCTACACTATTGTCTATAACATCTTTTGTTACCTTCTAGAAAGTTATTGTAGGCTATTCTTTGTGTTTGAATCCAAATCCAGCTAGTGTATTTATTCATCAAAGAGTTCGGTTACCTGTTTTCAAAAACTTAACTACTAATACTTCTTCATGAATGTGTTTTTCTCTTATTTTCCCTTCAGTCCACCTGCGATTGCCACAAGGATGCTCCTGTAATGTGACATATACGGTCTGTGCTCTGCACAAAGTGGATCCAGAATGAGGCCCTTGTTACCACCTCCACTGCTACCACTTTGCCCAAACTCCACCCTCTTTTCTCACTTGGATTTTTCAACAGCTCCGCCTAAAAGATTGGCCTCTTCCTTCTTGTTCCTTTACAGTATGTTCCCAATTCCCAGTCAGAATGACCCTCCATCATTTTCTAGGTTTATTCTCTTTCATATTGTTATCTTTCTCCTTAGGAGATATCACTACATGGTCTGTTATGTATCTTATGTATTGTCAGTCACATCCATCCCTTTTGGAATATAAGCTCCAATGAGGAAAAGAATTTGTGTCTATTTTTGTTATTGTTGTACCCTCCACAAAGACAGCATTCCTATGAAAGCTCTAGTAAGCTGAAATGTCATGAAGCTAAAAGCAATTATCATTGATTTTATGAAAAAAAAAAATTGAGCACTTCCAGACCTAAAATTCAATGCACACACAAGGTGTTTATTTTATTCACCACCATTGAAACACTCAATTATGTCCAGTTCTACACTAAAGGTAACGCCCTTCCTGGTTCTCTTAGGGTTTTCTGTTGCTCTGATCAATGATGTCTCTCTCGCCGAAACCGATTTGGCCCAGTGGATAGATAGTTGGTCTGGGGATTGAAAGGTCCCAGGTTCGATTCCAGTCAAGGGCATGTACCTTGGTTGCGGGCACATCCCCAGTAGGGGACGTGCAAGAGGCAGCTAATCGGTTTCTCTCTCATCGATGTTTCTAACTCTCTATCCTTCTCCCTTCCTCTCTGTAAAAAAAAAATCAATAAAATATAAAGAAAAAAAAATAACAAATGATGTCTCTCTCATTGTTGTTTCTGTTTCTCTCTCCCTTCCTCTCTCTCAAATAAATACATACAAAAAAAAAAGTCTGTGCATGTGCAGTACAGATGCAATCATTGTAGGCCTAACTACACATCAACAGTGTAGTGGTTTTTCTGAATCTTTTTGATTTGTGGTTGGTTGAACCTTCGAATGTGGAACATGCGGATATAGAGAGCCAACTGTAATTTGAAGTGGAGGTCATAATTAAATCAATTGAGGAGAGAGGGGTATAGAAAGCAATGGGTCCAGTAGATACGTGGCAATGGGTAATGGTGTTAGTAAGGAAGAAAAAAAAAAGCAAATCAAGCACTGCCCAATAACTGTGTGGGAAGGCAATCACTAACTCTGATAAAAAACATATTCACTTTGGAATTTTAAAAACGACAGTGATAACATTTGCAAAATGGGGTGAATAAGAATGATGCTCTTGGATGTTTATTTTTATGCTTTCTGGAAAATGGGAAGGCATCATAGAAATCTCTTAGCCGTCTTATATAAGCAACTTGAGCTACTTGCTGTGACATTCGAACAGAGCTGGCAAGGGCCAAAGAATCCAGCCTCTCTCTTTCTTATAGAAAGGTAATTTGTAAATTGCCAAAGGGGTAAAATATGAACCCGAAAAATCACATCATCAAAAGCACAGGTACTAGAGAAATTGGATTAAATGCGCCTCTTCAGATATTTCTAAGGAAGTGGCTTGCTTTTTCCTTTTAATCTTGAGTTCTAGGTAATTTGGCAATTATGTGAAAGCACTCAGTTTGGAAGCCTGGTGAGGATTTTATCTCTAGGTTTGGAAATACTCTCCTACTGTAAGTCCCACAATTTCCATATATCTGGTAAAAAGAAAAACAGTCAAAGACATGCATTTGAAGGTCAGAATGTCCATAAGATATTTTGGAACCACTGGGAAAGATAATATTCTTGCAAGGTGATCCATTGTAATTAGGGAGTTAGTCATCAACTTTTGAAAGTTTAATGAAGAGATTATGCTCTGAAGAGGACTGTGAATCTCCTTTTTGTTTTTAAAATGTTTTCTTCTCTATATTATGAAGCAGAAGTATCATGGTGATGTTCTCATTTGGATAGGCATCTCCCAAACAGGTCATTGGATACATTTATTGTTCTTTTTTAGAAAAATTTTCTCTTTATTGTTGAAAGTATGACATATGTCCCCTTTGTTCTGTTTTGTTCTGTTTTCCCATGGACCCCTGCCATCCTGTTCCCAGGCCTTCACCCCACTATTGTCTGTCTCCATGGGCCGTGCATATACGCTTGCATTTCCTGGTTGACCTCTGCCCGCCCACCCTCTCATCCACTACCTTGATATTGCCATTCTTCTGCTTAAAATTCCTCAGTGGTCTCCACTGCCTATAGGAGGGACTCTCCTCATACTGGAACCTGGACCTTGTTTGATTATTCCAGGCCCTCTTTGTCACAGGCATTCCAAGCTTCCCACAACGGAGTCCTCTTTACTTAGCCTATTTTGCATGTCTTTTTGTGCGACTTCAAAATGCTGACTTCCTCTGCTTGAAAGATTATCGGGATCCATCCGGTCCCTTGACCAGCGAACATTATCACCACACGTGATTTTATCTAATCAAATCCTTACACATCTTCAAATATCAAGTCCAGCCAGGGCTCTCTCTAGCAAGCACGTGCTAACCTCCACTTTCCAACCTCTGTGGATCCTCTGGGATCCAACTTCTCACCAGGTATATCAAGAGAATGATACACATTCATTCATCCGTCATCACTGCAAGTGATTCTCCTTCAGGGAAAGTACTGTTTCTAATTGTGGGTGTATTCTCAGCTTGCAAATACTCAATGTGTAATAAGCACTCACAATCGTTTGTTTCCCACTTGAAAAGAAATACTCCTTGAGTCACAGAAAGAAAAGTTTATGCAGGAAACACATATTGTTGTTTTGAAGCATTTTTTGTCGCTGAGACAGAGCGATGTTTTATTTATGTAACCCCCGCCCCTTCCATGATTTTCATAATCAAGCATTTGGGTATAATTTTGTGGAAGTACCAATGAATCTGCTGGACTTGCTTAATTGTAACATAACAGCTTATTCTACTAAAGGCACCTTCCTTTTCGCTGATGTGATCATGACAGTTCATTAGGAGTCCATTAGGGTGTTCCTTATGGGATAGACACAGGGAACAAATGCTGTCGTTTGCAAATTAATGCTTGATTATTAAAAAAAAAAAAAGACTTTTTCTCCCTTCCAAGTGATACTATGCTCTTTGGTATCCGTCATGGAGAATGGGACAACAGGGGAAGGACTGCCATTACATGGAAAGCATAAAAGTGCCTTCACAAGCAAAACTGAACACACACATTAGCTCAACTGGGAGCCATTCCGAACCAGCCTATATCGGTTCCCTCAGCTTTTGTGCCATGCCCTTTTCTAGATTGAATTTCTAGAGCATCCCATGACCTCGAACCTGATAAACATCCTCATAGAAACAGCATATGGAACTCATTATTTTCATTGGATGCTAAAGATTTAGCTGTAGGAAAAACGGCATTGGCTATCCGAACAAATCCAGCCCTCTTAAAATTAACCCACAAGTAAACAACAATAACAAATAAAGATGTTTTCCACTAAAACTAAATGTAGTTTGAATTTTGAATTCTGCAGTGCATGAGGATGGCCTGGTGAAGATCTTTGACATAGAGTAATCTATGAAACACATACACACACACACACACACACACACACACACACACACACACACACAGCGACAACTCGTTAACCGAACCAGAACAGCACAGCGTGTGGTCTGTTACAGGCAGCGTGGGGAGGAAGGCCCATTCCCCAGCTCAGCAGAGATGCACTCAGATATAAATATTTGTCATCATGTCCACACTGTCCCACAAACCGCACATAGACTTTGTTTTCCTTATGTGGTTTCAGCTATTATGAATATCATCTACCCATCTCAATTCTATTGTATTTTCTTCATGGCCAAACTAAATTCTTCCTTGCCCTGTGGAGGTTTCCCTGACAAACCCATACCTCACCCATCTCTCCTTTAAAAAAATTTTGTTCAGTGTTTAGAGATTTAAATTGTCATGTAAATTGACATCTAAATATATGTGTCATATTATAATGTAATGCTCCTTGAGGGCAAGACATAAATCAGTCAACGTATAGGCTCTTCCTTAAGATATCAAACAGGAACCACACAGGAGCTCTTAATAATATATATACATGATGACTGTTTTGGAATATTGGGAATTCAGTTAATTGGTAGTAATCTAACTGTATGAGGTACTGATTTGTGTGGCTGGGGATATTTTAATTTGCTTTAAAGACTGAGTTGAAAGAGTTTATATAATTAACTAGAGGCTCGGTGCACAACATTTGTGCACTAGGGGGGTGTCCCTCAGCCCAACCTGCACCCTCTCCAATCTGGGACCCCTTGGGGAATGTCCAATTGCCTGTTTAGGCCCGATCCCTGCCTGCCTGATTGCCCCAAACTGCTTCTGCCTGCCAGCCTGATCACCCCCTTACCACTCCCCTGCCAGCCGGTTT
This sequence comes from Lasiurus cinereus, assembly GCA_011751065.1. Classification (NCBI taxonomy): domain Eukaryota; kingdom Metazoa; phylum Chordata; class Mammalia; order Chiroptera; family Vespertilionidae; genus Lasiurus; species Lasiurus cinereus. Next base: position 30,757,181 of record JAAGEH010000125.1, on the reverse strand, counting down.
GATGTCTAACTGCTCTCCTGTCAGTCTGGTCATCCCCAATTGCCCTCCCCTGACAACCTGGTTACTCCTAAATGTTCTCCCCTGCATATTCCCTCTTTATTAGGTAGGGTTTTTTCTTTAGCATATTGGACAGCACTAACTGGTTTGGCTCAGTGGATGGAGCATCGTCCTGCAGACTCAAGGGTCTCAGGTTCAATTCTGGTCAAGGGCATGTACCTTGGTTGGGGGCACATATCCAGTGGGGAGTGTGTAGGAAGAAGCTGATTGATATTTCTCTCTTATAGATGTTTCCAGTTCTCTATCCTTTTCCCTTCCTCTCTGTAAAAAATCAATAAAATATATGTTTTTAAAAAAGAAACATTTAAGATTCCTCCATATCTGCCTGGCTGGTGTGACTCAGTGGTTGAGACACCAGATTGCCACCTCTAGTCAGGGATTGTGCTGTGGGGGTGTGTGTCCCGGCCAGGCTGAGATCCCAGCCAGGCTGCCACCGCTGGCCAGGGATTGCACTGGGCGCTGAAACTTCCCAGCTGGAAACCCCAGGCTGCCACCACTGGGTGGGGATCACTGCATGGGGGCAGGTACCTCCCAGCTGGATATCCCAGATTGCTGCTACTGGGCAGATTGGGGACTCTGGTGGGGCTAAGAGGACTGGACACTGCCATCTTATGGCTATGGGCACCACCATTTTTGTCACAGAGTCATGGTTAATTTGCATATTATTCTTTTATTAGATAGGATTGCATATAAAACAGTAAAGTTATAAAATAGACATCAGCAACCAGTTAGAAAAATTTAGTTATTGAACATGACATTGAATGCAAACTGATTCTGGGTATCTGAAAAATAAAGAAAAAATTAAATTTTGCTTTAAAAATTGTCAAGCCTGGCCTGGCCAGTATGGATTCCAGATCAGGGCCCATGTCCAGATTGCAGGTTCAATCTCCAGTAGGAGGTGTGCAGGAAGCAGCCGATTGATAATTCTCTCTTATCATTGCTATTTCTTTTCCTCTCCTTCCTCTCTGAAATCAATAAAAATGTATTTTTTTAAATGTTAAGCCTATGTTGAGAAGCAAAATGTTTCATCATGCTCAATTTTGTAAAAAATAATATATGCAGATAATTTATGTATTTTTCCATAATATGTAAAAATATTTCAGTTAAAACTTTTTAAAAGATGCATATATATTCTATTATTTCAAACCGTTTTTAGTAACAAAAGTAATTCATGTGAATGGGATATTTCTTAAATCTAAAGGGTGACAGAATGTCTTTTAATCTTCAGGAAGTCAAGAGAATGTGGTTACTGTTTGCCAGTTTCTAATAACCTACTACAGTGCAAGGGGTGAGCTTAGGAACTGACAGATATCGATGCTACATCTGCCTTACATTTGGTTTCCTTTCAATTACCTTAAATGAACCTTAAAAAGACAAAATTGCAGACAATTTATGGATTAACTCTAACAAATGCTTGACTGCTTTGTGCTACTGATTAAACAGGAATCATAAAATTGCGGATCACAATTGTTTCGGAAGAATTCTCTGAGAAAGTGTAAGAGTTGGATTTGTATGTTTGCCTACATAAAGAGAAATTATGCATTCTAAAGATACATTTAAAGGTAAGGAAGAATACTAAATGGAACAAAAATATATTAAGGTAAGCTCTAGCATGATCGCCTACAAGGAATTTCACAAGTGCTTGGGTGGATGAACACTAAGAAATCTATCCATTTGGCAAAGATGACTGGTTTCCCCATACAGGTTTCCATCCCAAGCTGTGGCCGACTGGCTGTAGCCCTCTGGGCAAGTCACTATGTGCTGCTGGTCTCTGCCAACTTTCCACTGTAATATCCTTACTGCTTTTGCTAAAAATTCCTCAGGTGACCTCAGCATCCATTTGCAAAATACCAATATACCTGTCCAACTATCTATAATACAGCTGCCATGAAGATGAATGAGTTCATCTGGGAAGGGCTTTGACTTTTCCGTAAAAGTACTGAAAATTTCTTTTTAAATCTATTAATGTAACCCTTGAAAAAAAAGTCACAAAGAAGTCATCTCAATAGATGTAAAACAGGATTGTTTTATAATTAAATGTACCCACACAAATGCATAGCAAACGTTTCTTTATATATATTTCAAAGTATTTACCAATAGCATATATAATCACTAAAATGTAGAAATTTTTTCACTAAATAAAAGATAGTATTTCCTGTGCTTACTACAGAAAAGTTAATTAAAAGTATAAATATTTTAAAAAGGAAAAAAATTTGCAAAACCATAAAACATTGATTTGAATGCCCTAGGTAATCATCTGGAAAACAGAAGGAAAATGTATCTACACTAATAAAAGAGAAACATGCAAATGGACCATCACTCCACTACACCCACCAGCCAATCAGGAGGGAATATGCAAATTAGAAGGACAAAGATAGTGGCCTCCTAGCTGCTCAAGGCATGAAGTGGCTGGGTGAGGCAGGACACCTGCTATGAGAGGGAGGGCCAGCGGGGGGAGGCAAAGGGATCTACAAGAGCAGAAATCTGGCTGCAGAAAAAAACAGACTGCAAACTCTGGAGTCTGTAGCCAAGACAAAGATGGCAGACTCCAGCCTGGGTCTGCAGCAAAGACAGCAGACTCTGGCCAGAGCCTGCAGCAAAGACAAAGAAGGCAGACTCTGGCCAGAGTGAAGGCCTGAGTCCTGGTTGTCGGAGGAAAACTGGTGCTGGAAGCCAAGGAAAGGAAGGCCTATTGTACCAATCTCTTCGTGCAATGGGCCTCTGTAAATATATATGACACAGTTATATTAAGGTCTTATTTTTTTTCAATTAAATAAAAAATGATAAAATTTAAATATTTTAAATAAAATGAAACTGATTTTTTAATCTAAATTAAATGAAATAGTTAAATAAAAATATTTTTAAATAAATTAATTTAGGAGTATAACTCGTTATAAATTTAAAAACATTAACACATTCTCTACAAATGAGGGAAAAATACAAAAATTTATCTATTCACATTGATAGAGCAGATATAAAATCTGGTACCTAACAACATCCAAAGAAGAAATATGAAGAAACTTAAATGATTTATAATTTTAAATTAAGAAGACTGATAAATATTAAATTGTTATGTTATATATTATGTTCAATAAATTAGAACTGGATTGTATCAGAATCTCACTGGCAAAGATGTCATTGGAACATACTAATAATACCCTAAACAAGCTCAGATGTCTGTAACATTTTTAATAATTGAAGGTGACATTTAAATTTATTGGTGAAAGTTTGCTGTGTTTATTAAATGGGACTGAGAAATCTGGTTTACTATTTTGGAAAAAATAAAATAAAATAAAAATTCTGGCCATTATTCAGACCAAATTAAATTCTGCATTGGTTTTCTATATAAATGGGAAAATTTAAGCCAGATAATGTACTAAGATTATAATTATCTCTCTCTAAGACAGATTTGATATTTTCCGTTCTTGATATTCAGTGATAAGTATCCAAAAGGAAACCTATTATGCTAAGTGACAAACTGCATGTACTTTTATAGAAATCTAAATCACATAGCCAATAAAGTTAGGGGAACACATACAGATTCCCAAAGTATTATGGAGAATCAGGCAATGTGGAGAGAGCCCGAGTAAACTGTTTTAATCATGGGTGAAATAAGCCCAAAACATATGTGGATTGTGACATTATAGAGAGAAATGTCGTAATAAAGAATAAATAAATAATACTCTGAAACAGAGCAAAATATGAGCTCACTCTTCCTTAGAGGGACATCTGGAGAGAAATCTGTGGAACATTAGGGTAGCACACAATGGGGGAGACTGCGATGGGAATCAAGTTAGTTTGGACATTAAAATGATTAAATGAGCCAAGCTTGCCGAAACCGGTTTGGCTCAGTGGATAGAGCGTTAGCCTGTGGACTGAAAGGTCCCAGGTTCAATTCTGGTGAAGGGCATGTACCATGGTTGCAGGCACATTCCCAGTAGGAGGTGTGCAGGAGGCAGCTAATCGATGTTTCTCATCAGCGTTTCTAACTCTCTATCCCTCTCCCTTCCTCTCTGTAAAATCAATAAAATATATTAAAAAATTAAAAAATAATAAAATAAAATGAGCCAAGCCTGCAGAAGCCGAACCTTCTTCGACCCCGCAGAGCTGTTGTTCTTCGCCCAGCATTTAGTCAAAAGCGATGTGAATCAACATATTTACTAGTATGGCTGATACTGCCCTACCCTGCATGAAAATCCTAGACATGTGACTCGCCATCCCAGCTCACTATCTGTAGGAACCTTGGGACCGGAAACAAAAGGATTTAATGGCTATAAGATGATATTTTTAGGAATGTTATGAATGATAGCATTTTTTTAGACAACTGAATATAGATTGATTTTTAAAAGGTTAGAGAAATTATCACTATTGAACGAATTAAAGGGAGCAAGGTCATGAGAGAAAAGAGAGCATTTAAGATATTACCACAATAATTAAAATGAGAGTTAATACTACTTGTGCAAATGAAAGTGGAAAAGGCCATAGGCACACCGATAGATATAGACAGTGATATAGATAGAATTATATGTAGAAAGAAATAGAGATGTCGATATGGATATCCTATCTAATAAATGAGAAACATGCAAACTGACTGTACCTCCGCTATGCCCACAAGCCCTACCCACCAGCCAATCAGGAGCAAGTATGCAAATTAACCAAACCAAGATGGCAGTTAACTTGTATATCCTGGTGCAGAGCGAAGACTGAATACAGCATAGAAGAAAGCCAAGTGCTGCAGAAGGGAGGGAAGCTGCGAGAAGCAAGCAGGCAGGGTGGGAAGCAGGTGGGGCTGCAGAGAAGGGAGGGAAGCAGGCAGGGCGGCAGAGATAGGAGAGAAGCAGGCGGGGCAGCAGAGACCACTGCAGGAAGCCCTATTCTTGCAGGAATCTTGCTGCAATGGACCTCTAGTAGATATATAAATACAGATATCTGAGGTTGGGGAGGCTCCATTTTACTATTCATTTCACTCAGCTCCTCAATGGCATGTGACATGGATGATCAACACTCCCTCTCCTTGAGACATTTTCTTTGTTGGCTTCTCTGCATATCCTTCTATTTCACAGGCCATTCCTTTCCAATGTCTAGCTGGCCCATCCTCCTCACCTTGATCTCTAAAACTTGGAGTGGCTGGAGGATCATTCCTTGGTTCTTTCCTTTTTGCTATCTATGCTTAATCTCCAGAAGATAACACAAAGCCCCTTAAGTAGCAGCTGTATCATTGTTTTTTAAACTCTTCTTTTTATTACTTTTTACCAGTCAGTGATGAAATGGTTTTCCTTGTATTTCCCCAGGCTATCAGAGACTGACACTTCAGTAACACAAGCACCATATATGACTGCCAGGTGATCTTGATGGCACCCAACAACACAATTTCTAAATGATTATTCTCAATCCTGAGCCCTCTCAGGTCGCTTTCCAGTAATAGCCCACACACAGATACAGACCAAGACCTGTATTTGGAGTGGCACTGACGTACAGACTAACAACTCCCTTAGCTGTATCTCCATTTCTAGTCTGGCCCTTAGCTCCAGATCCAGGGTGTCTATTCAACGTCTCTAGATGGATGTCTAATTTATATTTTCAATATAACATGCACAATACAGAGCTCTTGACTTTCTTCCTCACACTTCATCTTCCCAAAATGTCCCCATCCTACTTAAGGGCATTAATATCTTCCCATTTCTCTAGCCAAAATGTTTAGAAGCACATTTTATCCCTGACTCTCTCAAGTTTCATAATAAATCCATGTATTGACCATACCTTCAAAATATGTCCTGACTTTGACTGTCCATCAGCACCCCACTCAACACAGACCAAGCTACCTCTTGCTCACAGGAACTGGGGCAATGACTTCCTAACCTGACTTCTGCTAATTCTTTCTCTTTTTCTACTGTCTATTTTCCACAGAACCCAGAAACATCTTTAAATATGTTTTTATTGATTTTTGAAAGAGAAAAGGAAAGGGGGAAAGAGAGAAACATTGATGAGAGAGGGAGAGAGAGATATCCACAGGCTGGCTACCTCCTTTACACCCCCTTCTGGGAATCAAGCCTGCAACCTGGGCATGTGCCCCGACCAGAATTGAGCCAGTCACCGCTTGGTACATGGAATAATGCTTAATCCACTGAGCCACATCTGCCAGACCAGAAATAATTTTAAAACATGAATTATAAGATTTCTCTGACTTGCTCCAAACTCTAATGGCTTTCCATCACACATGAAGCCAAATATACAATCTTTACTTATCATAACCAAGGATGTCTTATTTCATCTGAAAATTATCTTTCTGTGGTTATTTCCTCACATTTAGTTTCATAGGTTCAAAATAAGCTTTCCGGAATACAGTGAAGGTCAACTGGCCTTCTTTGTGCCATCAGATCTGAAATCCACAGCCACAAAGCCCTCCTAGAAAGATACCTACACCTTTTCAAGGTAGTATGTGAAGGTTGGTGTGTGAGCAAGAGAGCGGATGGCACGAATATATCTAATGCCACAGAGCTTTGCAAATCATGGTCAAGTGTACGACTGCATTCCAAGTGTGGAAAGAAAGCCTTGGGCCATTTTCGGCAGAGGATGAGAGTTGGCCCGATTTGCATAATTAAAAGTTTACTCGGGGTGCTAAGGGTGGGCGGAAGAGGAGGCAGGCATGGGAGCAGGGAGGTGGTAGCTGTGCAGTCCCAGGGGGCACTGGCTGTGCCGATGCGAGAAGGAGCAGGATCTTCGCTGCATGTTGGAGGTGGATTCATAGGCCTTGCTGATTAGAGGCAGGGCTGGAATGAATTAGTGAGGTCAGAGTCCCCGTTGTTGCCAAGCATTTGAGTGGGTGATGATATTTCTTTTTATCACAGTCCAGATGCCCGTGTCTTTTCAGTTCTATTTCCCTCTAAATGCTCCTAACAGAGACAGGCAGACCTGGAATGTATTAGCTCTGTTGCCCTTGAGAACCTTACATAATCTTTCTGAGTTTCAGATTGACTTGTGTGTGTGTGTGTGTGTGTGTGTGTGTGTGTAAAATTCAAATATCAAAATATTACCCGCAGGGCTTATAAACCTTAAAGGTGTGTATATGAGAAACATGTATTCCTTTACCTGCTTAAGTCTAGGGGTTCACCAAATGATAGCTTCGTCTGTAATCGCTGTTATTTTGTAAATGACTGCTGTTATATCCTGATGCTCTTTGGCGGTGATTTATGTTTTCCAGTGATTGCGAGCTAGCCTTTGTTCTCTTATTTCTGATCGAGTGCACAAAAGAGTTTCCTTGCCCTACAGTATCCTCCTGAACCCCAGCAGAAGCAGAGAGATTCAGGGTTTGCTAGTACTTTCCAAGGTCACATGCCCTAGACCTTTTTTTTTCTGTGCAAAATTGAGAAACAGCAGGTCACTCAGCAGGAGCAGGGAGCATCAGTGGATATGGTTCAATCCCAGGGAAAGGTCGATCAACTTGGGTAGTTTGGTTCAAATGAACGAAAACAAAACAAAAACAGTCTGCTGAGACTGCTGGGTAATGAGGAAGATATTTCAGTAAGGACAGAGAAAACGGGAAATAAAAATACATTTACCTCAAATGATCCAAATCTGCAAGTGGATAAACAATTTTTTTAATTAAAGTTAAGCCCCAATAAAATGTTCAGCTAATACAGATGAGTCTGAAATTAAAAATCCTCTACCCTCAGTCCACCCCTTGGAGGTAATTAAATTTTAGAATTCTGTTTTCATTCTCCTGGTGATTTTCCACATATGCTTATTCACTTGATTTCTTAATGTTATCTGATTTTAATTACTACCTGTTTGCTCCCTGCGACCAAATTTGAGCACTTCCCCTGGTCTTGTTTTTCTCCCCTCAACCACCTCGCAGCTTTCATAATGATTTTACTTTCATACATCTATTGGTCGCACTTATTTATTTTGAATCCACTGACCTTTTAGACCAGTGGTTCTCAGCCTTTCTAATGCCGCGACCCTTTAATACAGTTCCTCATGTTGTGGTGACCCCCAACCATAAAATTATTTTCATTGCTACTTCATAACTGTAATTTTGCTAGTTGTTATGAATCATAATGTAAATATCTGTGTTTTCTGATGGTCTTAGGCTCTACAGCAGTGGTCCTCAACCTGTGGGTCACGACAGGGTCACCTAAGACCATCGCAATGAGGAACTGTATTAAAGGGCCGCGGCATTAGGAAGGTTGAGAACCACTGTTTCAGACAGTGTAATTAATTCCCTCTTTACAAAAAAGAAGTACTTTATCCCTCACGGGTTTTGCTCAGTGTATAGCACATTGCTCTGTGGACCAAAGGGTCCCGGGTTCGATCCCAGTCAAGGGCATGTACCTCAATTGTGGGCTCAATCCCCAGTGGGGGATATTCAGGAGGCAGCCATTTGATGATGTGCCTCTCTCATCAAAGTTCTCATCTCTCTATCCCTCTCCCTTTCTCTGTCTCTAAAAATCAATGAAATCATATTTTTTTAAAAAGAGACATAGGTTAGCAACCCTACATTCTCATTTCTTTTCCTTCTAACGTATAAACTCTTTTAGTTAAACCAGTAATTTACAATTTAAAAGTTTACAAAATTTATTTTCCAAACTATAACTCTGCTTTACGTGTCAGTGTTTGTCTCATTGAGCTTTAAAAATTCGGAAATCGATTAGTAGTATTCATCTTGTTACTATTATATCAATGTCATTCACTTCAATCCACTGGGTTCAGAGGAAAGATGAAATCCTTTCACAGCAAACGTGCTCTCCAGAAAAAGTTTCCCAAGTATTAAGGTCAAGGGCCTTCTCCTTTCTCATCTCTGTCATTTTCTCAAAATCGTGCCACTTTTTGACCTCCATATTTGAACCATGACTCTCTTGCACAGCATTTTTTTTCCCATAGAATTTCCCAGTTCCATCTGTTCTCCTTGAGAGAAGAAATATGTGGTCCTCCCCATTTCACTAAGATCATCCAGTTCCCTGAATCATATTATTTGTTGAAGGAACAATGAGCTCAGAACCTGAGATTATGTTCACTCCCTCTCACCATGTAAAGACCATTGTTTCTGGGATCCAATATCCTCCAGATTTGCTTCCTGTTTTATTGTTATCATTATCATTATCATTATCATTATTCAGAGCCAAAGAGATATGTCTCCACTCGGAACCAGGGGGAGCACAGCATTCATCTTCATTAGTGTTGCAGAGCCGAAGATGTGGTTTCATAATCAAAGATATTTGGTTCTTTTGTTCCCTCCCACTCTTGTCCCAGGATATCCTCAGAGTGATCGCTATCAGGTGTCATCACCGTATGCCTGAATCTAATTAAATTTTGTCAGTGATGGACAAGAAATATGAACTTTCTCTCCCTTCAGTGACTGAAGCTTTCATGGTGCTTCCTCAACAATGCGAGTATGGCCCTGGCCTGCGTTGCTCGGTGCATAGCTGGCCAGTCCAAGAACCTGTAGGGTTGCAGGTCAGATCCCTGGTGTACGGGAAGGCAACCAACCGATGTGTGTCTTTCCTCCTCCCTCCTCGCCTCCCTTCCTCCCATTCTCTCTAAAACTCAATGGGAAAAACTCCTACAGGGCCAAGATGTTTTTAAAGACAAGAATCAGGGGGTGGGGGGGAAGCAGATGCAGAGGCAAAGAAGCAATGAACAGACTGTCCGGCTACAGTGGGAAGGCAGGGGAGTTTGGGGGTGGGGTGGGGAGTGGCCTGTAGGAGATCAACAGAAGGACTTGTAAGCATGTGTGTAGGCATAGCCAGTGGATACAGGGCAATGAGGGCGGGTAGGCGGGGGGAGACGAGTGAGGGCATGTACTGGGGGGTGGGGAGGGCAATAGGGAAAAAATAAAAATAAAATAATAATTAAAAAAAACTCATCCTGGGGGTGGAGATTAACAGCAACAACAAAAGAATGCTAGCGCAGTAGAACTGTTCTGTAGTGATTATACCAAATGAGTAGCGTCCTCACACCTTTCCCTCTAACCTTAGCAAGTCTGATAAGGCAATTGTCCTCATTTCAGTTTGCAGAAACCAAAGCACAAAGATTTCCTCACCATCTCAAGGCATAATCAGGACTTGAGTCTCCCTAACATCTGAGCTCTGTCTGATATACCTTCTGCCTTATCACGGGCACTTTTCTTGGTGATGCGCTATAGAATTTGAAGATGTGAAAGGAAGGAATACACTTTAGCAATGCCTCCTCAAATGCGTGAATTGTGAAGCAAATGGTGAAAAATAAATAAATGTTAACAAGCAAGTTTTTATTTGAGAAGCTTGGAGAAGCTGGTATATACAAGGTAAGGTCGGAGTCTATGCTGTGAACCAATATTAATGATGATGTTTGTATACATCCTATTGTGAAATCTTTAATATAATATTCTCAAAATTGTGTTTCAAGAAATATTTGTTCCATAGGATATCCAAATATTACTCCAAACAGGCTCTGTGTTTGAATGACTGGGGATTATAAAGTCAAAATAAGTTGAGCAGGTTTGTTACTATCAAACCCCTCATGAAGTATAAATATATGCTAATGTGTGTGTGTGTGTGTGTGTGTGTGTGTGTGTGTGTGTGTATGTGTGTGAATAGAATAAAATTCTCTCCAAATTATGATACCCTGGGACATTTCTTCCTTAGCACATCACACTAGGCTAGTGTGAAACCCACTTTCTAGAACATTACATCATATGCCACATTACCTCATGTCATATTCCACACCAAAATAATATGGTCTCCTTGATGCAAGCATATCATGTCTATTAAGACCTTCAGGATTTCAAAAGACGGAGCATTCTCTATTCTCACTCACAATAGTACACGAAGGAAAGGTATCTTCCAGCTTCCAATTGTATCCTTTCAATAGTATACGTGCCTTTAATAGCAAGCACAAATACTTGCCCCATGCCAACATCTCCCCCGTTAGAGACTGGTCATGTCTAGATTACAGAAAGTCCTTGATGTGTATTTGTAAGCCATGATTTTGTTTTCAATTGGCATAATTGCCCGGCGTTGACTTTCCAGTGTGTGGAGTGCGGGAAATTTTCATAAGAACGCAGAACTGTCTGATTTCAGTAAATAGGTCTTGAACTGAAATATGGAAATTAGCAGTTAGAGTGGACCTGAGAGGCTCGGATGGAGGGCAAAGCATTTGTCTTTCAGGCTGGGTGGTAATTAATCAAATAATCTACTCTTGTGCCAGGGCACAGTGGGGGGTTCGTTTCTGCTAACAGATGATCATCATTTGGAAAGTGAACAGCTTTGTTAGAACTTGACTTGCAGGAGTTGTGTGTTATTAAATGAGGTCATCTGCTTGTTTTTCAGTTACCTAGCTGGAGGAAGTACATGTGTGTATGTCCTTATATTTTAAAAAAGCCTTGCAAAGAAACACCATGTTTGCTCAGCAAGCAGGACAGATTCGCTTTCTGTTCCTGTTTTAATGAGTAACCTGATCCTCAAGGCTTTCAAAGGTTCAAAAAAAAAAAAAGAAAAGAAAAAGAAAAAAGCAATAGGTACATTCCATCAAAAAAAAATTTCATAGTGAAATCTTCTAACGGTAGGGTAGATGCTAAAAGAAGGCAAAGTAGAGAATTTTCATCAAAAATTACAGTTAAAAATGCTTCCCTACAAATGAGATTAAAGTGGATGTTTAAACATTCCAGTAGAAGAAAAATGTTTGATCTTTTAAAGTTTACTGTATTTTTAAGTATTTTATCAGACAAAAATATTTCTTTTTAAGTAACCTCTGAATAACTATTTAATAGGCCTTCATATGACATGCAAAATGTTTTCTATAATTCTCGTTTTGCTATGCCTTTAAAATATTCTTGAACCTTATTACATGTGATGAAGACTTTTAAAATCCTATATATAAAATTTTGCATACATCTATTATTTGAATGTTTTGTATAACACATGTTTTCTTTTATTAAAAACTAATCTATATACATGGTAAAGTTTTATATGTAGATGAACACAGAAAAAGTAGTAAAAATAGTTGCATAATTCCTTGGCCCAAGTTTGACATGAAATAATTATGAGTTTCCTTCAATAATCTGCATATTACAAAAGTGAGAGCTATCGACTTTGTAGGTTGCTTTTACTTTTCTCATTTTGGAACATTTTCTGTATCACTAAATTTTCTAGATCATTCTCCCAACTTATTAGAAGAGATTAATATCATGACTATTCTTGTCAGCTATGAACAACCTAATAAGTTTTTTTGGTCTCACTATACTTATCTGTAAGAAGAATATAGTAAATATTAATTGTACCTTTTCATAGAGTTCTTGAGAAAATTTATATATATACACATATAATATGTACTATAAATATGTGTATATATTTTGTAGATATGTATAGGATACACATATTTACCAGTATACACTCTCTTAGTTTCTGAAAGGATATGCAAGAAATCATTAATAGCATTTATCTATAGGGATGGAGTTTTTACAACATAATATTATAAAAATGCGATTGTATCATTTTTATATATCAAAAGGGGTTTCTAAATTTTAAATTATGAGCTGGTTAAGGTTTTTAAATGTGTCTGTGCTGCTGGCATTTTAAATATTAATAAATACAGATATGTCATTAAAAACTACAAAAGGAAGCCTATGGCCTAATCCTTCTCTCCTATAATGTAAGACGACATCTTACCTATCATGTTTAGATATAGAGTCTCATGTTATTGGGGATGTTGACAAATCAGAGAGTCTTCTAAGAAAGATAATCAGACTTCTTAGTGACATGAAAAATCCTTTCCATGTAGGGAATGGCTAAACAACCAAATGCTGAAAAAGAAGACATTGGAGAGGAAGAAGGTTGTAAAATGATGTTATCAAATTCTAGAGGGCTGCCCACTGGAAGTTTTCACCTGTATAATAATAATAGAGCCCATTCGAAGATGACAGAGCAATTTTGTCATTAATCCTTCCACTAACTTAAGTCCACAAATACTCACGTGCCTGTCATGAGCACTGCATTTATCTAGAGGGAAGACAAAGGTACTTCTGAGAACAAGGCTGCAAATGTCTGCTTTCAGTGCACATCCTCAATCAGAGAGCATATACATCTTTCCAGCCACCGAAGTAATAATGCATCCCTGTCCCAGGATAAAAGAACATTTAGACTCCATATGTTCTTTTAACCTTTTTTTTTTTTAGGTAATGAAGAGTCACATGCATTTGTTAGAAATAATACAGAGATGCCCTTCCGGCAGCTAAGTGGTTGAGCATCAACCTGTGAACCAGGAAGTCATGGTTCGATTCCCAGTCAGGGCACCTGCCCAGGTTTTGGGCTCTATCCCCAGTGCGGGAAGTGCATGAGGCAGCTCATCAATGATTCTTTCTCATTATTGATGCTTCTCTCTCTCTTTCTCTCTCTCCCTTCCTCTCTGAAATCAATAAAAATATATTTTTAAAAAAGAAAGGAAGAATAGAGAGAGCCATGCACCCTTCACCCTGTTTTTCCAATGACAACATCTTGTAAATCTATGGTACAGTATCATAACCAGGCTATGCAAAATTCAGAACGATTCTCTCACCACCAGGAGTCTGTCCATTGTCATGTACCCACACCCACTTCCCCCCCCCCCCCTTTTTCCTTAATCTCTGACAACTGCTAACCTTTTCTCTATTTCTATAGTTTCGTCATTTCACAAATGTTGTCGAAGTGGAATCTTCTAGGATGTAAACTTTTCTTCATCTGGGAATGTCTTAATTTTCCTTTCACTTCTAAATCATTTTCTGATGTAACAGTCCCTGTCCTTCAACACTCAAAAAGATGTTGTCACCTCCTTGTAATCTCCCTTGCTTCTGATGAGAAAACTGTTGTTATTCAAATTGTGATTTTTATTTTTTTTAATATATTTTATTGATTTTCCATGGAGAGGAAGGAAGAGGGATAGAGAGGTAGAAACATCAATGAGAGAGAAACATCTATCAGCTGCCTCCTGCACGCCCCCTACTGGGGGTGTGCCCTTGACTGGAATCAAACCTGCAACCTTTCAGTCCTCAGGCCGACACTCTATCCACTGAGCCAGACTAGCTTCAGCTATTCAAGTTGTTTTTATCCAATAGGTATGGTGACAGCCTCTCCTCAGGTGCACACAGGGTCACTGCTACCTGGCGGGAGAAGGCCACTTTCTCCTCTCAGCCTTCATTGGCTCCCAAGGAGGAGAAAGATTCCTTGTTACTGCTGGGCCGGGGTGGGAGTTGGGCTTTTGTTATTTTGGCGGGAAAAGATAGAAATACCTTCCACTTCTTCTCACCAGGCCTTTCTGAGAGCACTCACAGCTGGCTTCGTTATTCTGGTTGGTGGTGAAAGTGTTGACTCTCCATTTGGTCTCCTCTGACCTCTCCCCATTGAACTTCATTGCTGCTGGACGGGGGTGAAGGTCTAGACTCCCCTGATGATCTCCACCAACAATGCAGGGCCAGGTCCTTGCGATGGTCCAGGAGAGCTGAGGGTGCCGGCCTGCTTGGCATCTCATGACATGACAGCCCATCAGTGCTGATGGTGGACAGCCAGGTTCTCCCTTCAGTCTTTGCTGGCATAAGCGGGTCTAGGCCGCAGCTTTTGTTTGTGTGTTTGATCAGGGGAGAGCAATTACTGTCTAAGGGTAGTTTCGTTTGTTGGTTTTTCCCTGCTAAATGCCCCTCTCCTGCCTCCATGGCTGAGAAAGCAAACCACTCCCAGGGCTGTTGTGGTTCATGATCACAGCAAGTTCCTGGCTTCTTCCATTTCCAGGCTGATACGTGACAAAATGAAAACCTAGGGACTTCACCATCCCGAGATCTCTGACCGGTCAGTTTTCTCTGTCCATCTTCCAGAGTCTTCTTCTGTTTCCTTTCTGTATAAAAGCCAGAGTTTTTACTAGTATTACGACAAAATGAAGGAAAAGAAATTCTGATCCATCTTCTTAGAAATTAGTCAGCCCAAGTCTTTAATTCACTCGATTTCATCAGCATAGACCCTCTTAACCAGATGACCAATTTCTTATGTCTTCATATGCAGAAATCAGTATGCTCAGTCCAAGATAGGAATCTAATTTTACTTTAGTGCACGTAGTATTTTTTAAATTAAAACCACACAAAAAAAAATTAGAACAATTCTGAGCAATAAAATCAATTCTCCAACAAAATGAAGGGAGAAAATAAATTTCTGAGTAAAATCTCTCTTTTTTTAAAAATAAGCTGGCTAGTCAACCCATTGACTTCTTGGGCTAGGAAACTGAGATCAGGCCTGTCTGGATCACAGCTTCCTTGGGTATAAATAAGCAAAGATGTGATCTTAGGAGCATGTGGTAGTAGGACTGAAATGGTAAAGTAGTGAAATATATAATATTATTTATTAAATAATGCATATTTTTATATAACATTTATTGTTTATTGTATATCTCACTAATCTAGTATTTAGTCTTTTACAACTGGATAATTTGCATTTGTTTGCAGTTTTGCTAACATTAAAAAAAAACATCTGCAGTAATTTTCAAATCCCCATTTCTCCTGTCCAAAAATATGACTCAGTGTGACATTCTTATTTCTTTTTTTAAATAGCTCTAACTAACGTAATTTGCCATAAAACAAATACAACCGGAAGTGAAGCAATATAAGGTCTGTTACAATGAGCTTACTTTATCACTGGTTTTTCCTAACGGGATTATAGTCTATAAATGATCGTGTTACCATAGCAACCACTTTACAAGCCACTCTGGGCTATAAATGCAATAACAACACCTGTGTACCATCATTTTCTTTGGTGGTTTGAATTATTTTTCTCCCCAACCCAATAAGACACCGAAAAACAACCTATTGTTTCAATCACATTCATTTTAGGTTCGGTTATTATGAATATGAATCAGTAATTCCATGCAGAAAAGGATTGGAAAACTGTTTTGAAAATCTGACCGAGTTAACCCTGAATGACCTCATATCACTGGTTTACAAGCAGGAAACATAAAAATCTTAACAGAAGGGTTAAATTTCCAAGCAGAATAAAATAATGTATAAGAAAAGTTTCCTTAAATACACTTTAGGACCTCTTATCCCATAAAAAATCACCTTTGTTATGGCACCTCGTTCTACTTAATATTCATATAAGCATGCTGTAGTATGGAATAAAGCTATTCTGCTGTGGTAAAAGCTGGGTAGAATGTCTGTTGACTCAGAAAACCAGCTTTGGCTTCATTATTTGCCCTCTGATTGTGATTTTACAAATTGGAAGTCTTATCCAAGAAGCAGAGAACATGAGAGAAAAAGGTGGTCAGCAAAGGCGATGTCCTCTCTCGGTTCACAGGCAGAGTAATCTGAGTTCCCCCATTGTGTATGCCAGGAGGCTATCCGTTATGTTTGGGTTACGGACAACTCCCAATTCTCAGTGGATAGCAGACAACGAAGATTCACTTCTCCCGTCATTCCCTTACCTGTTCTGGAATAGGAGTAGGACTAGGCTGACAGAGGTCCCACTATTTGGAATGAAGGAACCACCCATTTTCTTGAAGAAGATGGTGGCTACTTTTACCTGATTATGTAAACATCCCTGATTTGGTCTCTTGTGAATTCCCAAAGCACACCTTACTTGACCTTGTGGAATGACCTTGATTTTGCAGGGAAGAAGATAACTTGCAAACTGGTTGCTCCTTAAGAAAAGAACTCAAAGCCATTGCTCCCTAAGTGTGCCATCGGAATTTTCTATTGTACCCTTCCTATGCCACAATGGCAATTCCTCCAGAGTTTACGTGTTGCCAGAGCTAGACTATGAATTTATAATAATATTGGAATTTGCCCACTGAAGTCTTTAATGCCCATGAATGTGTGTAACATTTTACCTCTGCATCCTTTCCAATCAAAGGTATACTCCTCCAGGCAGGGACTTTATAAAAAGATGTAATACCCCTTGTTTCCCTCTTTTCACCACTAACATATATTATTCGATTTATGTTCGCACTAGTTGTGGTTTTTCTGAGTATGAACTGAAGAAAGTTGGGGATGTTTCCAGAGAAAAAGTTGTGGCAAGATCTTAGATGATTCTGGGAAAATGTTTAAACTATACTGAATTTTAAAAGACCTGAGAATTTTAAAAATCTGCTATGGTAACTGCTTAACTCTCTTTTGGGGCACTATGTGTGTGTGTTACACTGTATAGTGTAACTAAACATGTAGATTCCTAGTATATTGTTTAAAGTACTTTTCTTTCTCTTCCTGGTATATTCACTTGCAACACAGTTTTGTACGAATTCTCTCAAAATGTACTCTTTTAAAAAACTTCGGAATAAAATATAACAAATCAAACCTTGTTCAAATTTCAGAATGTGTGTTTATATGAATGCATCATATAGTACAAACATACAATTAATTTCAAACAATTATAGTTGTAAAAGTTTACAACCATTAGGGAAATTTTTATTGCTTTCTCTACAAAGATGGTTTTTGAATATTATCTTGATATTTTAAAAAATGTTTTTCAAACTATTGAAGCCAAAAGTTTTGGATTCTCAAAGTCCTCAGAGAATTCAGTTGAGAGATGAGACACAGCAAGGAGCAACCTGGGACTTCGTAATACCTGACATTCCAAGATCATTAAGTTTTCACTGGAGAATTAAACATTAACCAATAAACCTGAAGGTAAACATGTGCGGAAGTGAGAAAGCCACTGTTTCTCTTCCATTTTAATAGAATCCTCTAACAAGACATTAAGATTTGAAATGCTTTAATTTAGATGGTCTTGTTAGTCACTGGAGACATCAAATACCAAATGCTAATTAGATCATAAGGTATAATAACTAACTAGATGGAAATGCCAAAATATTAAAGGTTATTCAGTCATCTAGAAATGAGAATTTTCCCCAGAAGACACATGAGACATGCTAGTTTCCCCCCAGATGAATGAGGAAATGCAGGATGGTTTCAGTTACAGTGAAGAATAGTTACCTCATATTTACAGTGAGAGAACTGCTATATACAATCATAAATGCCCAAGACAGTAAGTTATTGATATTATCTCACAAGTTACTATTAACATATATATTTATTTATATATCACTTTAAGTGTAAAAATTTACCCAAATATGTATATATGCACATATGTGTGTATGTATATGTCAATAATGAGTAATGAGGGATATTTTTGAAATACTGCTTATTAACTTCAAGTAGCTATTACATAATGTTAACTGATTAGAGACAAAGTTTATATAAACCAGGATTACTTTATGGCTTTAATCAGGATTAGCTAAAAATCATTTTCATAAGCAGAACTTATAACCATCTTTGCATTTAAATTGTGCTTTAGAAGGCTCTCTTCCCTTCTGAAATGTATACAATTTAATATTGTCAGCAAAACCTGTGTCTAACTATTTTATTTGCCCAATCCCAAACAAAATGTGTGCATGTGTGTGTGGAGAACATGATGGAAAACAATGCATGGCATTATGTGAAGTAACACAGCTTATTAGTTGTGAAACCCAGACTAAGAAAAATTCACTTAATTTCTCAAAGCCTCAGATATCCCATCTGTAAAATAGGGATCATCATATCACTATCTATATATATAAAAGTCTAAGCAACTGGCTGATAGGCCAGTAGCTTTAATGCACAATGACCACAAGGGGGCAGATGCTTCGACTGATAGATATGATGCACACTGACCACCAGAGGGTAGACGCTCAATGCAAGAGCTGCCAAGCTGTGGTGATTTGGCAGCTGCAGTTCTCAGGTAATGCACCAGGAACCAGAGAGAAGAAAGCCCGATTCTGGGATACGTCACCCGAGAACTGTCCTCTTGCAATACAGGACCGCTCAGGGGATGTCGGAGAGCCAGTTTCAGCCCAATCCCCACAGGCCAGACCAAGGGACCCCACAGGTGCATGAATCTGTGCACCAGGCCTCTAGTATCAAATAAAAGTGATATCTGGTCATTAAGGAAGAGGGTTACCCACAGAATGATATAGATATTCTGGTTCCTCACCTTAAGATCAAAGCTTAAAGTGGGGAGTGCATTATTCTGGTCTAAAGCTGGGAACAGAGAAAATCTCAAACATGTCTGTCTCCTAAGAAATAAAATTAGTGCACACATATTGTGGATCATGAGTCCTCTCAATTGACAATCAAGTCTGAGGAAGTAATCAGCAGTATGCCCGTCTACAAAAGCTGTTGCTCCCTGAATCAGGGCTGCCAATTCGAAAATAGCATAAAAACTATTCAGACCTGCTGAGAAGTCTCTACATCCCAGAAGGAGAAATATGGAAAACAACTTTAAAGATCATGAATCCATCCCCATTTCCCCCAAAGACCTGTCATTAAAGGCAACTGCAGTCATAAGAAAGCTGATTTCAGAAATGTTTTGATACAACCAATGGAATTTAGAGAGGGCAATGGAGAACTGAAAACAGTACCTACCCATCCTTAACTTGGAAATGTTGTGAAAATACACAGGACCGCTGCTGCATTTGGCTTGTAGTGAGGGAAACTGTTGATCACTATAAAGGAAGAGGAGCCTTAATTAACTTTTATAGAAACTACAGTAAATGGGGACAAGAAGAGTTTATGAAAGAAAATGAAAGTGAAAGTATGTGCAGAAAGTAGGGTATTCTCTTTCTTCCCTTTTGGGTTGGTTCATTTGTTTGGTTTTCTACAGTTCTTTTCTCCATCCTTTGCTCTTCCAGTGTATCCAACAAGTATATAATGAATTCCACATATTAAATTCTTTCCGCTCTAAACAACTGAGGTTGTCTCTTTATTAATCATGATTCTGATTGCTACTCTACTTATTATCAGAAGCTGACTTTCAAAGGTGGGATTCTGGATTAGATAATAAAGCAATCAACAATAAATTCAACTATAACCCAACTGCCAATTAGAAAATAGGATACTGGAGTCATTCAAAACACATATAAAAAAATAATTAAATGATCACTTATAGAACCTTGAGATAAAGTGCACATTAAGACGAAATTTGGATGTATCTGACACTTTTATAATATGTTAACTACAAGGATTTTATGATGGTCATGCTGCATCTGGTTAATCAAATAATTTACAAAAAGACAATAACAAACATGGTATCAAACATGGACAGGAAACTATATAGCTTTTATGGAATTCTCACAATAATATCATTTTTGTAGTACATGGTGTAGACATAGATAAAAATCAGAAAAGTTCATTAGTGCGTGTTTAATTGTTCTTTTGACTTAGGCAGGTTTGTTTTATTGTTTTCAAAAACAATATATATTCCTTCTATAGACTTCGACAAAGACAGCCTGACCCCATCCACCTACCCCATCACAATTGAACTCTGCTCCCTAAATATGTTCACTCTTAAGTTGGTTTATCGCCACCCAAGCCTTTTTACTCCATACATTACTCATTGTTATATATTTATATTTAATAGAATATTTAAAACTGAAATCTGCATCTTCCATGTAAGGCACACTTTGTTTTTATCTTTCCGCTTCAGCAGCCCTACAATTGGGGGTATCATATAATTGCTGGCATCTATCAGTGGCCACAAGTCATTATTTGCACATTCTAATGTCTGCTATGATAAGATGCATTTTCAGTCTGCAGTATCATGGAATTGAGGGTCACTTTTTAAATGGCTGCACAGATTCTGTTTTATGGATATACCATGTTTTATTTTGTTACCTCCAGCCCTGGACATTAAATTTTAAATACATATTGAATTCACAGATTCACAAATTTACATGTGAATTGTGGCACTAATTGGGAAGATTTGGAATGGAAAAATCTGAACCCTCAAACACTCCATCCTCCCTTGTCATGTCAGAGTAAAACAGACTTCTCATATTTGAAAACCATGAAAACCAGATGCAAAACAAAAGGAACCCTTGTGCACTATTGGTGGGAAGGCAGACTGGTGCAGCCACTGTGGAGACCAGAACAGAGTTTCCACAAAAAACTAAAAATGGAGCTCCCATTTGACCCAGTGATCCCACTGCTAGGAATATATCCCAAGAAACTGGAAACACCAATCAGAAAGCATATATGCACCCCCATGTTCATAGCAGCACAATTCACCATAGCTAAGATTTGGAAACAGCCTAAGTGCCAATCAGCAGATGAGTGAATTAAAAAAACTATGGTACTTCTACACAATGGAATACGAGGCTACGGTAAAAAAGAAGAATTCTTACCATTTGCAATGGTATGGATGGAACTATAGAGAATTACGCTAAGCAAAATAAGCCAGAAAAAGATAAATATCACATGATCTCATTCATTTGTGGAATATAATGAACAACATAAACTGATGAACAAAAACAGAAACAGAGACAGGGAAGCATCAATCAGACCATCAAACCTCAGTAGGAAAGTAGGGGAGGGAAGGGGTAAGGAGGAGAGATCAACCAAAGGACTTGTATGCATGCATATAAGCCTAACCAGTGGACACAGACACCAGGGCGGTGAGGGCATGAGTAGAGGGGGTGGGGGAGAGACGGGGAAGGATAAGGACACATATGTAACACCTTAATCAATAAAGATCACCTTCTTGGATTTTCATTATGCAAGTTACCAAGAGCACTGCAAGTGGCATACCGGGAGCCTAGCCAATAAGCGGTCAGAAAAGGGGTTTTCTCTGCAGCTCATGCCCAGAGGCGGGACTGCGGGCACACCCCGGCAAGCTGGCAGGTTCGCCCTGCTCCCTGCTTTCTGCGGGCCCTGCTCTGCCCTGTGGTGTGCAGCTTCCTCCTGAGCCGGCCATGACTGTTACGGTGCCCTGACTAAGTTGCATATTACCTCTTTATTTATACACACACACACACACACACATACTGAACATACCTAAAGACAAACAGCTTTTGAGTATGCAGATGATCAAGTTAAGCTAGATAAAACTGTTTACTACAACACTTGAATTTAATTTCTAGATCGTTGGCATTATATGTCACTCTGTACATATATGTGTACATCAATGTTAAAAATATATTTGTTGAGCCCGCAATACTCACTATGGAACAAAACATTGCAAGTCAACTTTGAAAGATAAAGATGAATAAATAAGCATCCTCTGTCCCCATCCTCGAATAGCTCAGATTCAGTGACAGGTGAGGAAATGGGGAAGGTTAAACAAAGAAAAAAAAATTACAGGTGATGTGTGCCATCTGGAATAATAGAGTGGTTTGGCCCAGCCAGCATGGCTCAGTAGTTGAACATCGACCTATGAACCAGAAGGTCACAGTTAGATTCCAGGTCAGGGCACATGCCCAGGGTTGCAAGCTTGATCCCCAGGGTGGGGCGTGCAGGAGGCAGCCAATCAATGCCTATCTCTCTTTGATGTTTCTATCTCTCCTCTCCCTCTCCCTTCCTCTCTGAAATCAATAAAAATATATTCTAAAAACACAAAGACACACAAAAAAAGTAGAGTGTTCACAGTGCCATGAAAGGGATCTTAGAAGGAACAAAAAGAGTCTCCTATAGTATATGACACTAACGTTACATCTTGAAGGACCACGAGTGCGATGTGTCTAATCTTGAAAGGAAGTTTATGTGTCGAGGTTTATGTGTGAATACGCACACACCAGGATTTCAGCCAGACTGAAAGCTTTATGTCCATTATTTAACCCGTCCATTATGCTATGGTGCAGGGCAGCTAAGCATGTGCTTGTACAAATGGGCCTGGCAATATAAACAACTTAATTGAAATGGCTGCTCCCCAGAAATTCATTGAGGAAGAATGATGCTTCCTGGTGGAGTTCAAGAAGGCATAAAACGTGCGAGTGTTAAATCCTTGACATATGCAACTCTGTTCCTTTTGGTTTACGGCTCTTTGAGGGGATGCGATACCCATTCGCTTTTATCATTCCTCTGCAAGTGCATTAGAGAAATTACAGGGCATTATCAAGATAAGAAAATAATTGCATTTTAATTTGACACGGGAGTTTCTTTAGAGAATAAAGCAGAGACTGGGTCGAGAGAGCAGACGGAGAACACATCTACCTGCCTTCCTCCACGGAAGCAGGAGAAATGACTGGAAGGGGACTTCAGAGAAAGGTAAGTCTGTCATAAAGCTGGTCAAGAGAAAAGAAATGGAGCAGGGCCGAGCTGGGGAAGTTTTAGACTGAAAGCGGAATGAGGGATGCCTTCGGGAACACAGGAATGAAAAAGACCTGAGCTGAAACCCTGGGCAGGAGACCGCTGTGCATGGCTCGGCTCAAGGGGTCTCCAGGCCCCATGTGACTGAATTCAAGGAGCAGAGAAAATTCGAATAGCCCTCTGGTCAGGTCTCTGTGGGACAGCAGTGAGAGAAGATGGGCTTTCTAGACACCCCCTCCCCCTGTGCTCACCTGCAGCCTATAGGGACATGTGTGCTCTAACTAGTGCAAGAAGTGCTTGGCTTCAAATCCCAGAGGCAGGCAGAGTCCTACAGAGCCTCCTGCACCCAGTTCTGCCATACCACACCCACATCTCCAAGGACAGGCCGCTAGTCAGAACTCACATCTGAAAAGTGATCCAGGGATTCTCAAGTGCAAATCTGAGCAAACAGCTGGTAATTTCAAAAAATTAGAATGTCAACACTATGAAAAGGAGACATCTAATGTAAATAAAAGATGATTAAAAAAGAACAGTTGATAGCATACACATGATAGCCCTGGCCAAGTTGTTCTGTTGACTGGAGCACTGTCGAATGCACCCAGGTTGTGGGTTTCATTCTCCCTCGGGGCACCTGCCTGGTTTGCAGGTTCGATACCTGGTGAGGGTATCTACAGGAGCCAGCTGCTCAGTATTTCTCTCTCACATTGATGTTTCTCTTGCTCTCTCTCCTTTTCTGCTTTCTCTCTCTTTCTCTCTCTCTCCCTTCCTCTCTCTCTAGAAATCAATACAAATATGTGCTTGGGTAAAGATTAAAAATAAAAAAGAATAAAGTTGCCCTAACCAGTTTGGCTTCATAGTGGATAGAGCATCGGCCTGCAGACTCAAGGGTCCCAGGTTCGATTCCAGTCAAGGGCATGTACCTTGGTTGCGGGCACATCCCCAATGGGGAGTGTGCAGGAGGCAGCTAATCGATGTTTCTCTCTCATCAATGTTTCTAATTCTCTAGCCTTCTCCCTTCCTCTCTGTAAAAAAAATCAATAAAATATATATTTTTAAAAGGAATAGAGTTGTCATATGACCCAGCAATCCCTCTACTGGGTATCTACCCCCCAAAATTGAAAACATTTACTGGCAAAGATGCTATGCACTGCAATGTTCATCTTAGCATTATTCACAGCAGCTAAGACATGGAAATAACCCAAGTGTCTTTCAACAGGGGATTGGATAAAGAAGAAGTGGTACCTATATACAATGGAATACTGCTCAGCCATCAGGAAAGTTGAAATACTGCTATTTGAGACAACATAGATGGGACGTGAGAATATTACACTAAGCGAAATAATTCAGTCAGAACAAACTAATAACCATATGATTTTACTCATGCGAAGGGGACAAACACCTGGTGACAGAAGATGATTTGACTCTGGGTGGTGGGCACACAAGGCAATACACAGATCATGGATCAGAGAAATGTACACGTGAAATCTATAATCCTATTGACCAATGTCATCCCAATAAATTTAATAAAAAGTAAATTAAAAAATAAGTCAGAGAAGAAGGGCAATAGAGCTATTCTCTGCCTGCTTTAAATCATCTGAGCAAGGGAGGAAACTGAGTTGCCTTGTTGCACTGCTGACCATTCTAAATTAGATCTGCAATAATTTTTTTGGCTCTGTTCTATCAGAAAGTGAGTCCACTTTTCAAGAACTTCAAGTATATTTTCAATAAATATTTTTTAGTAAATGCCCGTGATGAACATATTTTTAATAGAATAACTATTCAACATTGCTACTTCTTCCATTGCGAAATGCTGACATCCAAGAAGTCCTTGTCTTCAGCCCAATGGCCATGCCTCCAGCTCATCCTCCTTAACCTCTTTGCAGTTGTTTTTTTGACGCAGATGATTCTGCCTATTTCTCAAAGGTTTTTATTGCCTTTTCATCCAAAAATAGCACAATCTCTTTGTTTTCTGCTTTCTTTTTCTGCCCTTTATCTATCTTCTTCTGGCCCCTAAACACTCATATGCCATATTTTTTTTTATTCCCCTCTGAGTTTACAAAAACAATTTACCCATGCTCTCTTTTTTTGGCACTCATCAATTTCTCCCTTTATAACTCATTCTCTGAAGTCTCTACCAAGACTATAAAATTTGTCTTGAATTGGATTAAGTTTATAATCATTGTGAACCCTTCAAAATTGCCTGGGGGCTAATAGCATCTCAATAAACATTTGTTTTTAATAAATAAATTGATTTATAAAGAACTCTCCGTTAAATAAGGAGGGAGAGAACTGTAAATTTAATAAGGCAATTACAATACAGATCGCTAATGTTTCCCAAGAGCAGGTCAATCTCCTCCCTTCACAGATGATTTAAACAGGCAAAGAATAGCTCTATTTTAGGGTCTGCTAGAGGAGCATAATATTGAACTCTTCACTGTTCAAGATGTTTTTAAAAACCCAACTAAGAGAGGACATTTTGTGAAGAATTGTGGTGATAGATTCACAACCATCTATTTTTTTAAATTCTCCTAAAATATACCCCTGGCTGCCAGACTGGCATGATTCAGTGGTTGAGTGTCAACCTATGAACAAGGAGGTCGTGATTCCATTCCTGATCAGTGCTTATGACTGGAAATTATATGTATAATAAAATATAGCCATGGCTCATATGGACAGCATCATATCAGATCACTGAAAACTTTTGTTTGTTGAAATGTGTATGGATATCATGCCAACTACCTATAGTGGAGAAGCTCAAAAGCATCAGTGGTATCCAACTTATAGCTCTGCGGGGAAAATGGAGCATGGTGCTCATTGACGTGTGGCGTGTCATTGACGGTGACCCATGGAAGAAACTTGCCAATGGTCTTAAAACAAGGAAGGGTTGGGCTTTTCCTGAGCAAACCTGGGATCCAATGTGTAGCACTTGGAGCAAAGCATTTAAGTTTTGAGGTGGTTCTTATCTCTAAGCTGGTTCAGCCTCACTTGCTATATTTTTTCCTCTTTATTGCAAACTTTTCCACTTCTTTCTCTGTGTTATTCATTCTGCTCTAATATGTGCATCTTTATAAGACACTTTGAATTATTTTTGAACGTCGGGTTATGAATAAGTAAATACGGTAAAAATAGACAAGCAAATGAGACCAAAATTGGATTTATTATGCTGGAAATTTTTAAATCCCTAGGAACTTTCGAAGAGCATGTTAAGAAGGCTGACATTTATAAAGCTCTGTGTACACTCTCGATATTTTTTTTCCAACCACCCATTGCAAGGAATGAATGCATCCCTCATCTCAAATTATCTTCTTGTCTTAAAATAAGCACTGTTAGTCCCCTTTCACATTTATTATTTTCAGAAATATAATCTGTGACGACCCCCCTGAAGGCAATTTGTTTAAAATAGCTCAAAACTGATGTGGGAATAATTGGAATATGCACGTCAAGGTCCACAGTGCAGAGATGTTTCTTTTCAGAGAGCAGCGGGTTCAATACACCTGCTGGTCAGGGCTCTTTGCGAACCTGCTTTCTCGCTCACACCCCAGCTGTGATTTTAAACCTTGGTTCTAAAAGCTGGTGATAGCCCTAACCAGTTTGGCTCAGTGGATGGAGCATCAGCCTGTGGATTGAAAGATCCAAGGTTCGATTCCGGTCAAGGGCATGTACTTTGGTTGCGGGCACATCCCCAGTAGGGGGTGTGCAGAAGGCAGCTGATCCGATGTTTCTCTCTCATCGATGTTTCTAACTCTCTATCCCTTTCCTTTCCTCTCTGTAAAAACTCAATAAAATATATATTAAACAAACAAACAAATAAATAAATAAATAAATAAATAAATAAATAAATAAATAAAATCTGGTGATAACTCCACCATTTCACCTTGAACAACAGCTCATTAAGGAAGACTATTTGGCAACTATCTTTTAATGAACGGTATGAAACTTGAGGAAAATTTGCCTACCAATGAGAGAAAAGTAAAATTTTTAAACAGTGAATCAACTGCTTAGTATTATTGAGTTATTCCTATTTTTAAAAAGATTTGCCATCACTTTCCTTGGTCAATACCCTTAAGATTTCCAGTAAAAGAAAGTGCCTTCCAGGAGACAACCTGAGTAACTGGAGAATCTATTTTAAGAAAATGTGTCTATTTTAAGAAAAGGAAAGGACATTTAATCCATCCTCTTCGGAAGGCAGGAAATCACACGAGGGAAGGCGAAGATAGCAGGTCATGAGAGCCAGTGACAGCCATGCTTTGCCTCTAATTAGTTGAGGAAGCCACTGAAATAAAAATAATTCCTAATTCACCAAGATTGGTTTGGCTCAGTGGATAGGGCGTCGTCCTGCGGACTGAGGGATCCCGGGTTCAACTCCGGTCGGGGGCATGTGCCTTGCTTGTGGGCACATCTCCAGTGTGGGGTGTGCAGGAGGCGGCTGATCGATGTCTCTCTCTCATCGATGTTTCTGACTTTCTGTCCCTCTCCCTTCCTCTCTGTGAAAAATCATAAAATATATATATATTTTAAAATAAGTCCTAATTCAATTCACTGTTCTTTAGGTGCTAGCAAATGGATAGAAATCTTATATGTATCATCTCATCTAATTATACAATAACCCTAAAAGATGAATGTGTATCATCTCACTGAGTCCTCATTACCATTCTAACAATCAGGCATTATTAATATATCCATAATAATAACACTATTTATAACCAGGTTTAGATGACTAAGGCTCAAACTGAGTAAATATCTAGCTATAGTTCACCACAAAGATGCTGCTGTTAGCAACGGAAGTGCCTTTCTTTGCATTCTTCTATCCTGCTAAACACCTCATTGTCTACTGAGACCAAGTGAGGAGCAGTCTAGCTTTCTTATCCTTTTTCAAAATTCTTCACATTCCCAAATCTCACCTCTCCATGCTCATGTACTATCCCAAAATTATTTTCTGGAAAATAGCATAGGCCCTGACTCATTGCCAATAGAGCTATCATTCACTGAGTTCTGATCTCATTTCTCCACTCTTTTAAATTCTTTAATAGATTTCCAAGGATAACAAGATAGTGATAAAAAATATTACCTACTTATATGTGTGGTAATTTGAAATTGCTCCTTCTGACCACTGCTCTACAGAGTCTAGAGTGGATTCTGCTATAGACTCAGAAACTGCCATATGCACTCTGCCCATTTCGTTGGCATATTAGTTTTCCATCTCTGCATTAAAAATTACCACAAATGTATTGGCTTAAAACAAGACCCATGGGTTAGCTGACAGTTCTGTGGGTCAGAAGTCGAGAATGGCTCAGCCAGGTACTTCACTTCGAATCTCAAGGGCTGCATTTCTTTCTGGAAACTCTGGACAAGGATCCACTTCCAAGTTTATTGAGGTGGCTGGCAGGATTCAGTTCCTTGTGGGTGTAAGACTGAGATCCTTAGCCATCTCTATCTTCTCTCTGACTTTCTATCTTCTGCTACATCTCTCTGACTTCAACTAGAAGAAAGTTCTCTGCTATTAAAGTCTTATATGATTAGATAATTGAGGTTAATCTGGGTTAGTTACCCTATTTTAAGTCCATAATCTTAGTTACATATACAAAGATCCCTTTGCAATGTAATAAAATATATTCACAGGTTCCATGGACTAGGACATGGACATCAGGGGGTTATTGTTCCAACAACTCACACAGTTAGATCCATGTGGCTGGCTCTGTCTCTTTCCTAAACCACAGAACTTCTTTCCCAAACTCATCACAAATGTGAAGTATTTTCAAACTTCTCAGGCAATTGCTTCTTTTCCCATTCCCAATGAATTCCTGTTGTACATGGAAAATAGTGCATTTAACTTTTCTAGGCCTTTATTTTCTTAAATTAAGTAGAATATAAATGTATAGTTAGGACCACATTTATTACTTTATAGCTACAATTATACCATAAAAATTGTCTGTCTGTATAATCTTAATTAATATATTCTCTTTCAAAATTCCCTGGGTTCCTGGTAGTTTATTTCTGCAGTACATACATTCCAGTTCAATTTTTATGATGTCTATGAAATACGTATCATTATCCTAATTTTACAGATGAAGAAATTGGAGGTTCTGAGAGGTTAAGTACCTTAATAATGCCAAAAGAAAAGTGAGAAGTCAGTCTCAAATATGAAGATGATCATATTTTTTGCACAGAGTATAAATCATGTCTGCAATTTCTGAATAAACAGCAATGATTTATTTATCTGAAAACAATAGAACAATATTTAAAAATTAAAGAAGACATCATCAAACTCTTTGTTGAATGAATAAGACACTAAAATGAAAATCAATAGCAATTACAATTTATGAGAAGTTATTTAAAGAAAATTTAAAACTTTGTTTAAAGTGGAGAATAGAGTACATATATACTCATCTCTTGCTCACACCAAGATTCAAATGAAATAAAAGTTTAGAGTACTCAAGTGGAATAAAGCCATAATGATAAAGAGGAGTGGAATCAGGAACAGATGAGACAGTTCAACCACATTCTGGAAGACTGGGAGAGAATGGAATGGAAGAATGTTGACTGGTAGAAGACTGCAACTCTGAGGAAGCTACAAAAGAAGCCTGAGACACGTTATTTGGAATCAAGAGGATCTCTGGACCCAACATGAGGTTCATGATGGGGAGGAGGAGTAAGAAATAGGCTGGAAAGTTATTTAATAAAAAATGAGTATGTAGAGCAACATAACTATTTTCCATTTGCACAGAGCATAGCTGCATAGTTACGACTCCCAAGTCAAAAAAAAAAAAAGTAGCAATCTCTTTGGAGGACCATGTGAGTCAAGATAAAGCATCTTGTGTGATCGCTGGTGACCGTGAATTCATCCCTTTAATTCGCCTGACTCTTGGTCTTCCTTTTGCACCCCAATTGGCAGGATCTGACAGAAACCCAGTTCTGAGTGGAGAACTGTGGTTGGCAAATTCTTCACCTTTTCATCAGTATAAAAAGGTGGGGTTGAAGTTTAGAGAAGGTAGCTCAACAGCCAGCACCTCTCCATGGGGATGCATTCTGCTTCGCTTTGGTGCAGAGTGTGGCTTCACTGTGATGAACCAGTGGACTCAGAACCATGGCATGGTCTACGGCCATACCACCCTGAACGCGCCCTATCTCGTCTGATCTCGGAAGCTAAGCAGGGTCAGGCCTGGTTAGTACCTGGATAGGAGAACCATGGCATGATTGCCTAGCAACTTCAGATTCTGAATTCTACCTGAAAATGTGCTGGCTCTCTTTCATCCAGGCTGGGTCTCCTCTGCACACCTTCCAAAGTCCAACCTACCTGTGCTTCTCTGGACGCTGTTTATGCCCTTCAACCAAGTCTCCTTCCTCTACTCAAGCTGCCTCCTCAGCATTCCCTTGCTTTGTGTACTGACTAGAAAGTAGCTTACTGAATACCGCATAGCATACCAAAACAACTCTTTTTTGACCAAAGGGCATAAAAAACATATTTAAAGTTTTGAAAAGCTGCATTGTCTAACAAGAAAAAAATAGCTTTTATTATATTCTGACATATCCATCATCACTCGATCAAAATACTTTCCTTTCCAACTGCAAAGAGTGAACATTTTCTCAATTTTCTAAAAGGCAATTCTTTCCTTTACAAAATTATTCCCTTTTTGGATTTTTTCTCTTTCCCCTCTACTCATATTCAAGGACATCTAATTATAAAACCAGAAAACCAAGTTGAATAGGATTATGTAAAGAAGAGAAAACAAAAGAATACTGACAGATAATGGAAAATTATTCATTTGTTAGAGGGGATCATTGAACATTTTCACTTCTATTGGCTACAAAAAAACCAAGGACTCAATCTATTATCGCAAGCCTATTGTGGACATGGGTTATTTCTTCTTAGAGCCCATCCATCATTCTAACTGTCATAGGGCATGTATTATGGTGCATTCATTTCATTTTTCATGTTTTCCATTTTAAAATTAGAAAATGGACCAAATAAAGCTGTAGCAGAATGTTCCACACAAAGTACTGTCTTCTTAATTACATTAAAGGATTTCTTCCCACTCACATTAAAAACTGATTCATTCAGCATGTTTTCTGTAGAAAACTTTTTCTCCCCCAGCACCACTTCTTAATTCACTTTAGATTGGTGATGGTATCTCTACAGATAACTCTAATAAAGTATTCCTTGGAAGCTAAAATGCCTATGAGTTGTCAAGGAAAGAGAAATCATCAATTAGAGTTATGGGGTTTTCTTATTATGTCCTAATCATGTAAAAAAAATAATGTTTATGGTTGACTCTATTTGACAAGCACTCAATAAATAGTTTTTAAATGTTCTGAGCTAGATAAGATCTCTCCAAGCAACTGTCATCTCTTCTATTATCTTATTGTAAAGATGCGATAACCTAGCCCTCCAATTTGGGAAACTTGTCGGAACTCAGGTAATAACAGTGCTGAAATAAAGCCTCCAATCTTCATAATATCAAATGTACTCTACGATATGCTACACTGAACCCAACATTTCTCTCTCAGGCCAAATTAAACAGCACTGTAGACGAGTTCATCCTGCTCTCGGATAATGTTCCTTCACTCTCAATTTATCACCTTAATATGTATTTGGCAATGCAGACAATATCTGAATACCTGAAAGCAATATCAGGGATGAAATAGAATGAATAATTGAAAGCCATATATTTTGGTATTCTGCTCTTGGAAGTTGTTCAAACATCTTCTCAAATAAGACTTGGTTCCGAGTTTCTAATGTATCGTGACCAAACTAAACCATGGCCAGAAAGAACATTTACTGAGTGCACCTGGTATGCTACATGTTTCACATATGTTATCATCATTAATTTTTAAAGAGCCCTATGAGGTAACTCTCATCATATCACTTTGCTAATAAGTCAACTAACACTCAAGTACATTTATCTGCATGTATAAGATACAAACAGCTTACATGTCTAAGCACTGAGATTTTAACCAATGACCTTGTGACAAAAATACAATACATATTATATTAAATGTGCCTTCTCTCACTGACTGTAAAATATCCAGAGGCAAGTATGCCAAAGTGAGGCACAAGGGACAAAATGATGTACATGATTTGAAAATTGAAATGCCATGTCCCTAGGTACTGAGAATCTTTCTAAGTGACTGCAAATACCCGATTGTTCACAAAAATGTAATAAAAAGATGTTCAACATATCTTCTCTACTGCTCATCTAGTCTAAATCCTATCAAATGCCAAAAATTAGGTTAAAGGGCTTAGTAAAGAATGATGAATAAAACCCCAAAATCGTTCTCAACTAGAGATGTGCCAGTGGGCATGGCATATTTGAAAAGCTACTAGTAGGTCAGGATAACATAAGCATAATATACGCAAGATGTAAGAAAAGGATCTGTCTGGATATAGCATTATCATGAAAATTGCGTTAAGGAATTTGGCCTTTCATTTTTAGGAAGAAAGTCACAAAAAAAGATTATTCTTACTGCAATGCATGATATTAACTGCATGGAACAATTTGGATGGAGACAATTAAGAATTTATTAAATGAATCCATAACATAGAGAAATAAACAGGACTACATTAGGGTTGTATGAGTGAAGATTGAAAAAATAAATTTTAGAAATATATGAAGAGAATTGATCATCCATTAGCTAGAAGAGAAAGAAGATGATTCAGAGGTGAAACTTGGGCTTTTGGGTTGAGAGTATGAATATACTATGATAATAGCTTCTATGAACAAATATGAAAGGCAAAGAATTTTGAGCTAGGAGTAGATATTGAATCAGTTTTAGATATCTGAGTGCCTCTAAGCCATCCTAAAGGAAATATTAACAAAGGACTTCGTACAGAAATTTCCGTGAAATAGAGAAGAGATTGCTACTAAAGCTACAGCTGTCTTTTAATTGGGGCCTTTACTTTACCTCTCTGAATCTCTATCTTGAAAACTCAAAAGCATTTCAACTTCCAGGGAATACTTTATTAGAGTTACCTGTAGAGATATAATCACTAATCTAAACTGAAGGAGTCCTCATAGGACTGAATAATTATATGACCAGCTACAAATATTTCTTCCTCGAATTGCTTACCTTCTTACTATGAAAATAATTTCTCTAAACTAGCATTAAAGTATATATGTGTGTGTATGTGTAGTATGTGTATGTGTGTGTGTGTGTGTGTGTGTGTGTGTATATATATATGTATATATATATGACAAATGCATTAAATGTTATTTGCTTTGATATATCACTCTTCTTCCATAACAAGCCATATTTTTCCCGTTAGCAAGGGGACAAAAGCAAACGATATAAAACAAATACTAATTTTAAAAAATATATATATTTCTTTATTGATTTCAGAGAAGAAGGGAGGAGAGAGAGATAGAAACATCAATGATGAGAGAGAATCATTGATTGGCTGCCCCCTGCACACCCCCCACTGGGGATCAAGTCCACAACCCAGGCATGTGCCCTTGCCCAGAATCGAACCTGGGACCCTTCAGTCCGCAGGCTGATGCTCTATCCACTGAGCCAAGCCGGCTAGGGAACAAATACTAATTTTTCAATGTAAGTGTTATTCAGTAGTTTGAGCTAAGTGCTGTTAGAACAGAGTAGAAAAGCCCGGGGTTAGTAGAGGAAAGCTGTACAGAGATGTCAAAGGAGTTAGACCTGGAAAATAAAGGGTGAAACTTAAAGTTAAAAAAATGAACAAAAAATGTGGAAGAATTTTTTAAAAACATGGTTTAAATTTGTAATGACAAGTTGTCATTCAAGCAAGATTAGGAGAAGCGGTCATTGGGGTCATTAGAGCTGGAAAAGTGGATTCGGAAGGGGTAAACCAGAGCCTTGCTTTGATTGTGTCTTTAACCACATTTAGTGAAGGGACACTGGGCACCCAAATGAAAGGGAAACTATGCTTAAACTTCCACTGATTAATATAATCCCAATTAGTTATTCAGGTCAACTAAAATGACCATTTTCTGTCTTACTGCATTTCATAGAAGACTTGACACCATTGAACTCTAAATATTTCTGGTGGCTTAAGAAATGGACCTGGGCACTGTGCTTCTACAAGATAATGACAGCATATCTCTTTAGGGAAGATTAGTCATGGCAATGAAAAATATTTCGCAGCAAGTTACAAAATTCAGTAGAATCTAGGGACACCATGTCAAGACTTTATATAGCCTACTAAATGTATTTGAAACAAATGCCTAACATGTCAAAAAGAATAATCGAGAAAGATATTTGAATTTATTGATATAAATGATAGGTTATTTGCC
The DNA here is from genome assembly GCA_011751065.1 of Lasiurus cinereus. NCBI lineage: Eukaryota > Metazoa > Chordata > Mammalia > Chiroptera > Vespertilionidae > Lasiurus > Lasiurus cinereus. The sequence continues at coordinate 30,722,825 of JAAGEH010000125.1, read as the reverse complement.
AAGTTTTCTACTCTAAAATACAACATAATTCTGTATTATTTTCCCAGACTCAAATCTGGCAGAAGTATTTCTAACTCATTTTCTCCAGAAAGACAAGCATCCATCACTGGACACCATTCATGTTTTTGGACAATACTACTGGACATCCTGGGTCTCTGCATTATCATAGATTACTACAAGTCTCAGATAGAGGTGGCAAAGGCTAATTAGAGACCAAAGCTATCAGGCAACCTTCATCCAAATCCACTTGCCTATTTGTATATAAGCTCCTAACATATAGTCAACAATTTGGGGGTTTTATTCATCATTCTTTACTAAGCCCTTTAACCTCATTTTTGACATTTGATAGGATTTAGAGTAGATGAGCAGTAGAGAAGATATGTTGAACATATGTCAATTGAGGAAATACAGGTGCAAAAACCCACTTGCTAGAGGACAATAATCCAAAAATTGCTTTAAATAATTATACCAGCCCTGGCTAGTTTGGCTCAGTGGAAAGTGAGTCAGCCTGGTGACTGAAAGGTCCTGGGTTCAATTCTGTTCCAGGGCACATGCTTGGGTTGAGGGCTCAATCCCAGTAGGGGGTGTGCGGGAGGAAGCCGATCCTTAATTCTCTCTTTCATCATTGATGTTTCAAATTCTCTCTCTCTATCTTTTCCTCTCTGAAATCAATAAAAATATTTTTAAAGAATTATACCATTTCCAATGACTTACTGTTAATAGAAGTAAGCAATGAGAGAGTGGACTGAAGCACCTTAATGTGTTCTATTCAAGTAGGAATAACTTTTTATGCTTGCCTTAAATAAACATTATACACTGAAACTGCCAAAAAAAGTTTAGTAATAGAAGTCTTAATCAATATTTTGAAACTAGGAATGATAAGAATGTGAAGAAAGTAAACTAAATCTGGATAAAGACAACTTTTTTCAAATTTGTTGAAAGATATTAAGTGCTGTGTTACAGACTGCAAATGTAAACCACTTTTTTAAAAAAATATATTTTATTGATTTTTTAAAGAGTGGAAAGGAGGGGGATAGAGAGTTAGGAACATCGATGAGAGAAAAACATCCATCAGCTGCCTCCTGCACACCTCCCACTGGGGATGTGCCCACAATCAAGATACATGCCCTTGACCGGAATCGCACCTGGGACCTTTCAGTCTGCAGGCCGACGCTCTAGCCACTAAGCCAAACCAGTTATGGTTATAAACCACTTTTTGAATGGGGGAGTACTGGGCTATCTGTTTCTGAAGACAGGGTCTCATTCCTTCCCTGCTCTCTAGCAATGGAATCATAGCACTGATCTCAGGCATCGCTGCTTGCCTTGTGCTATTCTTAGCTAGAATTAAGGACACTAAGTTCATCAGAAGTTATGAGTATTTGAAGTGGCTGAGTTAGAGACTGACAACTTCTCCGATACTGGCACATGAATGACATTTACTTTAAGTCACTTTCCCTAAATATAGTCCTTAAATAAATATGATAAACAGTATGGGGCCTGACAGATGCTCCATCTAGGATGCATCTCTTGTCGGTCCATCCTTGGCTCTGTGATAAAACTCTTACTCTACAACGAGAGGTCCAGTGCATGAAATTCGTGCACAGGTAGGTTCCCTAGTTTCCAGCTGTTGGCTGTGGCTTTCCTTCATACCGCACCATATATATATATATATGCCTGGTGCCCCGATCATAAATTGATATGTCCGCCTTCTGTAATAGACTGTGTACTTTTGGAAAGCAGAGGCCAAGTCTTCTTCCTGTTTGTTTTATCCTATAGGACAGTGGTTCTCAACCTTCCTAATGCCAAGACCCTTTAATACAGTTCCTCATATTGTGGTGACCCCCAACCATAAAATTATTGCTACTTCATAACAGTAATTCTGCTACTATTATGAATCATAATGTGTCTGTTTTCCGATGATCTTAGGCGACCCCTGTGAAAGTGTCGTTCGACCCCCCAAAGGGGTCGCGACCCACAGGTTGAGAACCACTGCTATAGGACCTTGTTCAAATAATGCATATTTGCTAAAGTGTGGTGAGTTACATATCAGAAGTTCTTAGAAGCTTTCCTGTTGATCTCAAGAGTATATGTTAGTTAAGTCCCTGGGGAACTCAGGTGGTAATACCAACCTAGGGGCCCTCATATTTTTTAGGGGTCCAATCATTTTGGCTATAAGCAATCTAGTTTTCTGAACATGGAAGGTTCGTCGCTGAGCATCTAGGCTGTCTTTCTAGGCCCCTACCCATCTTCCACCTTATTAACTTACTCAAAGCATTTGGACTAACAAATGTTTTCTTTAAGGATTGTTTGAGCTAATAAATGCAAGAAAGCCTTTATCCTAGGCTTCTTCTCAAATTATTACAGAAGAAATAAGGGCAAATATTAAATTCCTTTAATTTTTTTTAACATGAACATCAAAGTATAAAAGCAAACTTAAAAGTTACTCATTCAAAACAACAAAAATTAAATGAAAGGGGTCACTGAGTGGTGACCGTCATTGGGTAGTCAGGAAGAATGCCACTAAGAAGACATGAAGCTGATATTTGAATGGAAAGGAACGCGCCAGATGTGGGAAGCTCGGAATAAAGGACTTTTGCCAGGTGGTGGGAACCATGATGGTGAGTAACAGGGACCAAAAACACGCGTGTGTGACTGGAAGCTCCAGGCAAAAGAGCAAAGGCGCAGGTGAGTTGAGAAAGGTAGGTCAGATCATGCCACAGGATGAAATCACATCAGGTTCTGCGAATAAAACTGGCCTTTCTGTTCCTAATAGAGTCTCTTGGGCTGCCAAAATGCCCCAGCTCGGCATTGGTAGCACCTTACCAGGTTGAAGTGTGACCATTAAACTTTTGAGAAACAAAACCAGTTTGGGGGCAGTGTGAAGGAATACCTAGAAAGGGGAACTCTGGTTAGAGGAGGATGGAGACAACCGATCAGATCTCTCTCCATGGCAGCCTCCGGGAATCAGATTTTGGAGCCCCAAATTCCCAACCTGTTGAGAAACCAAAGAAGCTGTCCTGAGAAGGTGGTGGGCCTGGCCCGTCACTCCGGACCAGGGGGCTGCCCGCTTGCCCCATCTCTGCTGCCCTGACACCATGTGAACAGGCTGCGCAAGAGGTGCTTTCTTGCCTGCAGACGCCGCTTTACTGTTGGATGGAAATACATTTTCCAAATATCATGAGCTAAAGACAGAAACTGCATCCCCACACATTCTAAATTCAAGCTGAAGAGTCTCTTAGGATAAACAAAAGCCTCTCGGCTTCTTTGGAGAAACCCAGAATCAGGAAAATTGAAAGCCTACCTACACCCTTGGAAAATTAAATCCTGATTTAGTTAATGTTCTCCTCGTGGCTGAAGTGGCTACTTAAGCAGAGATAATGACAGTGTTAGGATGCTTAATTGCTGTTTAATCAGTCTCTCTATAGCTCCTGTCGGAAAGACTGGGGGGTTAGGGAGGACTGGTAGATTAGAAATGGAAAGAAATGCCGTTATATCAACCCTAGAGAAACACCTCACTTCTGTGGGAGTAACACAGACGTGGATGGGTTGTTTCTTGGCACCTGGGAGTCAGTCTGGTGGCGGTACGGACCACTCAGAGAGCAGACTGGATGATGCTGTGGTGTCAGGTAGGTAAGAGTCCATCTGCATGGTGGAACGTAGCTCAAAGCTTGAGAGACTAAGTCCCAATCTATAATCAGCATTCCACACTTACCACCCATGATTATAATTAGAAGAAATTAGAAATATGGGAATTAAGGTTTTTCTTGTTTTTGTTTTTGTTTTTCATGAATCTGGAAAACATCCTGATGATATTTGTGTATGTTTGGCAGCTCTAGGACCTAGGCCCATAATGACAGTAAATCCAAAGCTGGCTGGAATTTACACCATAGCCTGGGATTGAGGAAGGATTTCCTTTTCTGGGCTCCTGCAATTGGCCAATAAAGGGTTAGACCTGGGAATGGGAACCCAAATCCTTATCTCAGAAAATCCCAGCTGAGACACAAGATCAGACAAAAGAGAATCAGCAAAAATGGAACCATGGTCAGGAAAGACACGCAGCCAACCAGACATGTCAGAGAGTTTCATGAAGAGTAACTATTGTTGAGTCCTGATACATACTCGAATATTCCTCTAAGACTGTGGTTTAGAAAACTGAAAATATTTCACTTGATATTTAAAGTTCAAGTGAATAAGCTTGTAATCTTCAGAAACGCCTGCATTGCACTGTAGGTATGTATTCAGGTATGTGGAGTTTCTGGCTGACGTGTATTGAGTGAACATCCTTGTGACATGAATTTGAAGGTGTGATATCTTTTCATGGGTAAATCAGAGGTCCTTATCCGAAAGAGGTATGCCCTAAGCACTTCCTTATTCTTAAATTCTAACAAGATAAAATCTACGAATTATTTGAAAAGCTCCTAAGAATCCACCTAACTGTACTTTGAAAGACTTCACCTCTTTTATTTGTAAATTACTAACGAAAAAGATGACAAACTGAAATTCAAAAAACTTAAGAATATTTTCTAACATAAAGTTGGTGTAAAATGGTTTTCTCAGTAAATTCCCAAGCCGTTTATGAATGGTATGTCTTCTGAGCGTTCGTTCACAAAGATACTTAACTAAGGGCTGAGAACCTTGTACAGATTGTCCAAAGGAAGACTTGCTTTTCCTCAGTGAAAGAATTTAGCTAGAACGTGTTAAGAACTAAGTTCTGCAATTGGCAAAATCTATGCAGACCCTGTGAACTTATCCCAAACCTAGTACTGACATGAATAATCGGGGAAATGTAATTCAAACTTGTTCATACAAGCCCTTAAAAAAAAAAAACAAGAGCATATTTGAAAAGCTACTTTACCATATCATACTGAATCGTTTTGAGAAATTACGCAGAAAAAGTCAAACTCATATTGTAGATTTCCTGACAATAGAAATAGATGTGCAGGAACTTGGAGAAGTTGTTTTAAAGGGATCATTCCTGGTTTCCCACTAGACTTGATGCCTTAGTGACTAATGCTGCCGAGTAAAATATGAATACTTTTTTTCTTCACCCAGTGTGGTTTCTTACTTTTTTTTTTGAAAAAGAAGTTTGCGGCTTTGACAGCTATATTTTTTTGTCTTCTTCTTTCTCAGTCCTTTTTGGGATGAGGGAGAGAGGGAAGAAAAATTCCTATTTCAAATGTTATGAAAATAAATGAGAAGAGAAAGAGAAAATGTAGTGGCTGCCTAGCACAACATTCTGCAGGCAAATTTGAGTTTTAAGTGTCCTCTGAGGTCTCTCACTCTCCTCTGAGACTCTGTACGTGAATTCTACTTTGCTAAGGAGTATATGGTTAGTAAGACAAGATCATCTTAAATGTTCTATCGGGACTAAGGTGCAGAATTAGTTGTTTTAAGAAGAAAAAAAGATGACTTTTTAAAAATGAACATGATGATTCATTGTAAAATGACTATTGTGGAACTTATAAAAAAACAGACTGAATAATGGAAGTTGAAATATTGTTTTTACCTTTCCGACTCAGACTTTCTTTGCCCCAAAAAGTTCAACAGTATTTTTTTATACAATTCCTTCTGGATACATATGTATGTAAATATGTGAAATGAATTCAACAATTTCAGAAATCCTCAAATCATCAACTCTGTGAGGTGCCCCAATGTTACCATAGTTTGGTCTTCTATTAAGATTAGAATTACAGTGGTACCTTGAGATACGAGTTTAATTCATTCCGTAACCTTGAGGCGTGGGAAACTATGAGATGCTCGAGTCGCGGTAAACTGGTGGGTCGTGTGCAGCCGGCCGATCCGTGCGATGACTCCTATCTCAAATGTTGCTCGTATTTCAAAGCAAAAATCGCTCGCTCGACGGCTCGTATCTCAAAAATCTCGTATGTTAGGGCACTTGTATCTCGAGGTACCGCTGTACTCTTATCTGTACAAGGCCATCATCTACTTCACTTCAAAGCCACAACATAATCTTTGGAGTTGTCTGACAATCCTTTCAGATAGGTCAACAAATATACAAGCAACAGCAGCAAAAGGACGAATGGAAGAAAGAGCATTTTAAGACCTGACTTAGTGTTTTGAACAAAGGAAGGCAAAAAGGAGGAGAACTAACATTTACCGAGTCTATTCTACCAGGCATTTTAATTATCAACTTAATCATTCCAATTTCCCTTTGAGTTGGAAGCTATTTGCAGTTTACACATCATGATGCAAATAAATGTTGAAAGCACTGTCGCCACATTAGAAAATAAAGTAACATTTGTTCAACTAAAGGCGCATTTTCTACCTTTCACTGTCAATTTGAAACAGGAGATATGATAGTTAAAAATGGAATGTTCCCTGAGGTCACTACTGCAGAGTGGATGACAAAGCACTGCTTTTGGTAGATCATATTGTGCTTGTTTCCGGCAAAACCATGCGACAGACCATGTTTATCTCCATCTTTCTGGCTATTCCCACTTCCTCCCTCTTGTCCCACTCAAGGCAAGGATCTGCCATCATCATTTACCGCTTATGGCTTTTTCATTTCAACTTTTTCTCAGGTGTATCAAGCAATTTTTTTTAGCCCTAGGAGATTTTCATGCACTGTGGAGGGATAATTAGGAAGTAGGGTTGCCTTTTGTAATGACAAAAAATGACATCTTGAGGCCAAGTGTAGGATGCTACAACTGGACCCTCACAGGACTTTACTTGCTCCAAAGATTTGCTTGGTTCTTCTCTCAATCTTTCATCAAAGTCAGTTCTACCACCCTTCAGGCAACTGCTCAGACCAACGGCCTCATGTTGTTTCTCTGTTTCTCCAGTAGTAAATATCATCAGACAGCAAGAACCATCAGCCTATATTCAATATATATACCCCCAAAACAATCAATTTACCCTGTCTCCACCTTCTCATTCCAAGCCGCTCTTTCTCCCATGGACCTCAATGAGCTTTATAACTGAACTCCTAACCTTCATTTCCCCCTTTTTATAATGTTTTTTTTTCACATCATCAGAGTGAAATTTTAAAAATAAAGGCAATTTTCTTCCCCTTCTGGTTAAAACTTTCCTATCTCCATTCCCTAAATCAATCCACATGGCCAGTATCCTGGCCACTTCTGTCTCTTATATCCCTATCTAGCTGTTGACTACTTCATTGAACTTGAATATGCCAAGTTTATTTTTTCTCAGAGCCTCTTTACTTGCTGCTCCCTCTGCTAAGGATACTGTTCCTCTCATTGCCATATCTTACATTTCATTAGATTTCTGTTCAAAAAAATCACCTGATTAGAAAAGTGATTCTGATTTTCCACTCTAAAATAGATCCTTGCCCTCAGCTGCTCTGTAAGACCTGTCTGTACTTTATCTTCTTCATAGCGTGCATATTTTTCTAAAATTATAATTCATATCAATCCATATACTTGTTTTGTTTTCTTTTGTCCATTTTCTCAACTAAATGTAGATATATTCAAGGCATGTACTTAGTGTTAATTACAGAGTATCTGGTACATAATGCACATTCAGTATATAATTTGAATGGATAAAAAACTATTATACAATGTACATAAGAAAAGGAATTCTTATTTCTGACACATTTTTATAAAACTCTAAAAATATAAGTAATCAGCTCAAGTAAATCCCAACAATTATTCTTCATGAATTAGATTGCTTTTATGAATAATAACTTCTGCTAACCCGAGTCACAGGAGAACGTTTTATAAGTTTATTCTCTTTTAGATTAAATAGTGCCCTTGAAACAAGAAGTCAAGCCTACTCTTTCAAAAAGTTGGCAAACTTCACACAACAGAAAATGTGGCTCAAGCAATACTTTATTTTTTTAATATATTTATTGATTTCAGAAAGGAAGGGAGAGGGAAAGATGCAAACATCAATGATCAGAGAGATCAATGATCATAGTTGTCCCCTGCATGCCACCTACTGGGGATCAAGCACATAATCAGGGCATGTGCCCTTTATGGGTATCAAACCCAGGACCCTTCAGTCCACAGGCTGACACTCTATCCAATGAGCCAAACCAGCTAGGGCAATGCTGTATTTCTTCACAGTTCTTAGTCATTTTCAGTCCACTGAGCTTAAATTGTAATAATATATAAATAAAAACAATATTTCTTAGATGCTTAGAAATGGACAGTGCCCTGACATCATATAATCAAACTTCTTTAATATATAGCTACTGGTATCACTGCCAAGCTTATAAAGAGGAGAGACTAGATTTTGCAAAAGATAAGCCATTTAAGGTCACACAAATCATTAGTAGTGGAGATGGGGCTTAAGCCAGTTTTTTTTTTATTCCTAGTCTAGGTCCCTTCGCTTCCTTACTGCATGATTCCTGAACACTTATAACATTTATATCAATTATATGGATAACACTGGGTCTATAGGAGACTTAGCTTCATCAGTTCTTCATTTCATATTTTTCTACTGTGGTTAAATGTATCTAAGGAAAATCAAGTGCAAACATTTTGTGAGCTCCATGTGATAGAAGTAATAAGTTCTTTACACACATTAACTAAAATACTAAATCCACCTAAACAATCCCCCCAAAATACTCACACATGGCTTATTTTCTACCCTAGCATAACTTTAGTATTTCAGGATACCCTTCCCTAGACAAATAGCTTGATTGTTTATTAGAGGAACTTCTAGAACAATTCATCCACTTTTCAATGAGAAGTATCAATAGACAGTTTATGTCTCAAAATTCTGAATTTGTTATGTCCACCCATTCTAAACCATGTTATCATGGTTTTTACCCAATGTTGATCAAATTCCTGCCTTAAACCAAACTTCAAAATCTCAATATATCTTTGATATCATCTTTCCTTCGATGAGACAATGTCCCACCTCTGTGGAGGTGGTATTCTTCCTTGTCCCAGGATCAATAAACTCAGCTTTGCCTTATCAACCGATTGTGCTGGTGATGTCTGGGGAACAGCCATGGGCATAAATCATTACATTCTCAAAACCAAGATAGGCATCATCACAATTTTTCAGATGAGGAAATGAAGGCATTAAAAGGTTAAAAAATTTGCTCATGGACATGGTAGCAGTGACACATGAACATGTAAACCCAGAGATGGTCTAGCCCTAGAATGCAGCCTTCTTCTAACTACTCTGGGGACAGCTAATCTGGAAGCACCTAATTCTGTTCATCTGAAACCAGCCATTAATTGGTTAAAATATGAGAGTAAATTTTAACATTTTAGTGCTTATATTCCAAATTATATTCCCTTTTTATTTTTTTTATTGAATTTAGGGGGGTGACATTGGCTAATAGAATCATAAAATATTAAAATAAAATTAAATAAGAGCTTGTCTGTCTTAATAATGTTCCAAAAACAAAGGCACATGATTACTACAACCCTCTGTACCTGAGATGCTCAGATATGAAAAGAAAAGAGAAGTGAAAATGAAGTAAAAGTAAAATGAAAGTCAAGTGGAGTAAAATAGAAGTAAATGAAACTGAGTACGCATCTCATGATAAACAGTATGGATTGGGGGTGTCATTTTGAATTAATTGCATATAATTATTATAGGTAGCAATGCATGTTAACTACTTTTGCATTCATGCCCACAATATCTTTCAGGAGAGAGTCTCAGCTCTGTCTTCAGGATATATTTAGAATCTGATCACCTGTCACCATTTCCTCCACTACTTTCATCACCTGGCATCTGGTCTTTTATGATTACTTCCACTGTTGCCCCTGGTAGTCTATCCTAAAATAGATATAATAAATCCTGTCAGATCATCTCACTTCACCCTCTGCTCAAAACCATCCAATGCTTCACATCTTCCTCAGAATAAAACTCCCACTCTTTAACTTAGCCTATAAGGCCCCACATTATCCTGCCCATGGTAACTTTCTGACTTCATCTTCAACCAAGTTGTCTCTTACTTACCATGGTCCATCTATAAGGATCTCCTTGTTCTTCCTGAAACACACAAACCATGCTCTTATCTCTGTGCCTCTGCATTTGATAGTCCCTCTGCCACAAGACACTTCCACTAGTAGGCTCACTCACTTATTTGTGTCATCTTCTCAAATGCTATCTTACCAGAAAGAACTTTCCAGTCTCCCCAATCCAAACATAGCACCTTTCCTCATCATTGGCTCTTCCCTTACCTTGCTCTTTTTATTTCTTTTTAGCACTTGTTTGCAGTTGCCATATTATGTTTCATCTGCTTCTCTCATCTGCTGCATGAGAAGTTACTACTCTGTTTACAGAGTCTAGAATAATGTTAGGTTCAAGTCTGCACACCTATCTATAGAAGGAGTAAATCACTGTCACATTTTGGCCTGAATAAAGTGCATTGGATAATAACTAGACAAGATAAGGCAATCATCCTATCTAATAAAAGAGTAATATGCAAATTGACTGTCGCTCCAAACACAAGATGACTGCCCCATGTGGTCAAAGATGGCTGCCCCCATGTGGAAACGAGATGGCCACCACAAGATGGCCAGCAAGTGAGGGCAGTTGGGAGGGACCAGATCTGCAAGAGAGGGCAGTTGTGGGCAATAAGGCCAGCAGGAGAGGGCAGTTGGGATGCACCAGGCCTGCAAGGGAAGGCAGTTGTAGGTGATCAATCTTGCAGGGGAGAGGACATGGGGGAGTAGGCCTGTAGGAAAGAGCAGTTGGGGGGTGGGGGGGCAGGCCTGCAGTGGAGGGCAGTTAGGGGTTACCAGGTCTGCAGAGGAGGGAAGATAGGGGTGACCAGGCCAATAGAAGAGGGAAGTTGGGGGCAACCAGGCCTGAAGGGAAGGGTAGTTGGGGGAGACCCAGGCCTGCAGGGAAGGGGAAGTAGGGGTAACCAGGCCTGCAGGGGAGGGCAGTTAAAAGTGACCAGGCCTGCAGGGAAGGGCAGTTAGGGGTGACCAGGTCTTCAGGGAACAGATAGGCAGGGGAGTGTTTAGGGGTGATCAGGTTGGCAGGCAGAAGCAGTTAGAGGCAATCAGGAAGGCAGGTGAGCAATTAGGAGCCAGCAGTCCTGGATTGTGAGAGGGCAGTTGGACATCCCTCAAGGGGTTGTAGATTGCAGAGGGTGCAGGCTGGGCAGAGGGACAAATCCACCCCACCCCCATGCATGAATTTTGTACATCGGGTCTCTAGTAATTATAATAACAAAGCATCTTACAATATTTTGAAATGTAATACATAACCTCATTTGATAAAAAAGGGTCATGCATCCTTTTTTTTTTCATCTTTCCAGTAAAGAAAATTAATGTTCAGCAAACTTCAACCCTTGCTTAGAACTCCCCAGGTAAGAAAGGCCAAGTTTATTCCTAGGACTGAAGTTGGTAGACTCTTCTTCATTAACCCTTTTCATTGAATGACTGTCCTCCAAAGAGTTTTCAAAGATTTCTCATTCCCCCCCTGCAGCTCATTATTTAGCTCCAAATTAAGATTCTCTCAAAGGGTCACCTGAGGAAGTGGAACATGTGTCAAATTCCAGGTATGTGGTCTCAATCCTAATGAAAGATTCCACTTAAATAAATATAACAACTAGTAATTACTTACACCTTCTTGATCTCTTTCAGTCTGACAGCTTTAAATAAGGGGAACAGGAGATCAGAGGGAAAAAGAAGCTATTAAGCTCAGCAGTATTCAAATCAAATAGCTGCCAATTCGTCATAAACCGTGGAGCATGCTGCAAAGCTGCAGCCTCAAGCAGAAGATTTAATAAGAGCTCTACTGCCTGGCTCGTATAGCTCAGTTGGTTGAGCATCCTCCCATGCACCGAGAGGTCATAGGTTCGACTCCCAGTCAGGGCACAGACCCAGGTTGCTGATTTAATCCCCAGAAGAAACGCAGCAGATCAATGATTCTCTCATCAATGTTTCTATCTCTCTTTCCCTCTCACTTCCTCTCTCTAAAAAAAAAATCAATAAAAACATTTTTTTTTTTTCTAAAAGAGCTCAATCAGTGGACATTGAACGGGAACTTTCTCCCGCAGCTGATTTCCATATGAAAGTCATCCCTTCATAAAACATGTCTTGGTAAAACCCATGGTAAAATAATTATACTCTCTTACTCCCTGGAATACAATAGTCTCAGCGTGTTCTGAAAAGGAGCAAGGAATTCTTTTACTACAACGTTTCATGCAGTCTATGCAGCCACAAATAGATTGCATTGCTCTCTCCCTGGAATGTTCAGAGGAGCAGAGTAATAGGAAGACTACTTCGGTGTGACCTCTTAAGTACAAGCATTGCTAAACTATTAGGATTAATTTTCTCCAGCTTCTGCCAGAATGCCCAGTTTGTAGTAATGAGACTTCATGATATATGGCTGCTACAGCGTTCAAGCTAATTTTTTTCTAGTCTTAAAGGAAGGTTTAAAGTGCTTTTAAGCATCTATCTTTATAGTGAAAAGATGTCTGACATCTTTAAGAAATGAAAACAGGGCACTGAATTCTATTTAAGTTTCCAGATAGCTTTTTTCATTGTTTGTGAGCTCACTTAGTGATTTAGGTAAATGGCTGAATTGGGTATTGCATCTTTACTTTTCCATGACATGATTCTAGAGTGTGGAGCTTTCAAAATTATATTCCTGGGCTCTTTCACTGACCACTGGTGATTTCCAAGGGCTGTGGGTGGACAAGGTGAGCAACAGTGTCACGTGACCGTTCAATTTGCAACAATCTGATGTATGAATAACACAACTGTGGCTGCCAGTTACACAAGCCCTAATTCCTAAATTTTTATGCATGATGTCAAAGAAAATTAATTACCCTCACAAGAATATTCTTCCAACTCCTACACAACATACCTGAATCCAAAGAGTTAAATAAGAAGTCCCCTAGAATCCAGAGCTCTATATTCCAGAGTAGAACCATCCAAACTACCTTTCCCACTCCAAGCCCGAATTCCTGCCTGTTAGAGAGGATCTTACAGGAAGCCTTTTGTCTCTTTCCTCTGATTTGCTTCAGCTGGCCTTTGCTCAAAAGGCATTATTTGGAGTTTTTCGGTATGTCTTTCAGTTTATATAAGCTTTAAGTTTATTTCGGTAACTTCAAACCTTACCGTTCTCATAAAAAAATGGCTTCCTTTTTCTACCACCTAGGCCTGGGAGTGGGTGTGGCAACTCTACTCCTGTGATAAGGAGTATGATCTTTAGACTCAGATTGCCGAGTGCTGACCCTGGCTCCCTTTTTTACTTGCTTGTTGAACATCTTCATGCCTCAGTTTCCTCACTCTAAAATGATCATGATAAATAAATGGAGCAATACTTACAAAGAGGACAGGATAATACTTGTCGCAGAGTAATTGCTTGATTTTTTTTAAAAAAGATGCTTTTAATCCACCGCAAATAATCTCAATTTAGAAAACCATTCCTTCTAATTTTATTAATCCTTCAGGCTTTATTTCTTCAAATGTAAAATAGCTATTGCATAATTTATTTGAAAATATCAAAGGAAAGAAAGAAGTTGTCTAAAATCCCAATAGTCCTACTAATAATTATGTGTGTATTTATTACACACACACACACACACACACACACACAAACAAACAATCCTATACTTTCATATTTGCTTGTACTTTTTATTTCTATACTGCAAAAAAAGTTTGCACTAATTTACCCCTGCTATCAGGATTGGAGACATGTGCATATCTGAGATACAGTTCAATTTTTGTTTATGCTCATTCTATAGGACTTTACCTATAGTATCATTTCAAGGGTATATTCCTTGTTCTTTCCACTAGATTATAAAGTCATCAAAAGTAAATGTTAAGTTCTCCAATTTTTCTAATAACTGTCTCTAATGGGGTGAGTATCAATTATTCTTATCAGCTTTTCAAATTGGACTGTTAAAAAGTTCAGTGAAGCGGAACTAACTACTGTCAACATCACATCTAATGAGCATATACACTGAATATCTGAAACCTGTAATTGACTTCTTTCTGACAATTCAGACTTACATATTTAGCCTTGACAAGAATTCTTATTTCTCAGGTAACCTGTCCTGAGGTTCTTTCACGGGTAATTCTGTCAATAGAAATAATGTTATTTAAGGAACAGAGAGCCATTCTAATAGCAAACAAATTCAAATGAGAGTTGTATTTCTTTTAGTTTATAGTGGCTCTACAATACTCTTCAGGCCCATATACTGGAGCAAACACTTTCTGACCATATGAAAGATGTGTAAGCAGAGGAAATTCGTCAAAAGAGACTATTTCTAACAATCAGTATTTATTAAGCATCTATAATTTGCCATATAATATTAGACACTCAAAATAGAATAATGGAAAAGACTGACAGGTCTCTGATTTCATGGAGGTTTCATCAAGGGCCAGGGAGACAAACATAATAGAGCATGACAATTATTTATCATTTCCTTTAATGTGGTTAACTAATGTTTATCAAGTATTCACTATACACAAAGCCTTAGGTTGGTATTTTGGATGCAAAGACAATTAAGATTGAGTCGTCCTTGTCAGGTAATTAGTCATCCAATGAATGAAATAGACCACCCTCCCCCCAAAAAAAAAACAAACAAACACAAACAACAACAACAAATCAGAGAGACAACTTCCATTCTGAGAGTACTGCTCTCTATTCCCTTGATGCTCAATAAGTGCTAGATAATCTTCTAAATCTTTACAGAAGGACACTCATCTGTTGTGTGAGTTTGTCTTCTTGCTGCAGTGCTGTGTGTTTCTACATTCAGATTCTGAACCTCAAAGGGTCCAGAATATGTAGCTGAATATGTACTTCAACAGATTCAAAGGTAAAGAAAGGAGACACGGAAGTCTTTAAGATTCTAACAATCTGAATGTTGGCCTGTGTCCATACCATATCAGTATCCAGATTCTGTAATTCTCTAAAGAATCCCATCCAGAAAAGTGAGTCAAACAGAAGGCTTGCACCAACCTTTCTTTCTCATTCTCCCTTCTCTCTCTCTTCAAAGAGGAGGTGCCTTGATGAACAATCTAACCTGACCCCAAAAAGCTGACATAAAACCCATGGATCATCATAAAATTTCTTTGTACCAGGTCACACCAAATGATTATAATTAAGTTAATTAGGAATCACTCTCTACCTACATCTCATCAGAAGGTTAAAATTGAAAGAATATTGGGAACTTCTAGTCTGTATTTATGGGTGCAGAGAGTGAAAAATATCATCACTTCTACCTTGAAATCATCAGAAAAGCTAGTAAAACTCTAAGCTTCTGAGTTTTCTTAAAAATATCAGAGAGCTGAGGTCATAGGACAGTCCAAATCTAAGGACAGACAAGTATCTGCAGGAGAACTGTATGTGAAACACAAGCATTGTCTTAGCTGAAGTTGATGCGACTGTTCACTGGCAAGAAGGTTTTAGCTAGAGTGGTTGGTGAATTGCCAGAGGCTAAGTGTGCCTAAGGCAGAGAAATCCTTGGCGGCCATAGCAATTGGAGAATGTACACCCTTTTGCAGTCTCTTTCTACAGGTACTTACTAAAACGATTAGAAAGAAACGTTTAAAATATCCTCTTGTTGGGCACATCTGGGAGAGGGGAACTGCAATCCCTTCAGGAGGATCACAAATGTCCACCCAAATGATTCTTCCCTATCTTTCCAGTGAAAACTCACTGCAGCTGAGATAGACAAAATAAATAAACCTATCCCTAGTGGAGGGTCAGAAATGCAAAGTGGATCCAGAACAACAGCTGGAAGAGAAGCAGGAGTCCCGAGAAGACCCCACCCAAGACCAAAGGACATATGCCTAAGACCAAAGCTTCATCAGAACAAGAGAAAAACACCCTTTACCATTGTTTTCTAAAACTCAGCTAATAAGCACTGAATAACAAATCACAGCAGAGTACAGCTGGGCAGGATAAGAAGAGGAGTAAGAGCCTAGAAAGAGATGGTCTTTGATGGACTGCACAAAGAAAAGACCTACAGATGAGAATGGAGCTGGCATTTGGCAAATCAGCCCCCACATCACTCCCAAGTTATTTCTGGAGAATTTTAAACTAGGTTATGGGCTCTGTGTAAATGTAACAGCAACCCACTCCAAACTAGGTCAGCTCCTAACGAGATGTGGTTTAAAAATCCCATTTTTAAATATTTGGAGGGAAAAATCAAAACAAGAAGAGTATTTCAAGCTATGTGACAGTTGCATGAATTTAAAATTTTGTATCCTTGGGTAAAGTTTTCTTAGAACATACTCATGTTAATCTATGTATTATTATATACTAGAGGCCCAGTGCACAGATTCGTGCACCAATAGAGTCCCTCGGCCTGACATGCACTCTCTCGTAGTCCAAGACCCCTCAGGGGATGTTTGAGAACCAGTTCAGGCCTGATCCCTGTACCCCACCAGTGCATGAATCCATGCACCAGGCCTCTAGTATACATATAAGATCTTAAGTTAATTTCTTCCTACCCTCTCTCCTCCCCTCTTCCCTGTGAGATTCATCAGTCTGTTCCATGTTTCTATACCTGTGGTTTCTGCTCCTGCACTGAGCGTCTGTCCCCTAGTGGTCAGTGTGCCTCATAGCTACTGGCCAGTTGGCCAGTTGGCTGGTCAGTTAGGCATATAGATAGATAGATAGATATAGATGGTGCTTTTATTTTGCTACATGAGAGTTCAGTAGGTATGACAGAGACCATAGTTAGATAGCAAAGTCTAAAACAGAGTATATAAAATATATGAGAATATATCTGAATGTTGTGATAAATACATGAAGAACAGCAAAGCAGAGATCCCAGATATGATTCTTAGAGAAATGCAAGTAGGATAAATATGAACACACACACACACACACACACACACACACACACACAATCAAACTGCTAACAACGAAAGATTAAAAAATCAAAGTCTTGAAGACAGCCAGAGATAAAAGCTACATTAGATAGAAAAAAACAAACGAACAAAAAAATTAAAGTACATGTCTCATCAGAAACCATGAAAGACAGAAGACAATAGAATAACTTCTTTTTAACTGAAATGAAAAAATATATAGCAGCCCAGATTTCACACTCAATGAAAATTACTTTCAAAAATTAAAGACCAAGATTTTTCTCAAACACACACTAGGGTAATTTATTGGTAGAACACTACAAAAACTATTTTAAAAATTATTTAGACAAAGCAGTATGATATCAGAAAATAAAACTTAAGCTGCACAAAAACTCAAGAGTTTGTAAGTTGCAATAAATGAATGAAAATAAAATACTTTTGTTAAATTTTCTCTAATAGGTAACTCACTATCTTAAAAATGTATTATATATTTAAAATACATGAAACAGTGAGATGCATGATTAAAAAATAGCACAGAGAAAGAAGAGAATTAACTGAGAATATATTATTATAAGATCTTTATACCAGATACTAGGCAGTATAATATTATTTAAAGGTATTTTCTAATTAAAAATAGATATGGTAAATCCTAGAGAACATCACTGAAAATATCAGTAAGAGGTATAAATTAGTCAGTAAAAAGATAAAATCAAATTATAAATTGATGCTCAATTAATCCAAGAGAAGGTAGGAAAAGATAGAAAAGAGACACAGAGAGAAAAGAATAGTTGGTTAAATAGAAAACTGCAAGACAGTATATTTTAATTTAGATATATCAATAATTAGGTTAAATTTTAATGATGTGAAATACCAGTTATATCTCAGACATTATCAGATTATAGAAAAAAGAACCAACTATGCATTATTCATAAAAAATCAATTAATTATAAATAGAGATGGGTTAAAAGTAAATGTTTATAAAATATGTACATTGCAACACCAACAAAGAAATCCTGTGACTGTATAAATCTTAGAAAATGTTAGATCTAACTTTTTTATATAGTCCCTTTGGAGCCTAAAAGTTAGACCAGTGGTCGGCAAAATCATTGGTCAACAGAGCCAAATATCAACAGTACAACCATTGAACTTTCTTTTGAGAGTCAAATTTTTTAAACTTAAACTTCTTCTAATGCCACTTCTTCAAAATAGACTCGCCCAGGCCGTGGTATTTTGTGGAAGAGCTACACTCAAGGGGCCAAAGAACTGCATGTGGCTTGCAAGCGCAGTTTGCCAACCATTGAGTTAGACATTAGACTAAAGAAGAAGGAATAAAGAGATAAAAAAAAAGACAATAATGGTGAAGTTATCAGTGAACCATGAGGTAAAACTATAGGAATTGCCCAAACTGAGCAACAGAGAAATAACACAGTATGGGAAAATAAATAAATGAACAGAGCATCAGTGACCTGTAGGACTATAACAAAAGAACTAACAATAAGGCCATCAGAGTTCCAGAAAGAGAGAAGAAAATGAAACTAAAATGTACTCAAAAAATGCCTAAAACTACCCCAAATTTTACAAATGATGGAATCCTACAGATTCAAGCTCAATAAATTCCAGAGAGAAAACAAAATTAATCTATCCCAAGTCACATAATGGTTCAACTTCTGAAAGCAAAGGACAAAGTAAAAATTGAGAAAGCATTCAGAAAGAAACAATGCTTTAACTAGAGAAAGGACATAACTCTAATAACAACATACTTCATATCAGAGTCTATGGAGACCAGAAGGAAGTGGCACAATATATTTTTCAGGTGATGAGAAAAGATAATTGTGAACTCAAAACTGTAAATTGGGAGGTGAGGAAGGCAAAGAGGGCAAAGAAGGTCAAATACATGCTGACAGAAGACTAGACTTCAGGTGGTGAATACACAATAGAGTAAATAGAGTATACAGATGTCGTCTTATAAAGTTGCATACTTGAAATTTATATAAATGTAAGTAAGCAAAGGTATCCCCCCAAAATTAATTTTAAAAAGTGGAAAAAAATTGTCAATCTGTGTACAGATCTTTCAGGAATTAAAGGCAAATTAAGATATTCTCAGGTGAAAAACACTAAAAGAATTTGTTACCAGCAGACTTACACCAAAAGAATGACTGAATAAAGCTTTCTAAAATAGAAAGGAAATAATAAAAGAAGGAATCTTAGAATATCAGGAAAGAAGAATGATAGAGTAAAAATATTTCTTCTCTTGAGGTTTCTAAATTTTGATAGTTGTGCTTCTCTGCCCAATTTAGTACATATCTCTTGGTATAGATGAAATTCCAAGATCCTGTCATTGCATCATGATTGTTAATGAGGGTTTTCATGTATATATAGCTGTCATTTTATCACCTCCTCCACACATATATAAATTGACACAGTATATGTTATTAATGTCTAGTCTTTTGGCAAAAAACACAAGCTAAATTTAGAGGTTCCTACCATCTCTTAGTTCCTTATTCTTCTATGAGAACCATTCAGGAAGTATTTTGATGCCTTTTACATATTTCCTCTTTAATTAAACTCATTTTTTGTACTCCTGTCTAGAATTCTATAAATTTTTGCTTTATACAAAATTAGAGGCTATGTTTACATAAAATAATTATCATTAACCAAGTCACATTAAAAAGGGTATGTATCCATTTTAATCTCACATCTCTTCAAATGTGTTTATAAGCTGGGTCATGCTGGATGTAGACATAAAGAACCTGGCAATTAAAAGCCTGT
The DNA here is from genome assembly GCA_011751065.1 of Lasiurus cinereus. Lineage (NCBI taxonomy): Eukaryota > Metazoa > Chordata > Mammalia > Chiroptera > Vespertilionidae > Lasiurus > Lasiurus cinereus. Next base: position 30,703,329 of record JAAGEH010000125.1, on the reverse strand, counting down.
TCTTTTATCAAGAAAATTATAAGTTTAAACTAAAATTTATTTAATATTAACTTGTTATGGGCAATTGTTGGGATTCTATCACTTACATTACTATAAATAAAAGTAGTAACAAAGAACAAAACACTAAGTTATAAGGAAAACTCAGCTTTTATCCCTCGATTGTACTTCACACAAAATGACTCTATATCCTACAGAGTGAATAACATGCTTCTACAATAACTAATTAAGCAAATTGCCAGTGAATTGCATAAGATCAACTATTATTGATTCCTGTCATGTGGCAGAATCAATTTTTTCAACCATATCTGGAAAAAACGCAGATATAATTGTTTCATCACTGAAGATGTGTAATATAGGAATGACACGAGAAAGAATAACTCTGTCCTGGACTTCCATGAATTGCGTTAGCCATACAATGAGTTATAATGAGGCAAAGCAATCCTTTAGTTTAGAATTTCCCAAACTGGAGTTCCCTAAGTAGTATTTTATAGTATACTCTAAGAACAAAAATCAAAGGAAGATTAATTTGTGAAATGTACACACAGATCCCCTTGCAATTCTTTAACTAATATGTGGTATGGAAAATAATGAAAAAGACTGGTTTACATCTATGCTTAGCTGATCCATGAAGACATTAATTTGTGCCAGGTTTTGGTATGTATAAATTATCTATATAATGAAGAGCCAGGGTCGTAACAAACGTTAAGACCAAAGACTCAACCAGACTGGAAGACAGTGCTGGGTTGCCATGGCCACTGTTGGCACCCTGACCCAGCACTGACTGTCTAGAGGGCTACGGATCAGGCCTGGAGAAAGGCCTGCAGAGAGAGAGGCAAGGTCTGATCCATAGCCTCTGTGGCAGTCGTTGCTCAGAAATTGCTTCTCTTTCTCTCCCGGCCTGAAATTGGATTTCCTGACAGTTTTAGCAGGTGAGGACCAAGCAGGATTTAATTTGATGTGGGACATGATTTCAGTGACCTTCCCGTATATATTTAAGGCACTTTTCCCTTTCAGTAGATATTTGTTGTTGTTGTTTTTTGAGGGGGATTGCCACATTTCCTTTCTTGTTTTATTGTATTTCTTCCTCTCCATTCCAAGAGTCCCCTCATTCTTTTTAATTTATGTTATAGGTTTTTAGTACTAATGCTTGTGTCTTTGAAAAATATACAGTGTTGTGTTGAATATATGTGTGTTAATTTTCTGTACATATTATTGCACTATAAATCTTGTTCTTATTCCTAACTTTGTTACTCAAAATTATGCTTTTAAAATCTATTCTTGTTATGGGGTGTACCTATAACTTGCCTTTGACGGCTACAGAGTATTTCATAGAGGCATCTACCATATTTCATATTTACATTGCCCTAGGCAGTCTCCAACTCCCACACTATCACAAATAATGTAGTGAGAAAAATCCGAATACATGTCCCCAAAAGAATACATACTTGTTCTTGTCTGGGGTGGATTTCAAGTAATAGGATATATGAGAAGTAAAGATTACTAAGCACTCACAATATCACTATGGAACCAGCATCAGAAATCTATTAATTCTGTAGTCTAAAAGTTCTTATTTCCCAGCACCCCATCCATATTTGCATAGGCAAGTTTTATTATTTGCTAATGTGATATACCTTCTATTGTTTAACTTTTTTTGAAATTAATAGTGAGAGAGAGAGAGCGAGCATGTCTTTACATGCTTACTTGCCATGTAGGTTTCCTTCCCTCTAAATTACCAAGTACTATTTTGTGTGGGAGGTGAATGGGAGGGAGGAGTAGGGGATGGGGCATGGGCCAACATTCTAACAACTAAGCATCACCAGCCAGGATGGTATTGTGTCTTTTATAGGATGTCTTTTATACCCATTGAGCTGATCAAATAGAGAAACTCTCATGAATTTCAAAGGGGGTCTTCTCCTTAGCAGACCTCTACAAAATAGGAAGAAGGCAAAGATGGATTGGACTTACTGAGGACTTCAAACAGGCCCCGGCACCCTCACAGATGGATTCCTCTGAGTGCTGTTCTCACCAGTCCTTATCACAAAAGTCCTGACGCCTTTGGCTGAAACACTACGAGTTCATCCTGAAGCATGGGTCATTATTCATGGAATACTTGAGAGCATTATGTGTGGAGCACCCCGTGTGATTTTAATAAGGACCTTGAGAAGATGCTGCTTGTAACAGGCCAGCAGGAAGCTCTGGTTCAAAAATGACAGGCTCCCAAGGGACTCAGCCTCTGCACCCCAAATGTGGCAAGAGCTTTGACCCTCAGACACCTCTGCTCACGGGTGACGGCTCAGCCTCTGGGAGCATTGGGCCATCAGAGGAGCAGGCTCCAGCAACAAACTTTCCTGCATTTTAAAACACGGTAGTCCCCCCATTGGCATCACTAAGGAGACAGGGTCATGAGTGTCCACAAAGATGTTGCTCTCTCAGGAAGAGCAGAACATCATTTTATTAAAACTTATTATCATCATTAAGGCTTATAGGCTGTGGTATACTGTCAGTTCCAGGCTCAGGTTTACTTTGGCAAAAGACAGTGTTTTTTATTTTTTTATATATATTTTTTATTGATTTTTTTACAGGGAGGAAGGAAGAGGGATTGAGAGTTAGAAACATTGATCAGCTACCCCTTGCATGCCCCCTACTGGGGATGTGCCCACAACCAAGGTACATGTCCTTGACCGGAATCGAACCTGGGACCCTTCAGTCCGCAGGCCGAAGCTCTATCCACTGAACCAAACCAGTTTCGGAGAGATAGTGTTTTTTAAATAAGCATCCTCTCTTTATATAAAAAATCATTTTTTTAAAACCCCAAGAAAATGGAATAGCCTTTGTTAAATAAATACATGAAATGTTATGAAAGCTAAGATCATAGCCGAGGAGGCACTTGTATCTTTGGCCTTGCACTGCATTAAGTTAAGGGGTGAATGAGTATAAGCAAGTGTCATGGAGAGAGGGAGCTTTGGAAAATACACTACTGCTTTCCGATTGCCATACTAACCAGGAGAACTCTAGAACAGTGCTTTTTTCAAACTAATGTGATGATGGACGCTTGTTGTTGATGTTGTTGTAGCTTTGTTTTATTTTTCAATCCACCATGGACCGATATTTGAGTAAAATGCAATATAAATGAGTTATTAGAAAAATGAAATAAAGCCAGAGATAAATAGAATAAAACCCCCAGTTAGTTGGATTGCTAGATTAAACAGACATTAAATTGCTCTGGCACCAAAATTCCCAACTGCTTACTCTCAATTTCTGTATTTATCGCCTTGTGTACTGGTGACAAATAATTCACATAGTTGGAAAAATATGACAGTTCTGATTTCAGAATAGGTAACATCTGTCCAGATAGCTGAATATCATTGTTTCCAGGAAACATAGTTTGACTACCACTGCTAAAAGTTCTAAATGTATGGTACATGTGTAAAGAGTTCCAAAAATAATTCTCTTTAAAACACACTTAGTTTGCAATGGTTTTTAGTGTTGTGTCATGTGTATGTTTTGGGCTGCTTTTGCTTCTCAAGGGAAAGACATTTAAGATGATTTTTGCTTCATTTTTTTTAAATTTAGTTTTATTTTCAGTGATTTCACTGATTGTACTTTTTATTTTTTTGATTTTTTTTTTTTTTTTTACAAAAAAGTCCCTTCGATCTGAATTGAGACGCCTATCAGGCAGTTTTTAAAATCAATAATTGGCCTGGGATATTTTTTTAGGTTTATGTGAGAGGATAATAAGTAATTTTACCGGACCTTTACAGAAAATTTATTATGAACGAATAAATTAATGAAAACCTGGCTGCAGGGATGGACAGATGGAGAGATGGAGGATGGATGATGGATGATGGAGGGAGGATGGATGTGTGGGTGGATGGATGGATGGATGCTGTGTCCAGACCTTCTAACTTCTCTGTAAGTCAGACATTCTTCCTTTCCTCATCTTCCTTCAAATTTAAACATCGGGAACCATCAGAGAAGAATTTAACATGCCTCGAAATGCTTTACAGCCTAGGTAGTTCGGAGCCCAAATCCCAGCTGAACTTGAGGTTGGAGAGTGAATTACAGGGAACTTCACCCTCCAGGACCATCACAACAGTAACAACGCACGTTTTCCGCAAAATGTTCGGAGACTGTGCCTATTTTCTGACATACCTCATAAAAAAAATGGACTGGGCCAAATCATCACAATGTTTAGTTCTGCGAAGTGCCGGATACAGTTTTCCGAAGCTCGCTGAAACTGAAATAGATGAGAATGCACTGTACCACTTCCTGTGCATGTGTTTTTTTCCTGCGAGGGGGTATATGCGGCGTTGCACTTCCAGGAGAAAGAGCCCGTGTGAAGGTTACACAATGACATTGCCTTGCTCAAGCGCATCTTTCCCGTTCCCTCTGACCACGCTCAATCCCGGGCATCCGCACCAGCGCATCGATACTTGAAAAGCCACTGGAAAGGGAGAGTTTCCAAACCAGAGGAACGGCATTAGCACATCTGGAGGCGGTTTACTCTCTGGCTCTTTGTTCAAATCACGGCCAGAGCCTTTTGTCCCAATCTGGGCTGGGAAACTGATGGAGACAAGTATGTAGCAACAGCTCCCGGGCGCAGACAATTGCTCTGCGTGGCAGCTCTATCCGTTCCATCTCTCTCAAGCACTGTTTGGTCTCAAGGGGCCGTTATTTAAATTGCAGTTCTTCTCTCTCCGTGACGGATGCACTGAGGGGAAAGTCAGAAGCATGGAAAATTTTGAAGAACGCTCTCTGGCAAGGATCTTGGAGAGGTGGCGTGATCTATTTTCTGTTTTAGTTCTGTCGGAGGCCAGCAAAGTGCCCTTCTGTACCAAGGAGAGGCCTACCTCTGGTTCCCCGAGTCTGCCGTGTCTCCTCTGTGGGGCTTCCTGATCCAGGATGCGCACCTCCAGGGGTTGGGTACCATTTCGTGGCAGGTGAAGTAGGGGCAATAGAGGGCCATGAATACAAAATAAACACAGCCTACTTTCCTCTCTTTAGGGGTCACTGATTATATCCCATGGTAAGTACATTTAAATGTTATCTCATGTAAAAATACATGCATAGAGAAGTAAAATGCAAGTTGCATATGCTTTACGATAAACACACTGGGATTACAACTTCCATGTCTGGACCCTGGCCGGTGTTTCTCAGTGGTTAGAGCGTAGGCCCGCACACCAAAGGGTCACAAGTTCAATTCCCAGTCAAGGGCAGTACCTGGGTTGCAGGTTTGATCCCTGGCCCCAGCTGGGGCGCATGCGAGAGGCAACCGGTGGATGTGTCTCTCTCACCCATCTCTCTCTCTCCGACTCAAAAAAAAAAAAATCAGTGGAAAAATAAATATCCTCAGGTGAGAATTAACAACAATAAACATCCATGCAGGATAAGATACTCATGCTTCTAGCTTTTCCCAAGGATCGCTGGGTTGCAGCATCCTTTTTCTCTGTTGGAAGAGGTGTATGATGAAAAGATCTGAGCATTCCTGCCGGGGAAAGGATCACTACCGTTCTGATAAGATGACAATGAATAACAGTCCTTGGAAACTTTACTTCCTGAAGCAGTTGTATCGTTAACATCATATTTTTTGGACTTCCTTGTCCAGGATTACAACTCCATTGAACATGTTATGAATGCTACCTTGGCCTCAACTGCTCTACTGCATGCCTAGGATTTTCTCCAGGGTTTTCTTTGAACTCCATGTCTGAGTCCGCTTGAGCTGCCATAACAATACATGGGCAAGTGCTTTACACAATAAAACGTATTTTTTCATTGTTATGGAGGCCGGAAAGTTGAAGATCAAGGTGTTAGCTGATATAAGTTCTCCTCCTGACTTGTAGCCGACCACCTTCTTGCTATGTCCTCACACAGCGGAGAAGGAGAGAGACAGGGTGGGGGATAGGAGGGGAGGAGATATCCCTTTCTCTTCTTATATGGCCACCAACCTACTGGATTAGGCTCTAGCCACATGACTTCATTTCACATTAAATCCTTTCTAAAAACGTGATCTCCAGATTCAGTCACATTGGGGGGGTTGGGGCTTCAACTTAGAATTATAAGGAAACCCATAGCACCTAGTAATAGCTCCTCCACCAGAAAAGTCCACCAATACGTCTACTCATATTAGACAATCAGAACTAGAAACAGGGATCTTGCCATTGAGGGGCTGAGACACCCTTCACTTGGATAAAAGTGTGCAGAAATTACTTCACCAACACATGGGACCAAGGATGCAGCAGTGTGAACAGGAACTCAGACATGATAACATCAGACGATGCCATAGGTCAGAATAAAGAGGATTGTGGCTCAAGCAAGTCAGCTACAATAGAGATGTGATACTGACTTCATAACCACTCACTGGTCTGAAAAAAATTCTCAATAGGTACTAAGTGAAAAAAATAATAATAATAAGGTGACAAAAAATATTCAGCATGTGCTCTCTTTTAAATAGTGTGTAATAAATATACTCACACTTCCCACAGGTAAAAAAAAAAAAGACAGCCAGATATGTAGATAATTGATAGATAGCTAGGTAGATATATGATAGATGATAGAGAGACAGACAGAGAGAGAGAGAGAAAGAGAGAGAGAGAGAACTTCTAGAAAGCTACATTAGAAATTGTTAACCATAACTAACTTTGGGGGCAGAAGTATGATTAATGTAAAAACCAAGGCTTTCATTTTCCATGTCATAAGTTCCTGTTCTGTTTAAATGGTCTTAGCATATACTGATGTTAAATAGGTAACTAGGTCTCTCTTTTTTTTAAATATATTTTATTGATTTTTTACAGAGAGGCAGGGAAATAAAAAGTCAGAAACATCGATGAGAGAGAGACATCGATCAGCCGCCTCCTGCACACCCCACAGTGGAGATGGTGCCCGCAAGCAAGGTACATGCCCCCGACCGGAATCGAACCTGGGACCTTTCAGTCCGCCAGCCGATGCTCTATCCACTGAGCCAAACCGGTCTCGGCAGGTAACTAGGTCTCTTGATAGTGGATTTAGAGATTTTAAAAACTTAACACCATAATGAAATTTTGTAAGGTTAAAAATGAAAGCTAGAAAACGTTTAAAGCCCCTAAAACTATTTAACTTCAAGGTTCTCCTGGGAAAAATCCCTGAGGACATGACAGAAATCTCCAAGAAACACTGCCCCCCCCACCTCCAACTCCACAGCCGCACCCCCAGGCCATGAGGTCCCCTTGGTGAAACAGCTTATGTGACAAATAGACCACAAGACCTGGAATGAAACTCCAGCGCTTGAGCCCTGCTTCTGGCACTAATAAAGCACAAACTTACTTATTTTAAGGCATGGAACATTAATTTTCTCATTTGTAGAAGAGTTATGAGATCTGTCTCTCAAAGTTCTGTGAATTTAAATGATTAAGTATATGTGGGAAAAAATTTCAAACCATAAAACAACACATAAATACTTTTTAAAATCAGTGAAACTGCATTGTAAGAAGAACCTTGTAATATTTTAGTAATTAGATTTATTTTCTTGTGAATAGTTGATATGGAACATCTTTATATTCAGTTTTTATCTTCAATACATAATGGCTTTTGGCCATCTGTGCTTGGAAAAGCCTACAAAGAAAAAATAAAAAGAAAGGAAAGAAGTTAAGAAGTTAGAAAAATAAAAAGAAGAAAAAGAGGGAGGGAAAGAGGGAGAGAGGAAAGGTGGGAGGGAGGGAGGGAGGGAGGAAGGAAGGAAAAAAAGGAAGGCTAAACTTCTTTCCAAAGAAGTTGTTAATCTTGTTCTAGCCAAAGAAAAACTGAGTCCCCTTACATCACATATTAACACAAGAAATAGCAGCAGACTCTTTGGCAAGGTTTGACATGTAATATGCATTCCATAATTGTTTTTACAATGAATGGATATAATCAAATTCAGATGACAATAACTTGACTAGCAAACACTCCTGTGCATGACATAAATTATCCTGAGCTTGCCAAAATTATATAAGAGAGAAAATTGAGAACTAAAGTCAAGAAAAGTGAACCAGGCCCCTGGCTGTCTCCCTTAGTTCAGCTACTGCCATCAAGGCCAGGAGATGGAGGTACTCTGTCTACGGTGTAGAGCATCTCTGAATAGAATATGTAATTAGTCATCAACCCAGTTAGAAAAGCAGTTCATGATAAACACAACCCGATATGCCAAAGTAAAACATTTTCTCCTCAATAGAGACAAAGGCGAATAGAAGACTAGTTATTAAAAGTGTGGTTTTTTTTTTCCATTACGAAATGAAAATTGCTTTATAATATACTATTCTCTCAGATCTTCTCTCTCCTGTCTCTTTCCAGCCTCATACAAAAACACTCTTTGCATCCAGGATAGCATATTTGATTTTTCCATTTTATTCTTAGTTCTTGTGAGAAAAAAAAAAAAGAACAAGGAAAAATATTTAAGCTACTGCCTTTTCTTCATGTAAAATGTTTATAAAATATATATTAAAATATGAAAAATAACAAGATAGCTATATACAAAACACGCATCAAAATATGGTAACATTTTACCTCGTTGTTTTCATTCTTATATTTTTAAGAAAGAATTAACCAATACATGTTTTATTTTCTTTATCCCCTCAATTTTTCATGTTTCTATTTTATTCTTTATTATCCTTCAACCAACTTTCTTTGGCTTTACCATAATTACTTACTTTCAAATTTGTTGGTTAGTAACTTAGCTCATTAATTTATTTTCATTCAGCTTTCTCCCTAGTATATGCCTTTAGGGTTACATATTTCCATAAAATTGTTTACATAATAACAAATACTGTTTTTACTGTCACTGTGCTCTAAAAATTTTGTAAGTTTTAATATGACTTCTTCAGCCTACAACTTACTTAGATATATAGAGGTATTTTAAATATATGAGGGTGTTTTATTTTTAAACTAGAGGCCCAATACACAAAATATGTGCAAGGGTCTTGCCCTAACCTCCCTCTCCTGCCCCCCCAACCCGACCCCCACCACCTCTGCCTTGGCCCCTGCGACCACGGCTTGGTCTGGAAGAAGGTCTGAAAGGACATCTGGAAGGATGTCTGGTCTAATTAGCATATTACACTTTTATTATTATAGATATTATTTTAATCCTTAATTTTAGTCCAATCTCAGGATATTTAGTTTGTATGGTGCTGATTCATTTATACTTATTTTCCTCATTTCTTCCATGTGAATATGAAGAGCTACATGAACACTGAAGCCCACGCACCAAGCAGAATATTCTCATTCTCAGAGACCTTTGGCATCAGCTAGTTGATCGTGGTGTCCCTAGAAAAGAAATAGTTGGGAGATCTACTACTTCTTACTTCCTCTATAAAAGCTGAAGAGTTCTAGGTTTAGTAAACAGAAGTTTAATATCCAAAACAAAGACTGGATAGATCTAAATCCTCTTGAGTTAAGGAGAAGCAAAATCCATTTGAGGAAGGATCTCAAAATACCACCAAAAATGTATATTGTTAATCTTTCTTTTTGCTTTCTCCAAAGGAACCTGAGGCGCAGATTAAGGAAGGGGCTTGACTGTGTTCCAAGTAAACATGATTTCCAAAACAGCTGGTGAGCAAGCAGGATTTCACTCACAGTCCATAGTTCTCCAAGATTCTTCTGTTCTGGATAATTGTTCCACTTTCTTCCTTCAAATCTTCATATCTTCTGAAGCACAATCATTCTGAAAGCTGACTTACTATTATTTGCCACTTTCAGATCACTTCCCTTCAATCCTTAGAGGGCAGATTAGATCACCAACTTCCTTACCACCAACTATTCCTTCCACCATTTTTTAATCACTACAGAAGTCCTAGTTTTTCTGTTCCTTGATCTCCTCAAATGAAGTTTTTCTTTAGAAAAACTACGTCACTTACACAAATAGTCCAAACCTAGATATTGTTACTGATGAGGGCAGCATTTCTTTCCATTCTAATTTCAGACCGCTAGCTCTGGTCTTGCCAGCTCACTTCCTGATCCAATGATTCTTTATCTTTCTTGGAACTGTCCATACCTTCCTATGTCCTCACTTTTCTCCTTACCCCGTGCAGAGTCCGTGATCCAGAACTAAACCAGCGCCTTGAACACATTCCTAATCCCCCTCTCCTTATTTTCATTATGACATATTCCTCAGATAATAACCACTCCCAGATCTATGGGTCTTCCTCATCTTTACCCTTATAGTCAATGTGTCTTCTCCAGACACAGGGCAGTTTGTAGTGGTTGAGAACACGGCCTCTACAGGAGGACATCTTGGCTTTAAACTTGAGCTCCTCTACTCGATAGTGATGTGAGTACAGAAAAGTGGCTTAACTTCTCTGCGCCTCTATTTTGCCCTCAAATTCAAAAACAGAGACAGAATCTATCTCCCAAAGTCCTTCTGGAAATTAAGTGAATTAACATGATTCAAGTGCTTAGAGCAATCTCCATTGCATGGTAAGTGCTTAGTAAATGTTAGATATAGTTCTAATTCATTATTGAAATGAAAGAAGTGCCTCTACTCTTATATAGGGCTAACTTCTCTTCTATTCCAGATCTATTTCCAGCTCTTCCACTTAGAGAGATCATAAGGAAAGCTGAAATGTAAACAGGCTATGGCAACAGCTATAGAAAAGATCTTTATATACAGGCATATACACAGATTGTGAAGTAATTGGGATAAATGGATATAATTTCTGTCATACTGTTCCATTTCTAAATAAACATCTTCCTTTATACCTTGTGCACTTTTATGTTATTTTAGGTTGGTTTAAAAAAATGGATGTCATTTCTTGCTCTACTATCTTGTATGCTACTAGCATCTATTATTAAATGTGTTTTTAAGATGAGAAATAGTGAAACAAGGATGGGTCCAAATGCTGTTGGGGCTAAAATTTATACATTTAAAAACATATATATATATATATATATTATATATACATATATATTATATATATATAATGTTAAATACAAAATGAGTTATAAGGCCTATGCAAGAGAGAGGCCCCGCAGCTTAAGCTTCATTAGCATCTTCTTTAATATCCTCAGCGATCCTAAAATGAGGATGTTATCATCTCCCACACACTGATGAAGAAACACAATTTGCTAGCGGTTGCATCGATAATGAGTGGCCTCGCTGGGATTTGTCCCCAATCTCTTGACTCTAAGATCCGTGTCCTTTGCCTCCATATTCCAGCTCCCTCTACCCTTATAGGCAGAAGGAAGGGTGGGATCCCACAGTTCACCTATTTTTTCCTAGCTGCCTCTTTCTTAATATTTACACATATCATGGGTAGGATTCCGCACACACACACACCCCATCCCCCTATTTTTAAAGATGTGCTGCTGCTACCAGAGGTCACGTGGCAAAGCCCTAATTCTCACTGAGGTAAGAATTACTAAGGAGTTAATAAGAATTATCATATCTCCCATTGAAACACAAAACCCAAGTGAGTGAATGGTGATTTTTGTGCACTCATATAATCCTCAAAGCCATCACAGCGAATGCCCTCATTGCTTCTAGATGCCTCCCTGTCTGACCACCCCACTCATGGAGGGAAGGGTAGTCAGTGGTCCCAAGACTGTATCTTAGAAACAAGCGTAGGGCATGTCAACCCAGGGAAATCTGCTGTTGTAGGACAGGAAGCAGAGAGCAAGGAAACTGAGATTCCTGCATAGTAATGTTGGTAAGAGGCTGGGGAGGCTGGAAGTAATAGAATGTTCCTAAAAACTAGGTCCAGGATAACAAGGATCTCCATTGAACGGATGCAAGGATGGAATGACAATAATATTGCGCTATTACTTATGCAGGAAGGACCCGCAGCACAGTTGGAATGGTGTCCTTCATGAGGCCCTGTGACTGAGCACATCTAAAAGGGTGGGCACACTGCTAATCTGGGGGACATCTCTCTCCAAGAGACACACCCCAGTTTCCTCTAACCCATGTGTGACCGCCATGGCCCTGTCAAACACTCCCTCATCAGAACTCACAGGGTCAGAGTAAATACACGTATACGGTCGAGCAAAACTACTTACTCTCAAGCTGCTCACTATCTGGTAGGAGAAATGTGAGAGAGGAGGATGGCTGATTTCAGAGACCCTTTTGTTTCAGAACCCTGGGGCCATGAATAGCTTGCACCGCTCTGTGTTATTCTTTTATGTAAATGCAGGTCCCTTAAGAGAAGAATCATGCCTCTTCCTTAATGTGGACCCAAATACAATCTTAGGCAAGTAGCTCTTAGGGGATTCGGAGTGATTCAAATCCTCGCTAATCCACTCTTTGGCTGTGGGCTATGAGTTACTTAATTTATCTGCTCCTTTGTTTTCTGTAATTTTAAACTGAAGGTGTGAGGCTTAGGAGCTGTCCCACAGGACAAGCATCATGTGCTGCTTGCCGCAGAGAAGACTTCTCAGAAATATTAGGCTCTGCCTCCCCTCTCACTAGAGACCCCATCCCATTATGGACCACACTCCCTGTCACTCTTTCCACTTTCTTCCAGCTTCCAGACCTATTTGCCTTTCTCAAAAGTTGGTGGCAGCTCATTTGTTCAAACATTTCTAATTTTAAAACAGCTTCAGTTGCTTAAATATTGAATTAACCCAATGATGCTCCAGCCGAGGGCACAGATTTGAACCAGCAGATATTACTATGCATCTACTACGTGCCAGGTGGTGTGCTAGAAATTGGGGAGATGCATGTAGTCATAAAATCTAATATCTGCGTTCAGAAATTTACCGTCAATGGAGGAAAGCTTTATATTATACATCTTAAAAGGAGCCCAAAAGGCCAGGGGGGAGACTCAAGGAGAAAGCCAGTGTTGTGCTGAGCCATTCTGAAGCCTGAAAAAACGTGTGTGTTTTTTAATCAGTATCTAGAATCTGTCTTTAAAATGTTGATCTTATATCATGGATTTTTTTTTGCATCGATTTTAACTTTTTAAAAATATTGCAATTTTATCTTGAAAATTAAGTTCTTTGTTCGTCTTAGGTTTTGCACATGTGAGTAAGGGTATTATGAGCTGATTGCGTCAAAATTTGCAAACTGAAGTCCTAACACCCAAAGTGATTGTATTTGGTGACAGGGCCTTTAAGGAGATAATTATGGTTAAATGAGGTCATAGGGTGGGGCCCTCAACCAATAAGACCAGTGCCCTTTTAAGAGGATGAAACAGGCCATCAGAGGTCATCATGAGGAGACGGCTATCTGGAAACCCAGGAGAAAGGCCTCAGAAGAAACCAACTCTGCTGTCACCTTGATCTTGGATTCCTCGCCTTCAGAGCTGTGAGAAAATAAGTTCCTGTCATTTAAGCCACTCAGTGGCATTTTGTTATGGCAGCCCGAGCCTACTAACACAGAGGGTAAGAAGAGATTTCGGGAAAGAAGATGCATTTGAGTTTAGTTTTAAAAATTGAAAGAACCTGGATACTGAGCAAATGAAATATCGTTCTGGGAATTTGAAGCAAGGGCTAGAAATGGGGGAAGAGATCTTTGAGCAGAAGCAAACCCTTTGAGGGAAACACTGTATGCCAGATGTATAAGCACATGGAACCAGGCAGACATGAGAGCTGAACTGGCCTTTGACAGAGACGTACCCTAGTGCCTATGTCTGCAAGGCCTGGGAGCTAAGAAATGCTTGCAGTTTTAAATTGTTAAAGAAAATCAGAGGAGAGTGCTTTTTGACGTGTGAAAGTTCCATGAAATTCAAATTTCGGTGTTCATAAATAAAGCCTTCTTGAAACACAGCCACCAGCCTTCGTTCAAGTATTGTTTAGGGCTGCTTTCGCGCTGCAACAGAATTGAGTGTTTGTGACAGAGACCATATGGCACACGGTACCCAAAATATGAGCTGTGTGACCCTCTACAGAAGTGACTCTGGACCAGTTCTTTCCCACACGCATCCCCAACATAAACATATTGGTTAAAAGAGAGAGAGAGAGAGAGAGAGAGAGAGAGAGAGAGAGAGAGAGAGAGAGAGAGAGAGAGTCTAGAAGGATAGGAAAGGGGGAAGAGAAGGGCAAGAGAAAGAGGAGAAAGGAATAAAAAGAATAAGATATGGCCCTAACCGGTTTGGCTCAGTGGATAGCATGTCGGCCTGCAGACTCAAGGGTTCCAGGTTCGATTCCAGTCAAGGGCATGTATCTTGGTTGTGGGTACATCCCCAGTGGGGAGTGTGCATGAGGCAGCTGATTGATGTTTCTCTCTCATCGATGTTTCTAACTCTCTGTCCCTCTCCCTCTCTGTAAAAGATCAATAAAATATTTTTTTAAAAAAAGAATAAGATATGTATCTCTTCTTTCCCCAACATCCCGTAAGGCTGAGAGCAAGAGTTCTTAATTTCTCCTTGACAAAAGGGCGGCTGGGGCTGGGCTGTGCTAAAAGCTGTCACACCTCAGCTACACCTTGTAAAAGCTGCTGTGGTCAGCCATCAGCTCTGATCAGCTCTCTTCTACACCAAACAGGAGACATGTGCCCACTTTGATACCCACGCAGCGCTCATTATAGCAAATGGTCTTGGACAAAGCACCTCATTTGCCCACTGGAATGGATGATGATTTGGCATACCGGCGTTCATTAAATCCCCATGTCCTAGTTGACACCCTAGCACTGAAATCGCCCGTAAACAGATTTATAGGAGAATCGTTAAGAGTGAATGAGTTATCACTTTGGAAGGGTGTTTTAGATAAGTAAAAGCACCGTTAGGTGCAGATCTGACGTAATAGCATACCTTGTATCTAAGTAGAACCATTTTGCCAAGAGAGTAAACATGACTCAAAACACTGATGATGCGATTCTCTTAGAGGCCATCTGCATAACTCCAGGGTCCCCAGTCAAGGAGTGAAAGTATGACTTTGTAGACTTTGCAAGTGATTGAGTCTGCTCTCCACACCATCAAGTTTGATGGATCAAAGGGTCCCATGCTTAGCAGTATCTTTCCATCCTTGACTGAAATGATCAGAACCACCCCAGACTCTGCCAGCTTTATTCCCAGGAAGCATAGCACCATATGCATTTTCTGACATGTGACCTGAAAAGAATCTCTAGTCTCTCCAATGAAAAGGTTTGGGGAAAAAATGATAGAATCAGAAACATCTGAATGTAACTGTTTTGCCAGGGACTAGTTTTGAGATTTCTGGCAAGTTACCTACTATCTCTGAGCCTGATTCTCCACAAATAAAATGGGGTTGAAAATAGCAACCTCCTCCATTTGCTGTGGGGATGAAATAAAATAAGGTAAGCATCCCTCTCAGCTCAGTGCCTGGCACACCTTTTGGCATGAACACATTGATTTTTCTTACGCTGTTTTGGAGATTTTAGGCACCAAAATAAAAATGGAAGATCCCTCTATTAGACTGTACATTGTAGAAGTACAGCACAGCTTCTGTGACTGTTAGAAAATGGCCATCTGTTATTATCTCAGCAACTTGAACATTTTTAATATTATTAAGTAGGAAGGGCATAAAATAATTTATATTCTTTTAAATACATACACAGACATTATTTTTAAAAACATAGAAGAAGAAATATGGAGTACTTACAATGCATCACTTGGGGCTCAATTTTCTGAGTGATGGAATGTTCAAAGCCTTTTCCTAGGTATAAAGAAAAGAATGAAATGTTGGAATAACGAGGCACATTCGCTGCCTTTTCAGAAGTGTGAGCCACATTTTCAGTATGAGGACAGGGAAATGGGTGTGACCTGGGTATTCTGCTTTTGGGGGATGAGTTGATGTGGGGTTTGTTTTCTGGCAACCACTCCACACCTCTCCAGTTCAGATTTTCATAATACCACAGAGATCTCACCAGGTGCCATCTCTATACTACTCGGGCCCTTTCCCTGCAGACTCAGAGGGAAGTTGAAGGATGGGAATGAACTCAGCATGGAAGCATGCATTTTCACACACAGCAGGGCGCCCGCTGACCATCAAAACCACAGGCATCCTTTTATAGTTGGAAAGAAACTGCGATATCATCAAGTTCAGCAGAGTGTCCTATGGCAAAAGCACCATCCCTCTCTCAAGACCAGTTCGAACAGGTACAAAAACCCCCTAGATTTGGCACACAACTTTGAACAGTTCCAGGAGCTCCCGAGGTCCATCTATGTATCCTCAGCCTGGCTCATGGATCTTAGATGTAGAATTCCTTCAGTGGGTAGTGTTTCAAAAGAATGGAAGGAGAAATTGAAGTTTTTTTTGATCAGCAAATTTCTCAAAAGCTTTTAACAAGGGGAAAAAAATCTGCTGAAAACGTTACTGTATTTTCAGCAACTATTTTCGCTCGGTTCATATTTTCAGAGATCCAGGCAGATGAGTAATTTACTTCCAGGTAAAATCCATCATTTCCACATACCATGCATTTGTCACTGTACCCGGGGCTTTGTGCTATCTTTTTATATACTGCATTTATGCTAGCTGAAAGATATTTCAAACACAATACCTTTTGAACATTTGGTAACTTAATTGTTTATGCTGACAAGATAAACTGAAAAATAAAAGCTTTGCCTCAATGATATGATATAAGAACATCAACTCCTAGTGTGAAACAACTGATTTTTAACAGATATATAAAGGTAATTCTGCAAGTACATGTGTTTTAAATAAGTTTTTGAAAATTCAAAGATCAGATAATTTTTAATTAAATATATTTTTCTGTTATGAAATTTTCTGTATTAAAATGTATTGGTTATAAAACAGTATGAAATGTAGTATAAATATTATGCCAAGTTTTGTGTACAGAATGATTCCCAAGATAAAATGAAATATCATGTGATAAAGAAATATTAGAAGAAATACCTGAAAACTTATTGTGTTATGGAATATGTAAGAGGGAGCTATTTTTGTATTATTTTCCATTCTACCAATTTTCCTATGACATAACTTTACCACTTTTATAACAAAACAAAGGCATCTTAAAGAATAACCATGTTGGGGGTGATACTAAATTTTTCTCTAGACATTGAGTAAAGCAACAGCCATTAAACAGTTACTCTGTGCCAAGTCCTGGAGTTTGCTTAAATGCCATACCTCTTTCATTTTCAAAAAGCTCTTTAGATTTTAAAAAAAAGGTTATTTTCCTTTCACAAATGAGAAAATTTAGACTCTGCATGAGTCACAAACCCAGTAAAAGACAGAATGAGCAAGGATACAGGCCTCTTTTTTTCTCCACCACTGAACCGCATCTAGCACAGCCAAGGTGAACCTGAGGAGGGGTGGTTAAGGATTAAAGAAAACAGACAAGAGAATATAGTTGGGGCCAGCTGGATCACTGTCCCTGGATAAGGAAACAGTGACACAGCCTGTAAGCCAAGTCTTTTATTTTATAGTCAGATCACACAGAGCAAAACAAAGGCAAGATGTTTACAATGTTCTTGGGAGTTTCAAATTTGCTTCTTTACTGTTGTTGCCATTCTCTGAACTCTATCAAGCTTTGTTTAGGCAGCAATTGCTGCACCTCCCATAGTCTACATCCCTTAGCTACCTAGGTCTGTAGGGTGGGACTATAAGGTCAAGTTTACAACCATAGCCTTTTGGCTATAATTGTGGTGGGAGGGCTTTGCCCTCCATGCTGAAACTTGTATGGGGCTTTGCCACAAGTCAGTCTGAGGCTTGATCTTGTCCGAATGCTCTAGCCACTCTCCACATACCATATTTTTCAAGTTCTTGAAAACTAATACTGCCTTGCAGTCTAGACCAGTACGATTTCATAGCATGGGCTGTATTACCTGTAGTGCAACAATGACCAGTAGTTAAGACTCTGAACACTTGACTCTTAGTGTTGTTTCTTCTACTGTCATTGACTAACTGAAGATGCATAAAAACCTGACCTCACAATTACACAAGATCATAAAAAGTTGACATTATGGTACTAATGTAATTCTTATCTCATTGGATAAGAAAATATTTTGTCTGTTTGCTTATCTGTTTCCTGAGATGGAAAGGGGAATAAAAATACACAAAGTCAATTTTCTTGAATAACTTAGATGTGCCAAGAAGGTTAAGTGTTTCAGTGTTTAGATAGATTTGTGCAGGGACAAAACAGATTTGATAATTACAACTTTTACAGAGGAATTTTTAAAAATTAATTTCTAAAGAAATGTCTGTGTAATACTAAGGCTATAACAATATGTACATACCCCCATATAATAAAAGCCTAATATGCTAAGTATCCAGTCATCTGGTCAGCCATTCAACCAATCAAAGTGTAATATGCTAATGATATGCTAAGGCCCCTCAACAGCTCACTATGATGTGCACTGACCACCAGGGGGCAGATGCTCTGATCAGAAGGTTAGCTTGCTGCTGGGGTCCGGCCGATGGGAACTAAGCAAGACTGGCCAGACATGCCCTGGAGCCCTTCTGCGATCCCTCTCCAGCTGGCCAACCTCCCTCAATCCTCCCCATCCCCGACTGTGCACTGGTAGGATCCCTTGGAAAGTACAGATATTTATATTACGATTCATTAACAGTAGCAAAATTAGTTATGAAGAAGCAACAGAAATAATTTTATGGTTGGGGGTCACCACAAGATGAGGAACTGTATTAAAGGGTTGTGGCATTAAAAAGGTTGAGAACCACTGCCTCAGGGAATGTCAGAGAGCTGGTTGTGATCCGATCCCACAGGCTAGGCCAAGGGACCACACTGGTGCACGAATTCGTGCATTCGGCCTCTAGTGTAATATAAAATGCATAACTTTATTTATAAATCAATGTATTTATAGACTTGTGAGGAAACTGATATATCCAGACATTGTGACTCATTTAAATACCAAAACATATTTAGGCTGGACAGTGAACATGGGAATATGTAGCCTTAGAAGGTGAAAAAACAAAAAACAAAACCCAAGTTTTAAAAATGCCATCATTTGACTCATCCTTGACTTGTCACTCTTTTCCTCTTGCTATATATATTTTATAGGAGAGTATTTAAGGACAAGGTTTGAGAGAATTTTAAATGCTTTTGTGCAGAATGGAGCCAACAGCATCCTGCAGAACACTATGCTTCATGCTTGACTCTTTGTGGGGACTAAAGAATATGGAGAAAGCTTAAAACGTCTGGCATTCAACAGGAATGTTGTCTATGTCTTTTCTGTGCTTCCTGAGGGAAAATAAAAATTAAAAGAAAAAATATATAAATAAAAGCAGCAGGGAATATCTTACCATAGGCTGGCTCTGTGATGGAAACAGTAGCCTATTTTTATAAATCCCCTGAAGAGGTAACACGCCAGCTTGTTGAGCCTCATCCTTTCCTCATAATTGTGAGACACTGAAGCACCATTGTCTGGTCTGAACTTACGTACCCACCATCTCCATTTATTCTTGAAAAACAGTTCATCTTTTACTACAGTTTCTCCATTTTAATAAATTGCACAGGTGGATTTTCTCAATCGCTGCTCTGTAATTTACTCGGCAAGTCCTCACTCTTTATCCTTAGGTACCCGTTGGCAGTGTTCTGTCTGGCCTCGTTTACTGCTCCATATGTCATCCGCATTAATCATTTTATCATTGACTTTAGGATGGTTCTGGCTGCGAGATCTTAACTCCTGCTCCCCCTCCTGGCCCCTTATTTACTTTGCAGCTGCAAAGTGGAGCTGTACCTAGTTATGTGGGCCAACAGCACATAGAGGACTTGGCATCATGGATGAAACAGAAAGGTAAGAGAGCTTTTCCCTGGCATCTAAAGGTTTTTCATATAACTTCCGTCTTCTCTGTTGAGGTTCTTCCCATGACTTTATTCAGAGTTATATTGAGAACTGGCATGAAATATGATACAGTAGATTTTTTTTCTGGTTTTATTTCTAGCCTGTGTTGCAAAGACAGCAAGACAAATGTGACAGTAACTTGCTTTTTTAATGAAATTATTGGTGAGGCACTCAGGAAAGAAACCATGCTCAGTGTCCTATGGGTCAGATTCTATGTTCTCATTAAAGAGTCACACCTCTCTAGAGGAAGCTGAGGTACAAATCATCAGACGAATAAGTCATTTTCCACTTTCCTTAAACAGTGGTTTCTTGCTCTTGTTTGTTTAAATGAGAAAGGCTCTTCAGAATTTGGCCACAGTGCTGTTCAGGTTGCTCAATCCATCTCCCTACATACTTACGGTCCCACTGAGCATGGCCCCAAGATTTCCCATGGAATATGTGTCCATTATTATGTTCTATCCAACGAGCAAACATAAAAGTAAAAGAATTGATATGGCGAATAGGTTGAATGCCTAATAGGAACATTAACGACACATATATAAAAATGGTTTATATATATGACATCCATAAGGTTCTATAGAACTAGTGTTTCATAAAACACTTGTTGGTTGTTACTACAAATTATTTTAGGGCCAAAATCAAAGTCCTGCGCTTTGCTCTAAGAGTGACAGTTACCAAGCATATGCCTGCAAGGATTGTTGTCTCATTCATATTTATATCGCTGCACCGTGTTTGGTGAATGTCTAAATGGGTAAACATATGAGCCACTGACTAGAGCTTGGAGATGCATGTTTACTGCTAAAGAAAAAGTCCTCATTTATTGGCCTCAACACATTGGACTTTTACAGGTACTTGAAATAAATAACCAGCTTCACAGGGAAAACAGTCCAACAGCGTAACATCCCATACTCAAATTATTCAACACCTCCCTTGTCCATAAGCCACACTAAATGCTAAACTTTGTTTCAGAGAGTGTTTCTCTTCCAAATGCATGTGGCCTGAGTAGGTCTTAGATCTATGTTTCGAGTTGCAAAGTAAGCAGGAGTACTGTAAGTTAAGAGAGACCAATGGCTCCATTTATAGATGAAGTAACTAAGTCTCTGATGGTTCACAGGATTTGCTCAA
Source organism: Lasiurus cinereus (assembly GCA_011751065.1). Taxonomy (NCBI): domain Eukaryota; kingdom Metazoa; phylum Chordata; class Mammalia; order Chiroptera; family Vespertilionidae; genus Lasiurus; species Lasiurus cinereus. Next base: position 30,682,543 of record JAAGEH010000125.1, on the reverse strand, counting down.
GGACACACAGGAGAAATTTTCAAAGAGATGCTTCACATCTTTTCCTGGGTATCCAACAGTTCTCAGCACTTGAATAAGTAATTTGATTTATGAATTAATTATGTTTATACCAATACCTTTCTTACATGGTACTTTTTTTTAGGTAGACCGACGTTTAAAAGTTTATTACCTTAAGGTGTAATAGGTAGGAAGCGTTTTTTCGCTATTAATTGGAACGCTGTAACTTACTAAGAAATGATGTACAGCGGGTCTCGACTGCAAAAGAAATCAGGTGGCATGGATGTCCATGGGGAGCATAATGGTGGGTTTACAGGTGAAAGTGAGTCACTAGTCAGTGACAGCAAGTTCCTCCGCTCTGTGAGACTCCACTTCATGTGACAAATCCCACGATGCATTGCTTAGAAAGGATGCATCTGACCTTCAAAGTTTAAATGTAAGGAATCAAAAAGAAGTTAAGATCATGTTGTTTCAATATTAATATCAAAATGAAAACTTGGCATAAATATATTCTGTGAAATAACAGTAGTTATTTACTGTGATAAAAGGTAGAATGCACAGTGTTTACATGACAGTTTGAAAACAATATGTCAGAAAAAAATAGAAATATGGGAGAAACAGCCATATTTATCATAATTGTGGTAGCTTTTAAAATAAATCTCAATCTTGCAAAAGTTTTTAAAATTATGTAAATATAGAGAATTTTATAAGGGAGTCAATAGTACTAATTCAATGGTTAATTAATACTTTCTACATGCATAGTAAAAAATTATGTTGAAATTTCTTAGAACATGAACACAGATCAACCTATATTGAACCACAGGAAAATCTCAATAAATTTCAAGAACTAGAAAATATGAAGGGCATTTTTTTTTTGTCACAAAGAATAGCAAAATCTTAACCAAAGAGTTATAGAAAAAATAAGGGAGAGAACTTTGAGGACATTTTCATTTTATTCTGTGAATGTTAAAGAGAAAAGATTTATGTATTTATAAAGCTAAGGCAGATAGTTAAAAATAACTTGTTGTCAGAAATATGTACAAGAAAAAGAAAAATCTGAGAACTGAAGTTGTGTGGAGGCACTGAATAGAAGAGTAGATTTGGTAGTGAAAAAAAACCTACCTCTGCAATAGAAGACAGACAGGAGTTGTATTTCACCATTAGATGGAGAAAGCTAAAAAATATGAATGAGAGCCCAGCCAGTGTGACTCCATGGTTGAACCAGGAAGTTACGTTTCAATTCCCTGTCAGGGCACATGCCCGGGTTGCAGGCTCAATCCCCAGAAGGAGGTGTGCAGGAGGTAGCTGATCAATGATTCTCTCTTATCATTGATGTTTCTAGCCCTTTCTCCCTCTCCCTTCCTCTCTGAAATCAATTTTAAAAAACAGATTAACAAACATGAATTAGAGAAGAGGTGAGAGTATGGAGGTCACATGACAGATCCAAATGATCCAGTTCAGACAGCCTAACCCAGCATCCCCCTTGCCAGGGAAAACTCGGACAATGAGAACACCCCCTTACAAAAATGGAAAATACTCTATATTGGCGCTCAAGTCAAAGGGCACATTCAGGAATAAGGTTGAAAGGAAAGCTTTGACTTCAAGACCATATGTAAGAATATCCAAGATGTTGGAAGAGTTTTAAAAAAAAAAGAGCCAATATGTGCTCAAAAAGGAACATTATAAACACATATATAACATTCTTTTTGCATGAGAATTTCTTCTGTGCCATTTAAATTCCTACAGTCCCCTGAATGGGAGATTAGGTACATGAGACCAAAATGCTTATAGCCCAGTCAGTTCTAGGCCTTGATTTATGTATCGATCAAATAATGGCGAATGGCTAGATGATCTTTAATTCCTTCCCAACCATCATTGTCAGTAAGCTGGAGACCATGGACTAGATATCAATATCCCCCCAAAATGAAACATTGACAATGGCAATGCCATGTCTTACTTTTCTCCCATAATGGCTAATATTTACGGTGTGTTTATGTGCCAGCTGCTTAAATTCTAACAACCATCCAGAGAATGGTGTATCATTAGGTCAGTCCCACTTCTTTCAATAAGGAAACGAAGGCCCAAAGGAGTTGACGAACTTGGCAGAGATCACACAGAAAGACGGTATCAGATCCATGTCTCTGACTTTTTTTTTTAATATATTTTATTGATTTTTCACAGAGGGAGGGAGGGGAGAGAAAGTCGGAAACATCAATGAGAGAGAGACATCGATCAGCTGCCTCCTGCACGCCCCCCACTGGGGATGCGCCCGCAACCAATGTACATGCCCTTGACCGGAATTGAACCTGGGACCTCTCAGTCTGCAGGCTGACGCTCTATCCACTGAGCCAAACCGGTTTCGGCCACGTCTCTGACTTTTGATACTGAGGGCCCTTGCTCTGAACCACTACACAATAGTGCTGCTCTCTTATTAGGACTTTATTTCTTAGGACTTTGAAACATTGCCTTGCCTCTCACTATATTACCATGATTCCCACTAGCTCTCTCTACTTGAAACCTGTGTCTCCTGTAATCCCAATTTTCTGTAGTTTTCTTCTGGAATTATTTATGACCAAGTGGATCTGAGAGCTGTTTCTGCTTGTATAAGTGGTGTGGAGATGTGCATCCATCTTCATTTCTTTTAGGACTTGGCCCTCCCCCAAAGGGGCAGGTGTTTGGTTCATGAAGAAAAAAAAGAGAGAGAAAGAGAGAGAGAGAGAGAGAGAGAGAGAGAGAGAGAGAGAGAGAGAGAAAAGAGCTCAGAGAATCCCAAAACGTGTTCTGTAAAGCATCAATAATATAAGCTTTAAATGGACTTTTTATGGAAAACAGAGTTCCATGTTCAATAAAATGTATATAAAATTCCCAGTTATATGATGTTTGGCCAATTTCTTTAATAAGAAATTCCTCAGAACTTTTACTATGCTGATGTGTACCAGGCAGGATTTCTCCACAGTAGAAATCTTATTTCTTATTAGGACACTTGGGGACGTGCGGAATAATCTACTTATTCTTTATTTATTCAACCAATAATGTCATCACAATCTTCATGAAAACTGATAACATAATCTTTACACGGGAAGCCAGGATTCTTGGGGCCCAGTACCAGGGAAATAAACTGTCAGAGAAATGGAACTCCTCTCCCTGTTTCAGCTGTGACAGGAGATGAACTACATATAAATGGCTAAGCTACATCTTTATTTAAAAAAAAAAAAAACATAGAGGGAGCTGTTCTGGGCCAGTGAGCTCAGTCCTGTAGATTTGTTTCATCCGTCCTGACACGAGCTGTTTGTAACAGAGCCCCGGTGGCGGGTGAAGAGGCAACATCAGCAACAGGAACTCTATTACGGAGAAGTCACTGAGGCATGGGCGAGCCTGACTCAGGTGGGCTGTGGCGGCCTCTTCATTCCATTTGGAAATCTGCCTTCTAGAAAGCGACCTCTGCCCCCTCTCTGCGGAGTGCGGCCGGGTGAGGGGCCTTGCGTTTCCCTGGGATGGAAATGTTTGTTTCTTCTTCAGGGCACGGGGCTATTTATCATAATACTGGATGTCCAACAGCACAGAACACATCATTCCTGGCCGGTTCGAAACGCTTCGGCAATGCCGGCGATCAAACCTCTGAAAGCAGTCGGCAAGAGGGTCACGTCATCGCTGGCAAAGCACAGCGGACAGTGGAAGAAAGGAATCAGAAACGAAAAGACAAACCTGCACATTTTCCCAAGTGGAAATACATCACATAGAGTGTGTGTGTATATAGAAAATGGGCAAAAGTAGGCCTACGGTTGTGAGTACGTGAAACAGAATTTATTATTGTGTTATCTGTCAATTACTGTAAACCTACTTTTGTGTGTGTGTGTATACATACATACATATATATACACACATTATATATATATGGTATATATGTGTGTGTGTGGATATAGATATAGATATAGATATAGATATAGATATAGATATAGATATAGATATAGATATAGATATAGATTATAGATATAGATCATATATATGTACATATAGAGATTCCGATTCACAAATCAAAGCCCAGCTGACATTTCACCTCCTCTGAAGTCCTCCTTGTCCACTCCAGATAGCTAATGGCTCCCTGCTTTTCACTCTCTCAGTGCCCCTCCTCCCCCCACTTACACGGTGTACCACAGCAGCTCCCTATGACTGTTTATATGTCTTATTGGCATTGAGCTCCTGAGGAGAGAAGCATGTCTTACTCAGCTTGGCACCTTGCTGCATCCAGCACTGTTTCTGGGGGGCCTTCAATACACATGAATGTTTAATGTCATTTTATCTTACATCTGTGGGCCTCAGGACATTCTTTCCAAACCAGATTGTCTCCGTTTTTTACGTTTTCCTCTCTCTGCCGCTGTGTGACCTTGGCCCAACTACCTAATAATACTTTTCTGGCCTTTGTTACTTTTTACCCTACCAAGTAGACATGGTCATACTGCCTACTTTATGGGGTCATGCTCGGGGAGTGAATGAGACGAGTTATGGATGATACTCAGCACAGTACCTGCCCTGTAATAATCTCTAATACATGCGTGAATGATATCATCGTCTTCTTCTGCCAGGCCTGTGCTCACGTCAGCAACAGGCTCATCTCTCTCTTAGTTCTTACGACACTGCCTTGTCTGGTTATATGTCTGAACACTGACACAGGCAAAAGGGCAAGGATTTCCGCCTGTCCATCTGTATTTCCCCAGGCCCAAGCTGAGTGAAAAATATCTGTTTTTAAATTCCTATTAATCTGAACAATAATTTTTTTAAAAACCTGTGGTTGATCTAATAAATCCTTCTCCAAACTGCCAACCCTTCAAATATTACGTTAAACCAACCATACTAACTTCTGCTGTCTGTCAGGTCTCTGTTAACTGCTACTTTTCAATACAACAAGGGTTGTCGCCTGTGTCCCATTCCTCTTATAGAGAAGATGAATGAGCCGGAACCGGTCTGGCTCAGTGGATAGAGTGTTGGCCTATGGACTGAAGGGTTCCAGGTTCCATTCTGGTCAAGGGCATGTATCTCGGTTGCAGGCACATCCCCAGTGTGCGGCGTGCAGGAGGCGGCTGATTGATGTCTCTCTCTCATCGATGTTTCTAGCTCTCTATGCCTCTCTCTCCTCTCTGTAAAAAATCAATAAAATATATTTAAAAAAAAAGAAGAAGAAGAAAGATGAATGAGGGGACATGTTTGCACGGCGACCTCATGCAGCTTCAGTCCCATACTCCACGTGTCTCGTCGACCTGCCTCCGCCCTGGCAGTGGATGGGCCTCCCACGCCTCGGTGACAGGTGGCCTCGGACAGGTGAGCCGGCCGCGCGGCGCTTCCTCTCGGGCTGTCAGGGAGCAGCAGCGCCCTGCTGGTTGACGGCCGCAGTGTCCCCCTCGTGCTGTGAGCCTCTCTTTCCTTTAATCCCCCCCGGCCGTGCAGCTGCCAGGGATTTGCTCCTGTGGCGAGCAAGGCTGTTGCGGCCTGCTGTCCCGATGAAGCGGGTTTCCGTCTGCGAGGGGCATCTGCCCGCATCCTGCCATCTGACTCGTCTCAGACCGGCCGCCCGGTGTAAAAGGACTGATGGCGAATGTCCACGCTTCCTTCAGGGAAAGCAGGAGAGCGGCCCGGAATTAACTCGGCCGCACAGGGAACCTGATTCCATACTTTTTTTTTAAAATATATTTTCTTGATTTTTTACAGAGAGGAAGGGAATGGGATAGAGACTTAGAAACATCGATGAGAGAGAGACAGCCATCAGCCACCTCCTGCAGGCGTCTCCTACTTGGGGATGTGCCTGCAACCAGGATACGTGCCCTTGACTGGAATCGAACCCGGGACCTTTCAGTCCGCAGACCGACGCTCTATCCACTGAGCCACACCGGTTTTGGCTATACTTTTTTTTTTTTCCGCCCCAATATAGTGTTTCTCCAACTTGACTGCGCTCATAAGTCACAGCTTCTGACCCCTGCGCTCAGGGGCGGGCCAGCCTGAGATGTCGCACTCCTAACGGGCTCCCGGGTGAGGCCGGGCTGCAGGTCTACAGGGGACACTGAGGAGCGAGGCTCTCACGGGCACATTTGAGAGCCTGCGCTGGCTCCTGTCCCGGGCCCCCGGGCCACCCGGGCTGCAGTTCCCTCGGCGCCCCCGGTAGTGTTCTCCGGGCATGCCAATTAGCTGTGCCACAGCTCAGCCCTGCAAAGGGCTAACTCCTTCCCAAAGCAGCGGCATCTCCAGTGCTGAGAAACAGGCTCTGAGCGAAATCGATGAGAAGGAACCGAAACAAAACTCAGTGCAATTTACCTAATAATTAGGAAGCCAATAGACGGATTGTTTCTGTTTTGTTTCATTCCTGATTCAATATTTGGTGCTCGTCGGAGCTTCCAAGGAGGGAATAGAGAGGAAGAAAGATGATGAATTCTATTAAATCCAGCTGATTTTCCACCTAACAAGCCCATTATTGAACCGGCTGCTCCGGAGACAGCAAGAGGACCAGGCACAACTTTTCCATGAAGGGCTTTATCGTGCCTCAGGGGAGTGGATGCTGATGGGCAGGACAGATAGAAATTATTCACACAGTAAATGCGTACTGCAACAGAGAGGGGCACCAAACGGCTGCAGATATAGCCACCGAAAGCTACCGGACAGGCAGAGGGAAAAGAAGTTGAGGGTCTTGCTACCCAAGTGGAGTCCATGTGCCTGCAGAATGAGTATCACTTGGCAAGTTAGGAATAGCAATTTAGGAATAGCAATTCTTGGGCCCTACCCTAGAACTATCCAATCACAGTCTGGGGATAGGCCAACAATCTTTGTGTTTTTGTTTTGTTTTGTTTTGTTTTTAATTTTTTTTATTGTGTTATATGTATACATATCTTCCCATTGGGCCCCCCCGGGGGGGGGGCATACCTCAACCCCCCAGTGTCTATGTCCATTGGTTATGCTTATATGCATGCATACAAGTCCTTTGGTTGATCTCTTATCTACCCCACCTCTCCTTCATCTTCCCGCTATAATTTGACAGACTGTTTGATGCTTTCCTGCCTCTCTATCTATCCAACAATCTTTGTTTTGCCATGCCCACCAGGTGGCTGTGATGGACACAGTTTGAGCATCACTAAGATAGGATATGCTGAGTACTCTCTACAGTCCATGAAATGGAAATGCAAGAGAACTGGAGGAGTGCTATGGACTAAAACACAATATGCACCACATATGTACTTCTACATTTCCTAAACAGATTAGAAAGTAACAAACATAATTAACCCAACATCCCCAAACTGTTATCGACATGCAATCAATATAAAATCACTGACAGTAAATTTTACATCCGGGCTTTTTTGCATGAAGTCTTTCTTAAGTAAATTTTGTAAGCGCGTGTTACCCTTACAGGACATCAGAATTCGGGCCGGTTATTTCACGAGCTTACCAGTCACATGTGGTGAGTAGCTGCCATGGAGGACAGCACAGCTTTAGATGTCACTATTCCAGGTGTGGTCCCTGGACCACCAGCATCAGAATCAGAGTCTGGGATTTGAATCAGAGTCTATGTTTTTAGCAAAGTTTCTGGTCATTTGCGTGCACTCTGCCATTTGATCAGCACTGCCTTTGGAAGTACTGAGGTCTACAGTATGGAAAAGCACGTCTCATCTCGCACAGCACAGACGTGCTACAGTAAGCACAGTGCCTCTCAGACCCCCCACCCTCTGCCGATCCTTCCAGGCCAGGCCGGAGCTCTAAGACCACGCCGGCTCCTAGGAGCCAGCAACATGGAGGAGGGAAGACCTGCATTCCGGCCGGAACATTCATAGACGGAGAAATCCCTAGGACCCCAAAAATATCTGAATTACCCCAATTAAAACTACACAATCCCCCTCACCATCTTCCTATTTTGCTGAGGATCGCATCAAAATGTAACCATTATCTTCAACACTAGCTGTTTTTGGATAAAAACTCATAGTGTAGAAATTCCTCAGAGGAGTTAGTCTTGGACGGAAAGGCTAAGGCAGAGTTCTGGAAAGATCAGTGGGGTTAAAAAAAAAAAAAGGAATCAGTTATGCAGCTGCCTCCAGGAAAGATAGATGACACTTTAAAAATAAGCACAAAGATTAATTAAGATAAGTGAAAGATGCCATCTCAGTACCTGGATTTTAGGAAGGAGGAAGGGGGTGAAAAAAAAGCCAATACTTCCAGCCCCCAGAAGATGCTGACCAAGAAGTAATACCTAAAGGGTGAAGATGAGAATCTGGAGTCAACTTCTTCCCTCTCGATCTTTATCCAGAGCAGCGAGATAAGGCTGTTCCTGGGCAATCAGCGGCCTTTTGCTAGAGGACTCAGTAAAAGTCTTAACTTTGAACATCTTGGCGTGTCATTCTAAGACAGCGGTTCTCAACCTGTGGGTCGCAACCCCTTTAGAGGTCGCCTAAGACCATCGGAAAACACATACTTCCCATGGTCTTAGGAACCAACACACCGCTCCTCGGTGTAGCAAAGTGTAGCCATGTAGTTTACTGTTGTCATATGAAGACTGTTACCCATGCTACACCACGATTCAAGACAAAATTTCATTTATTTGTCATTAGAAATAAACATTTCACAATATATAATTACATATTGTTTTTGTGATTAATCACTATGCTTTAATTATGTTCAATTTATAACAATGAAAATACATCCTGCATATCAGATATTTACATTATAGTTCATTAACAGTAGCAAAATTACAGTGATGAAGTAGCAACGGAAATAATTTTATGGTTGGGGGTCACCACCACATGAGGAGCTGTCTTAAAGGGTCACGGCATTAGGAAGGTTGAGAACCACTGTTCTAAGACAATGAGTTAGCATCTATGACAAGACCCACTCTTGGTAGGAAATGAAGCAGTGAAGGAATGCGGCGTCATTCCTGGGAGCCGGGTCACAAAAGCAAGGTGTCTTAGGCTTCATTCACAAAAGCACACGCCAGTTCCCCTTTTTCCACCCAGACTGGGTCCCCGGGGAATGCTCACAGGCTGTGCTCCTCGGAGCTGCGAAGGGCTGAGCACAGAAGGCATCGGCGCAGCTCAGAGGCATCTGTGTGACCAGGCCAGTGAAGAACGGGCACGTTTGGGGGAACCAGTCCAGGCAAGTTTTTGCTTGTTACCATTCACTCAAACAACAGGGAGCGAACACCCTTTGAAAGCTCCCCCAGCGCTTTTTAAAAGTCACCCCGGGCTTCCATTTAAAAAAGTTTCCCTGTTGATAGAGTTCCAGGCAGCGCCTTTTTAGGAAACCAGTGCTGGGCTCTTATGACTGCTTAACGCATCCCCAAAGCTCCAGCCCGCATTTATGCAGCGGCAGTGAAATTAGCTTATTTCTCCTTGTGTGTATGTGTTTTGTGGGGTTTCTTTTTTCTCCCTTAAAGGGCCCAAAGTTATATAAAACCAAACCACATAGAGCAAAACTTCGCCTAACTGGTGTCTGGACTGAAAAAAAAAAAGTAACGAGGGATGAGAAATCAAAAACACAAAACCCCTTCAATTGCCTCCACGGAGACCAATTTCGCCCTCAGACAGGCAGGCGTGTTTACTGGGCTGCGTAAAAGTCCCCCCGTTTAGAATGCAGCCCCCGGATTCCTCCGGCGTGAGACTCTCCCTGCACAAAATGGGTAAGAGCCGCAGCTCCGAGTGATCTCCCTGCCAAAGGCCTCTGGGGCGTAGGGGCTGGGGCGTGACTTCAGCTGCAAAACCCACAGCCTGGGAGAATCCAGGACCCCCGTTGGGCTGGCCATCCCAGTCTTCCTCCACCAGGGCGGTCTTAACTGGGACTTGCCTCTCCGCTAGGCATTGCTGGCCCACTTACCCAGGCCTCACCCCCTGGCTGTGCCCGTGGACTTGGCCTCCAAACACCAGCTGTCACTTTTGACCCCGACTCAGAATGTCCCCCGCAGATAAACACACACACACACACACACACACACAGCAGGTCACCACAGGTCCTGACTGAGTGAGGGGCCTCAAGCTGGCCACGCTGGCTCCTGCCCTCTGGTGCAGGTCTGTGCTTGGCATTCTTTCTAATTCTTCGACCCCAGCCAGCCCTGGGTTTTCTTAGGCCTGCTTTCAGGCAGAGCTACCTTTCCTGGAGCCTGAACATCCTTTTGGCGTCAGGAATGTATTTATTTGGTAAAAAGTGGCAAACATCTCTAAGGGACGAAGAGAGTGCTCTTCCTAAAGAGGGAAAGAGAAAACTATAGAATAGCAGACTCGCCAAAACCGGTTTGGCTCAGTGGATGGAGCGCCTGCCTGTGGACTGAAAGGTCTCAGGTTCGATTCCAGTCAGGGGCATGAACCTTGGTTGCGGGCACATCTCCAGTAGGGGGCGTGCAGGAGGCAGCTGATCAATCTCTCTCTCTCTCTCTCATTGATGTTTCTAACTCTCTATCCCTCTCCCTTCCTCTCTGTAAAAAATCAATAAAATAAAAAAAAGAATAGCAGAACTCAATGGTTGAAAGGCACTGTCTGGTCAAATACAAGGATCCCCATAAACTCTCCACCACCCATCAGATGAGATCATCTCCTACACAGCTTGTGGGAAGAATCGGTATAAACCAGTCTGAACAGCATTACATTTCCCGCAAAGGGTCTGCCTTTCAAGTAAGTGGGAAAACCAACTGTCTCCTAAAAGGCCAAAAGCAGGGAGTGGAGGGAGGCCTGCCCCTGGAGGGGGGTCCACAATCACAGAGGCTACCTTCGGGGCTGTCTCCCTCCCTCACCTCTCTGCAACCGGCCCCCGGGGTGGGGTTGGAGAGGAGTTCTTTCCAGAAGCCAGCCTGAAACAACCCTTTTATTCTTCTGGTCTCTCTGCTCCCACGAGAATGAACCGCATCCTTCAAGTGCGTTGTGAGTTCCTTTCCATCTGACTTTGAATGATTAGCACGAAGAGATGAGAGTGGGTGCCAGTAGTGCACGCCACTAGAGTAGCCTGAAGAAGAGCGAGACCGTGCACCATGCTGGAGCCAGAAAACGTGAGCTGGAAGCTCGCCACTGCCAACTGTCCTTTTGGGAGCGTCTCAGACACCCCGAGCCCCCATTGCCCATCTACAGAACGGGAACGAGTCCACCTCCAGGGCAGACGCTGGATCACAGCGGACGGATGCCACCTGTCAAGGCACCGTAACAGGCAAAGCACATGGCAAGCCGCAGTTGTGGCTACAAGTGCACGGAGCTATGCTTTGATGTCTAGTCTGAGGCAGCAGCAACCCCTTCTCCCGAGGCCAAGCAGGCATCGGGGAATAAAGCCGTAGTCCTCAGAAAGCTCTGTCCTGCCGGCTCAGGATGGAGCTCCTGAGCGCAGAGGGCTCAGCTTGATTTCAGGATCGCCGTCTAGAACAGCTTACAGCCGGGAGCTGGTCGGAACACTGATGTGCGCAGCTGAGCGAGCGCCCCGAGGGGGACGGAGATGAATCAGCCCCCTGCTGGGCCGGCGCTGAAAGCAGCCATGTCCTTCCCGGAGGGTAAGCTTAGGAAGAGACACACACGTCCTCTTAGGCACGATCTGCGGGTGCCATCATAGGGGTGTGTGTGTGTTTTAAAGACAGATGCTCCGATGTAAAATATAACATCAGATTTAACAAAAAAACTCTACTCTAAATTCAATCATTTGTTAATAACAGTTTGTTCACAACAGCAAAGGGAAGAAAGACAACTTTATTGTCAGGCAATTGATGTATATTTTCATTCTTTTTTTTAAATATATATGTTATTGATTTTCTTTTACAGGGAGGAAGGGAGAGGGATAGAGAGCTAGAAACATCGATGAGAGAGAAACATTAATTAGCTGCCTCCTACACACCCCCTCCTGGGGATGTGCCCGCAACCAAGGTACATGCCCCTGACAGGAATCGAACCTGGGATCCTTCAGTCTGCAGGCCGAAGCTCTATCCACTGAGCCAAACCGGTTTGGGCAACATTTTCATTCTTAATCTTTATTACAACATGGAAAGGAGAATAGTATAATCTCCATTTTACAGAGGAGGAAACTGAGTAAACAACTGGATCAAGTTCAAACACAGGGCTGTCTCTGAGGCATATGTTGTCCTAGCAATACCATCATTGGCATCAACACGATTGTCATTCTCTCCATATAAAGTAAGTACCAAACAGACGACAACTAGCCTATTAGAGGAGTAGGATTGGGAGAAAGTAAGTCTTCCTTTTTTATTTTTAATATATTTTATTGATTTTTTACAGAGAGGAAGGGAGAGACAGGGATAGAGAGTTAGAAACATGAGAGAGAGAGACATCGATCAGCTGCCTCCTGCATGCCCCCTACTGGGGATGTGCCCACAACCAAGGTACATGCCCTTGACCGGAATCGAACCTGGGACCTCTCAGTCCACAGGCCTACGCTCTATCCACTGAGCCAAACCGGTTTCGGCTAAGTCTTTCTGGATTTAAAGAATTTTTGATGAAAATGATGGGATTCAAGCAGGGTCTTGAAGGAAGCCAACAACTGACAGAGTAGCTGGCTCAATACTCATCAGGAGGAGGACTGTCCCTTGGTTTGGACTTGAGGAATTATTCAAATGTCGCAGCAGGAGTGAGAGTGACAGTACTGTTCAGGGATTGTTCAAAAAGGGACTTTCAGAGCTGCCTTCCCTACAGGCAGAAAGATCTCTGGCCAGACAGCTCTCTGCACAGAAAAGAAGGGTATAGCTTCCGTCCTCAGCCAGAGAGCAGCTGACAGGAGGAGGACTCGTGTGACAAGAGAGAGCCTGGGAAGAGGGTGTCAGCCTGGGTCTGGCCTTCAGGAAAGCAAATACAGACCCCCCTCGATTCTACCCAGGGGCTCACAGGAAGGAGGAGCTACAGAAGGCCAAGAGCCCCTGCCCCTCACCGCCCCAGTGTGCAGCACGTGAAGGTGTCAGCATAATTATGGCAGAGCCTCTGTGGTCAGAGGGGTCCTCCTCAGAAACTGGGTCATGGTGCCGGTGGGAATTGGGTATCCGCTGGCCAGGCTGTTGTTTCCCCGAACCGTGCTCCAATAAATATGCATTAGCTCCTAAACGACGCCCCGATGTGGAGAGAGCCCCATACACACTGGCTCCAATTCTGTTCGTGCCAAACAATCAACCTACCTAACACGGATTATAAAAGCCCTTGCAGACCTGAACGGGGCTTCTCCCTTGTTAACTGCTCCCAGCGCACCCAACATGCTATTTGCTTCTCTAAATGCTCCCACGGATGTCAGGACGGTGTGGGCCACCTATCATGTCAGCCCAAGCTCAACTGTTCACTGTGATAGTGGTTACGTGTCATGAAATATAGTCACTTCCTCCAATGACTCCCAAACAAATGTTGAAAATTTCATGGTTTAGTTAAGAAATAAGAATTTTTTTTTTGCCAAAACCGGTTTGGCTCAATGGATAGAGCGTCAGCCTGTGGACTGAAAGGTCCCAAGTTCTTTTCCAGTCAAGGGCATGTATCTTGGTTGCGGGCACATCCCCAGTAGAGGGTGTGCAGGAGACGGCTGATCGATGTCTCTCTGTCATCGATATTTCTAACTATCTCCTTTCCTTTCCTCTCCGTAAAAAATCAATAAAATATATTTAAAAAAAAAAGAAATAAGAATTAAAAAAAATAACTAAGTGATTGAAATTCATCTCCTTCTTTTCTTTCTTTCTTTATTTCATCAAGTTGCCACAAATTAGGCCTGAGAGAAGGGGTGCAACATTCTGTAATGAAGAAGCTTGACAATGTGACTGAGTAATCTGGAGCATTTTAATTAAACTCCCTGGGAGGGGGGGGTCTTTCCATCTGTCAAATGTGAATGATAAAACAATATCCCCAGGATTTTCATACAAAGGAATATAAAACGGTGCTTCTGAGCACGTGCTTCTTGAACTGTAAAGGACCGAACGGATGTCAAACCAGACGTATGAGGAAAGCACAAGAGATGGAAAGCTAACGCGCTCTTGCCAGAAGAGAGTGTATTCTGAAAGAAAATGGAAAAGAGAAAGGCTTCCTACCGAACATGGCAGGTGACCCGTGTGCGCCTTTCTGCGGTAAACGAATGAAATCAGAACAGAGGCATTTAACCGGGCACGACAATGGTAGAGAAGAGATTTGACAACCTTTTGGAAGGTAGGAAGCAAATGGGAGATTGGCCCTAGCGTTAACAGAGTACAGGAAATAAAGTGAATAAAGTGCCTGTGGAAGGGAATATCACCGAGGATGAACAGCCCACCCCTTGGTCCTGGGAGAGGTATAGGACTTAGAGCAGCGGTTCTCAACCTGTGGGTCGTGACCCCTTTGGGGGTCGCCTAAGACCATCGGAAAATGCAGATATTTACATCACGATGCATCACAGTAGCAAAATTTCATGGTTGGGGGTCACCACCACATGAGGAACTGTTTGCAAGGGTCTTGGCCTTAGGAAGGTTGAGAACCACTGACTTAGAGGGTACAGGCCACCAGGAAGGCTTGAGTGAGCATGCATCTGAGCACAACTGAAGGACGCACCTGGAAACCTGCAGAGTAAACGCTGAGGCCATCACCTCCCTCACGGTTCAAGCGAGAAGAGAAAATGTTTCACCACCAGGTCAACATGCCTCCACAGAAAATCTCCCCGGGCAGTGACATTTGGGTTTAATTCCCCAACAAAAAGTTTCCTCTACTTCAACACACTCTATAAGGACGCCCCGAAGTCCACAAGCCATTTGCCTCTACACAAAGCTTTGAGTGGGCATCCTGCGTCAGGTTTTCAACAGAAAAGCAGCAGAAGGCAGTCCATCAACGACTCTCTCTCGTTGCTGATGTTTCTATCTCCCTTTCCTTCCTCTGAAATCAATAACAACATTTTTAAAAAATGCCAATGTTTGATGGATCTATTGGAACACTTAAGGAAAAACTTGTAAGAGGTGCATAGTTCAACTGGCAAGCGAATTAATCAGATAAATCTTAATTCCAACATAAATGTAAAGTTACATAAGAACAGAAAAAGAAATCCCTCAATTTGACCAAAGACATCATTTATACAGAACTAATAGTGTCAACATTGTGGTTAGGAGAGTGAAGGGAGAGGATTCAGATTGGGGATACGTGTAGGTAAACTAAATTCATATAAACCACACCCAGGAAGTTTATAAGGTCTGAACTTGATAAGCAAAAAGCCAACGCAATCGCAATTTTTAGCGATGTGGAGATACATCCGAGGAAAAATTAAAGATAGTAAAAAATGTACGCCTCTGCACTGGATGGCTGAAAAACGGGAAGAGATTTTTCCCTGGGAGTTCTTTATAGTGCCATTTAACTTGAACAACTGTTATGTAATTTGATTAAAAGAAAGAACTGCTTTATCACAACTGGGTTGGATTCCCAGATGACTCAGCAGATGTGACCTTGAGCGAGTTATCGAACTCCTCTGTGCGTCAATGTCCTCATCTATTAGACGGAGATAATTACACCTACCTCAAAGGACTGGTGTAGAGATTATCTAAAAAAAAAAAAATATGCAAAAGCATAACAAGATGCCTGGCATGTTGTAAAGGAATCAAACAAACAAAACACAGTGTTAGCCTCATTTCACCTCCTCCTCCTCCTTCTGCCTTCTTTACCTGGACTGGGAGCTTTAACTGAACCACACAAGCTCATTAGGGTCACAGTGGGCATAACCCAGTGTGCTATCTCTTTTATCCCCTTAGAAGCTACTTGGGAAAGAGAGAGCTGTTTTAATCCTCGAGGCTTAGCTGTGGAGGAGGCCTACTTAATGCAATACAAAGAAATAGTGACAGAGTAAGAGGGCCAAAAGAAAATGTGAAGACACCCGATAGCATCTACAGGTGATAAATTATCCCCAACGGAAAGTAATTTTCCAAAGGTCAGCGCGATGACATACGCTCTGTCAACAAACTCCACACTGCCAACGTTCCGTTCAATGTCCCCTAAGCTGGTTCCGAAAAGAAATACACAAGAAAAAAAATAACTAAAGGCCACTTAACATGGAATGTTTCGTTTGAGCTTTGGGACCACAAGGTTATGCGGGCGAACTGTAATTGTCCCAAATTCCGGGGGCGTTTCTTCGTGCAGGAAGGAAGGAAGTGGAAGATGCCCAAGAAATGTTTTAAGTGTTGGAGGGAGAGAAGTTGAGAATACGGTCATGCTGTTCACAGCAGGTCTCTTTCTATATATTTAGGCTCAGTTTATGCAGCGTCTGCCTACGAACGTTGCCTGGCAAAGACCCACTCCACCACTAGGAGGCAGCCCCCGGGGAAAGCTGCTCACTGTCCTGGGCCTCCTGATCAAGGTCCTATTTCCCACCGAATGGCAGCATGGGAACAGCGGGAGTCCCTGGAGAAAGCGGCTATGCCTGGCTCAGCCACAAATGCAGGGACCCTTCTTTGCAGTTTGTGTAACACGTCATTTGTGATTTCTCTTCTATTCGCATCCACAGATGCACCCCTGGCGTGAGAGACACAGGCCGCAGATACTGGCTCTCTCCCCAACCTCCAAACACTGGCCGAGTGAGGTCTGAGGTTTGACCGCAAAGCTGGTCTCTGTCCCCTGCAGCTTCCATTCGCCATAGGGAAGCTCGCTCCTGAGCATGCCCTTGGATTTGATATTGAAAGGCGGCCCTGCTGTCCCTGCACCAGCCTTGAGGGAGCTCCTTTTGAAGCTTGCAAAGCAGCCAAAACGAACTTATTCTGGAAGCTTTGGAAAGTTCCAGAACCCTTCTTTGGAATGCACGCACACAGTCCCCTGTCCCTCCTGATTCTCTCACCATCAGCTCCCATGGGAAGAGGGTACTGGGTAATTTTTGGCCTTGTTAAAAGCAAGAAGTCTCAGGAGCCTCGAGAGAGACTGAAGTTCCCAGGGGCAGAGAGTCTATTTTGCAGAATTATTTAGATATTCAAAGAAGAGGTCAGGAAGTCCCGCTTCCACAGGAGCTGAGGGATATTTCCTAAGACTGGTGTGATGACATGTGCATAAATGTATATGCCATGTGACAGACACCCACCTGTGTATATTGGCTAATGCCTGTCCTTTACTGGGCATCTACTCCGCACCCAGCTCTTTGCTCTAACCCTCACGACAACCCAGTAAGACTGTTGCATTATTAACGCTCTTGTTTCATGACACAGGGTGGTACGGCCAAGGCCATGAGACACACAGGTGGCAGCACATACTCAAACTCAGGAAAGCCCGCGTTAAACATAGATTTTGGTTCTGGTGCTTTGCTCTCCTGGGATCTTGCTGACTTGGGGGACTGTCCTCCCTCCCCGTACCCCCTCTCCCTCCCAGTGTTAGCCAATTCCTAGAGATACTAAAGGGCTGGCCATATGGAGACGAACCAATCCAGAGCCCCTAACCCAGCCACCGTCATCTCAGCTCTCACAGTCACAGACACCATTTCCCTGCCATCTCACCCCAGGGCCAGACAGCACACGCCTAGAAAGGGCCCTTACACCCAAGAACCCACTGAAACCAGCCAGCCCTGAGTCTGCTTGCCCGCCTCGCCCATTCCTTCCCATGGAAACCACAACAGAGCATTTTGTCCATGTTTTCCCATAGTTCCCTTGGCCTCTCGTCCTACCAGCTGCTTTCCTCCCGGGAATAGGAACAAACTGCCTTTCCGATGGCAGTCATCCTTTGATCTATTATTTAGGCTTCGCCATACATAAATAATAAAAAGCCTATAGTTAGAAAACAAAGCGTGCCTCCAAAGTGGACTATTTCCTGTCACTGGCTTTGCCCCAGGCTTAGGATGTGCTAATCGCTCCACCCATCAGGACTCATTAGGAGGAGGCAAGGAGGGAACAAAATTTAAGGAGCCACCCACTCTCCTGCCAGTGCTGACCCTGCACGGACACAAATGGGAGAGGGGGTGCTCCTTTATTTGGGTGCCTTTCCTGTCTCTCTGGAGTCTCAGCCCCATGCCCCTGTGCCGGGGTAAAAGAGCCAGATTCTGCCCTCAGTCTCAGGGAGGAGAGAGACTCAGAAACCAACCATCACAGAACCGTGTCCTGGCCACAGGGAGGGACTCCTGGTTTCCTGGGTGGGAGGGAGGAATATAGTAACGTGGATTCTTGGCAAAGGCACCCCTCGAATGGCAACTTCAGGCCTGGCCCTCAACCCTGGAAGGGCTGTGAGTGCAGATGTGCTAACATACATGTAAATAGCGATGAATTAGCAATGGACTTTTTATTCCCAAATTCCATATTTAAGTTACTTCCAGCTTCCCACTGTGACCTTTCAAATATTTTAAAAGGTCAGTTCTTTTATAAAGTGGTAAAAAAAAAAAAAACACACAGACACAAAAAAAAACAAAAAGTGGTATTTCATTCTGACTTTGAAGGATATCAAAAGTGTCCAGGATTCAATGATAAATTATGTGATTTCCCCATCTATGAGTGACTTACAAAATAGGGAAGAAAAAAACAAAATAGCACCACATAAAATAGAATAGAACATCACTATTAGAACTTACGGAGGTGTTAGGTATTATTTAGTCAATTCTCACAATTAGTAAATGCGAATACTAAGGCCCTGGGAGTTAAAATAATGTATATGCCATCGTTCATTAAAGAGTTTAAAACTGAATAAAGCTATCTTGACTCCAGGTTGTCCTGCACTGGAAAACTTCCTCAGAATGCCTCCTGAGTTGCCTGTGCTCTTTGAAGTCTATGTATATGTTATCACAACTTCAATGATGTTAAAGAGAAAGATGAGGAGTCTATACTTAGTTACCAATAACTAATTTTCAATCATGATTAATGTCAAAGATAGACTCAATAGGAAAAGAAAACAGTCTCCATAACTCTTACATTTTAAGATGGGAAAATGTGCCTGTATTTAAAAAAAGATAAGAACAAAGCATTTTATATCTTTCTTTCTTGCCCTTCTCTTTCTTCTTCCCACCCTATCTGCATCCTTTCTATTTAAATAGTTAAGAAATCACGAAACCCTCTCTGATATTTCTCTCAAACCAGCGAAGAGCTGTAGACTCCATTCTGTCATGGGCCTGTGACTTACGTTTTGAATTCCTCTGTTGAAATCCTCACCAGCTAGAAGCCTTGCTCCCTGATTTCAGGGCTGTACGTTGGAAGTCTTCAACACATCAACAATTTCAAAATCAATTTCGTGTTGAATTTGCCCCAGCTGCAACTCAGAGGACACCTCCGGTGGCATGAAGGAAATTAGACTGGCAGATTACTTTGTGCCCTGGGTCAAGGCAACCTTTAAATGGCCCAACCACTAACGTCAGAACGCTGAAAGTTAAGCAAACCACCCAGAGCACTGGAAGCTATAATAAACAGCTTGAAAGCTAATACAAAATCTGAAATTGAGCCCTGACCTGTTTGGCTCAGTGGATAGAGCGTCAGCCTGCAGACTCAAGGGTCCCAGGTTTGATTCCGGTCAAGGCATGTACCTTGGTTCTGGGCACATACACAGTAGGGAGTGTGCAGGAGGCAGCTGATCAATGTTTCTTGCTCATCAATGTTTCTAACTCTCTATCCCTTTTTCTTCCTCTCTGTAAAAAAATCAATAAGATATACATTTTTTTTAAATCTGAGAGAGAGATTTCATATGTAATCTGTGCCTGGCTATCCCCATAGTCACTCACTATCGGGGGCATTCTAATCAGCAGCTCCACACATCTGTCAAACATGTTTGCGTGTTGGCCTCCACATTGGCCAACAGATGTAACTGAAGTGGAAGAAAAAATATGTGCTGGATTTTGAGGTGGAAGCTACTCTGGGGAAGGAGCGGAGTGATTAAATTCATAAATACTATGGTGTTGGCCAAACTCAAGACAACATATCCTGTGGATGGTGTAATCCAACCTCAAACACTCATATTAAGAGGGGCTGACAGAAATAAATCAAATGGGACAAATTAGCCTAATGAGTGTTGGATCATAAAGCAAGGAAATATGCTCTACGCCTACCCTTAAGCAGCCAGGTCTGTAAGGAGCATACTCACATTCACATTAAGTAGCTTTAGGGATTGAGTGTGTGTGTGTGTGTGTGTGTGTGTGTGTGTGTGTGTGTGTATTTCTGATAAGTTTGTTTTCGGTCCTAATTCCAAACTCATGAAGCACATAGAAATTTCTTATTTACTTCAAAATAAAAAGCACAAACTTAGCCCAATATAAAAATGCAGAGCCAAAACCGGTTTGGCTCAGTGGACAGAGCGTTGGTCTGGGGACTGAAAGGTCCCAAGTTTGATTCGGGTCAAGGGCATGTATCTTGGTTGCGGGCACATCCCCAGTAGGGGGCGTTCAGGAGGCGGCTGAATGATGTCTCTCTCTCATCAGTGTTTCTAACCTTCTATCCCTCTCCCTTATTCTCTGTAAAAACTCAATAAAATATATTTTTTAAATAAATAAATAAATAAAATGCAGAGAAGTATAATTCCCCATGTGTCTACTGATCTCTCCCTAGTCGATGTCCCATTCCACAAAGACAAAAGCTTTCACTTCTGCTCATGGATGTTTTTGTTCGTTTATGCTTGTATCGTTCTTCAGTTGGTCCATTTTGGGGCATTATCTATTGCCTTTCTGCTCTAGATAAATTTAGCATTCTTGTACCTATTCTATCTTGTCTTTCTTGTCCCTCCCACCTCCCAAATTTTATGGTTCTATAAATATTTTAGTTTCCATTTCAGCCATCTTTATAACACTTAAAAATATATACCAAAGCTTCTTTTAATCAATTTGAGCTATGTGGGGAATACTCATATCACAAGATGATAATGTTGGTGCCTTCCTCTTCCTCTCCCACAACCAGGTCCTCACAGCACCTATTCTGCTTTGTCATCGCTGAGGCAGCTGACACTTCCCTTCCCCAACCTTAATTACATTCCGTGCTGAGCCTGTTGATTTATTCCAGTATTTGAAAACCAATAAAGATCCCTGGAATAAAGTCAAAATCCTGAGCAATCCGGACAGTTCTTCCACTTAAAAGCTGTGTCACACTGGGCACATCACAAGAACTTTCTAGACCTCCACTGCCCTCTATCCGTCTGTGGCTATTTGAATTTAAATTAAAGTGAGATAAAATTCAGAATTAAGTCCCTCTGTCACACGAACCATACTTCATATCTGCAATCGCTACATGTGGGCTGTTGGCTAGCATGTCAGACAGTGCAGATATGGAAAATTTCCATCGTTAAGGAAATATCCGTGACTGCATTGCCGGACTGTGCACTGTCAGTGGGTGAGATGAGGAAGATGAACTAGATCATTTCCAAACTGCCTCCTGGCTCTAAACTTTTAAGGCTCTGAGACGGAATGAAACCTTTCCCAGCATTGCTGAGAACACCCTACTGAAAGCCCAGATTGGTTATAGGTGCAGGGAACAAGGGGGTGGGGGGAGGGGAAGAGGAGAGTGGAAGAGGGGAACTTGAGGGGGGTTGTTTGCAGAGAAAGCAAGCTCAGGCTAGAAGGAAAAAGGAATAGAGTCTCATGCAAGATCTGCTTTAGAACGGAGTGGGCGAAGATACCATATGTGTAGGCACCGTTCACATGCTGCCTCTGTATCACTGTTACTGTGCTCATGAAACTCACTCCAGGTTAATCTAGCACACGCCATGTGATGTCTCATTTCCCCTCTTCAATGGCTTTCCACCTACTTAGCCATGTTACTCACACTTTTGTGCTTTAAAACAAGTAAGAACTGCATAGACCTGGGCACACTGAGACTAGTGCTGGCAGAGTAGGAAAGCAGGAGGATTTGATTTCTGTTAGTTTCACCTCATGGGTCATTTTGATGGCGTGAGCAAATATAAGCCAAGACTTGATGTGGGCAAGCAGATTCCACACACACAGGGACATATTAAAGGAGATGATAGGAGTGTAATATGCCTGTTCCCGTGGCGGATGCCTGGAGATGCTTGGTAATTAGCTGTATAAAGTCATAACCAGAAGACCAATGCATTGCAAAGCAAAAGGATGTCTCAGATCCCTGTGTCAGGAAGCAACCTTCGCCTTGTGCAGGAAGCGATGGAGAAGGTGAAGGAGTTAAAGAGATATCATAGAGGAATCTAATATGTAAAAGGGAGAGGGTTACTGAAGAAATGAATAAACTGTCGTTTTTCCAAAACACCATCATTGGCACGCCAGCTGTATGCCCATTGCAGGCACTATTTCTGCGATGTCTTAGTTGCCATTGTATCTCTCCTAAGCACCTAGTGCAGTGCCTGGGACATGTTAGGTGGTCACTACATGGGGAATATATACTGCAATATATATGGCATTCATGGAGTTTAATGGAAGCACAGAGGTATGTTGACATTTGAATTAAAGTTAAATAAAATGTAGAATTCCTCTTACTTCTAATGTTGGAAGGTGCCCGCATTATCATCTTATGATATGAACTCTCTCACCTTAGCATCCAACCTCACTATGCTTTCACTCTAGGGATATGGACAGATCTCAGCTTCTGCAGGCAGGCTCTGAGCTTCCTCCTCAGTGAAATGGAGATTATATTACATGTCAGTACACACAGATCACACAGATTTGGTTTTAGGTTTTTATTTGTTTTCTCTCTAAGCAGCGCGAACAACACATTGCTAAGATCCTACACTAAGAAATTAGTACAATGCTATGGGTGTATTATGAAATGTGTCACTATGGGTCACATCTAAGGCTTAGGTTTAATAAGTAGCAGATGGTTAAAGGCAATGTGAGTAATTTATTCAAAAAAAGAAAATTCAGAACTAATAGATCAAACCCTTTTCAGTGGTCTTGACCATGTCATGTATTTTTGCATTTCCTTCAGTTCTGCTCATTCATACCCATCCCCTACGTTCTCTGTCAAGTTCTCTGCCTGTTCCCTCTCCCCCCATAGTCTAACCCAGGGTTCCTTTACTCTCAGAGTTCTGAATGGGTTCCCCAATGGGAGATCCCAGTAGGATTTGGGGACTGAGCGAGGTCAAGCCATTTATCTCCTAGCTCTCCCCACATCTCAGTGTCTTTGTAGAAGAAACCCTGCATCTCTAGAATGACATTCGTATCAGGCGGTCTCATTTCCCAAGCTCCAGTTCTCATCAACCTTCTTTTCCTCTCCTTGCCCCTTTGGACCTATGAGTGGTAACAAGTTTCCACTTCCGCTAACCCCTAGGGGCACTTCTGTCCGCCAACCTCATCTCTATAACCAGTTTGAGTTCTCTTTGAAATTTCAACTCTCTGTTTTATGGAGGCCCTATGAGACATGTGCAGTTCTCAGGTTGGAAATAGGGTCACAGATTACTTCTCAATTTGGCCTCAATATTAGGAGTTAATGTGTTAAATAGTCTCCACCAGAGGTGGAGATGGGCAAGGAGACATCCCATAAACGCAAAGCTATTTCTTCAAAACAAATGTGTGTGATAGGGGTGGAGGTCTGAGCAGTTCAACTCAGCATCAAACCAGAGAACAATGGAGTGATGACATGGTTATCCAGCTTTAACTTGTCTCCCAGGCCTGGTTTTTGAGTCGATTCCCAATCTTGTTCCCTAGTATATGCCCTCCCTGTCACCCCATATCTCTATGCATCTGCAGATATCCCCACATCCCTCGGCCCCATTACAATGCTCTATCCTCGAGGCTCAGGGATACCTCCTCCGTAGCCTTCCTAAGGTCCTGGACAGAAGCCACACACTCTGCTGTCTGTTACTAGCCCTCCTCCAACACATCCAGAGTCAACCTCACCCTGGAAAGTACATCTGCATCTCTGCCCACACCTCAACTTGAGGAAAACAACTCCTCCAGACTTAACCAGGTCACCAGATGCCCTAGCCAGTCTCTAAAAAGATGCGGTACGCTGCCGAATCTTTCTGACTTAATCCTTTGTACATCTCCAATGAGAGAAGCTGTCACTGACAGATTCGAAAAGATTTTGTGACACTTTTACCGGAGTTGAAGACATGGAAATCTATACGATGTCTGTACTCAAAAAGCACAGAGAGACACTGTTCTGAGCCTGAAGTCAGTGAAGGCAATCTTCCAGCCAGGGAAAGACTCCTTCCGACAGTGACAAATTCAAACACCCAAAGGAAATGGGAAGCGACAGCCGTCCTCCAGAAGCAGCTGTTAGGTAACATTTGCTGACCAAACTCTGATTCCTCCGCTAATGAAATATTGCAATTTAAAGGTAGGTTAAATTAACATTTATAGTCAGAACTCTCCGGAGCTTTGGGACATTTTAATTCTGAGGAGAACTTAATGAGTCTTTACATATTAATAATGTCATTTGTGGGGCTCTTTATTTTTCTGAGCATAAAATGTTTTCTGGGAAATGGACCTTAAAAAGAAAGTAGGACCAAAAGGACTCGGATGCTCAAGTGAAACAAACAACATCTGTACCTCCTGGAAAACTATTGCTTGTATCGCCTTAATTGTTGTATGGTGGTATACGAGGGCCTCAAATGAGGTAAAAACAATATAGAATCTTGTCGTTGAGTCTCCCACCCACAGGAAGAAGTCCCCTTGAACTTCAGAAGAGAATATTTCTGAAATGAGAACACTGAAGGACGATGAGTAGGTGAGTGAATGGATTGGGCAGGGTAGGAAGACGGGTGAAATTTTGGTCAGCTACTTTTCATTTGCATATTGGGGACTTTCACATGCTCTCCCTCACTCAATTCCTATGTGGTGGGAATAAGGCAATTTAACAAAAGAGGAAATTAAGACTCTGATTATGAAGAAATGACTGTTTCACACCATGAATGTCAGGTGTGGGTTTTAAATGTGGCTCTTCATCCTCTCTGTTCTCCCAGTGTGGGGAACAGGACATAAAAATCTTGTGGGTTATACAGTAGAACTGCTTGGCCAATAAAATTCAGTGGAAATGATAGTCCTGACCCTGCCCTCAACAGGTCTTGTGTTTCTACTTAGGTTCTGGAGACTGGCCACCATGATGAAAAACTATGCCTAAGCTAGTTCACTAGACCAGGGAGGAGGAGGAGGGGGAGGAAGTGGAGAAGGAGAAAGAGAAAGAAGAAGAAAAGGAGGAGAAAGAGTAGGAGGAAGAGGAGGAGCAGGAGGAGGAGGAGGAGGAGGAGGAACACATGAGCAGTCTCGAACCAAGTTCAACCTAGATCTCTACACAACTTTAAGCATGGAAGTCTGTCCAAGACCACTGAAGCCTAGATCAGTTGAACTCGATGGCAATGGACATTGTTGTATGCCACTAAAATTTTGTGGTGGTTTATTATGCAGTAAAAGCTAACTTATGCATGGTCTTGGAGCCAGCCTACTGGTTTTCAACAATTCAATATTTACTAAGAAGCCTGAAATGAGAGGATGAAAAAAGGGAGCAGGTTGTTGTTATGTTATGGTCCTACCTCATGGTGGCTTGATTCCTTCTCACCCAGTGAGATGTGTTCTACCTTTCCTTCATGTCGATACAATGGACAGCCTTACGAACCTTCAGTACAGGTGGTGGTTGAGAATGGATCATCTCTATTTCTCATATCCTAGGATGAAAACTCTTTGTCGGGATTACATGATGCTGTGTAAGGAAGTCTCTGATAGACTGCCCTGAGCTAGGAAAGTGTACTGAAAAACTGTTTCTGACCACATAGACCATGCTTTTGTTTGAGCCACATTGGTGAGACCCATCTAAGCCTGGGATATGTTTACAAATGACTTTCTGAATTTACTGGCTTAATGGCTCAGCTACAGGCGTTTTCATAGCCCCTACCGTCCCTCATTTGAGATAAAACCAATACATTTGCCCAATCAATGCAGTATGTGATAGGGTTGAAGGTCAAGGACATCTGAACTTAGAATGAGTCCTAAAGCAGCCCTAAGCTGTGTGGTTTTGGGCATTTATCAAACATACCCCTTGATTTTCTCATTTGTAAAATGGAGGTACCATACCTCCTCTCACATGAGATAACATAAAGAGAGTAATTGCCGTGGGTCCTAGCACATAGTGAAGGCTTGAGAGTGTAGCAAAAATGGGAGAAGACAAGGTGCTAACGCAGGGCCTGGGACAGCTAGGGGGGGACCCACAATCCGAGCTCCTCCCCAGGTGGTATTCTCTGCTGTCATTGGAGTCAGTGATGCTTTGCTCCGACAATTCTCTCTCCATGCTGGATCGAAGCAGACTTCTGTCACTTATGTCTATGCCACCTCCCCAGTTACCAAAGAGACTGCGATGCTTAAAGTACGCAAGCTTACTGAACTGTGGACTCGGGGATTTTAGAAATGGTGAACATGCTGCTTTAATTAAAATACATATACAGATCATCTATAGCGTGGGCAAAAGTAGGTTTATAGTTGTTTGTACGAAAAATAATACAAGAATAAACTGTTTTGCATACTCACAGCTCGAAACCTACTTTTGCCCATCCCTCTATTTGCACTTCACAAAGAAATTAAAATTATATTTTTATTATAATCAGGTTCTAGATATTTTTTTGGGGGGTGGAGGGCAATGCTTTTATTAATTGGCTTGGATTAAAATGAAAACGCCTACATAAATTATATTGTTTGTATGTTCCCTGCTTATCTCTCTCCTTTTGTGTCTTCTCTTACCACCACCGCCCCTCTCCCCCAATCTCTCTCTCTCTCTCTCTCTCTCCCTCTCTCTCTCTCTTTCACATAACTGTATAGCAAAGTGTGACTGGGAATCTGAAAGTAAATGAAATTGACATCAAATTCCACTACAGGCGACAAGCAAACATCTCTGTGCATGTGATGTTTTCCATTTAAAGCTAGAAGCTGAAATGTAGTTTAATAGGCAAGAAATTGAAAGGATGCAATGCCCCACACTCGCCCACATCACATGCCTTGCTCCATTATTTCTGGCCCTTCCCATCAGGGAAGCAGTTAGACGTATGAAGAAGAGACACAGAGAGTTAAATGAAGAACAAGGTAGAAGAGCTAATAAATTCATTGCAGTTAGTAGACTTCCAGCTGGTATGTCCCTTTGGCTGGGTAGAGGGAAGTGAGAGGAAAGTCAGCTGAGTGACTCATCAGACCCCGCAACGTGGGAGAATTAGATTTAAGTGAAAAAAGGATGTTTCCTAGGAAACTACATGATCTGCTTGTGGAACACCAAACAGTGCAATTTCCTAACAACAACCATGACTACACTGATCTACCTCAGACAGCTTTATCAGCAGGGAGGGAGATTAGCTGCCTTTTGTGTTTTCTTAGTTACTGCCATCAAATTGTCTATTACCTGGCAGTTTCGGTGGCTGCATTTCTGACCTTCCGTAAGGACAGCTGTGGTCTTTGCTGTTATATAATTAGAATTGCCCATCTCTCTCTCTCATCCCCCACCCTCCCAGATCCTTGCAACATATGTCTCCCCATCACCCCTTTTCTAACTTCAGTAGAAGCTTCGAATACTGTCTTTGTAGCAAACCACAGGATTCAGTCATAAGAATCGCTAAAAATATCCTTCCCCCTTTAGTCATCCAGGGATATAAATTAACTTTTTCTCTTTTCACCAGGACAGTGAAGGATCTGTGAGTCACACTAATAGGGCAAAGGAGCTTGGTCTGGGTTAGAAAATAGTCTGAAAATAAACGGGAAACATTTTTTTTAAAAAATAGTGTTTCTCACTCCCAAGCACACGGGGTATTTAACTCAAATATGTAAACTACATCGAGTCTATTCCAAATCTTTGGTTTAAAAACGATTTACAATTAGCATGCTAACTGGTCAGAGAGCAGAGTCCTGCCATTCAAATAAGTTGACTGTTCATAAAATTCTAAAGATTCTCTGGGGCCACAGATTTAAGTCCTGTGGCTTGAAGAAGGGATTCAGCCCTCCCCACCTCACCACAGCTGCGAGCCACACCCAGATGGAGCTTTGATGACTTCCACCTCTGTGTGGCAACAGTTGTTACTGTGCTACCAACAGTTGAAATTTAATCTACTATTCATTCAACTGAAATTGATTTAGCCTCTAGCATATGTTAGATACTGATCTAATTGTTAATGCTAAAATAGATAAGACATTCCTGCCCAAAGATCATTTTATAGTAGGAGATAATAAAAAAAAAATCAACAAAGGTGTTAATTTCAGGGAGTGTTAATTTCTACAAATAAAATTAAGGAGGAGGAGCTGACAGAATGACTGAAGTAGGGATTTCTTTGCTTTTCAAACTATCTGTGGTCTATCTATGATAAGGACCTGTTATTCCCTCCCCCCAATCTATTGTGGACCCAAAGTTTTGTAAAATACATACAAGTAATTTACCAGAAGAATGGGATGAAAATGCAAGTACGATTTGTGTAATTATTACATTCAAGAGACATAAAATTACTCCATCAGATTGCTGTAAAATTTTCTGAATATTGACTCTCAATTACTGTTCTTATCTAATCACAACCCAGTAATAAACAGGTTGCAGCAGCCCCTTGTCCTCACACCACACTTTGAGAATAACTCACACAGGCAAGTCAGGGGAACCTTCTCTAGAACTCCAAATGAATGGCTATCGTCAATAAACCCACAAACAGCAAGTGTGGGTGAGGATGTGGACAAAAGGGAACCCTCATGCACTGTTGGTGGGAATTCAGATTGGTACACCCACTGTGGAAAGCAGTATGGAGTTTCCTCAAAAAAATAAAAATGGAACTGCCTTATGACCCAGGGATTTTACTTCTGGGAATCTATCTGAAAAAAACCTGAAACACAAATTCAAAAGAATATATGCACCCTATGTCCATTGCAGCGTTATTTACAATAGCCAAGTTCTGGAAACAGCCCAAGTGTCCATCAGTAGACGAGTGGATAAAACAGCTATGGACTGGAGAGCATTATGCTAAGTGAAATAAGCCAGTCAATGAAGGAGAAACACCACATGATCTCACTCATTTGTGGATAATAAAGAACATTATAAACTGATGAACAAAAAGATAGATACAGAGGCAGTAAAGCATCAAACACTGTCAAATTACAGCAGGAAGGTTAGGGAGAGGTGGGGTAGATAAGAGATCAACCAAAGGACTTGTATGCATGCATATAAGCATAATCAATGAAAACAAGACACTGGGGGATTAGGGTATGCCTGCGGGGGGTGGGCAATGGGAAGATATATATACATGTCATACATTTAAAAAAAACAGCTATGGTACATCCACACAATGGAATACTACTGTGCTGTAAAAAGGAAAAAAATTAAACTTTGTGACAGACAGAATGAATGGACCTGAAGAACATTACGCTAAGTGAAATAAGCCAATCAGAGAAAGGTAAGTACCATCTGATTTCACTCATATGTGGAATTTAATGAACAAACTGAACTACCAAGCAAATAGAAACAGATTCATAGATAGAGAACAGTCAGGCAGCATGGGAAGTGGGGAAGTAGAGGAATTGAGAAAAAAGGGAAAAAAGGAGAAAGAACTCACAGACATGGACAACAGCATAGTGATTGTGGGGGCAGAGGGAAATGGATGGAGCTCGTTCGTAGAAAGCATAGCAGGACCGAAGCTAATGGAAAAATTATATTTTAAAATTATAGTCACCTGCTATAGAACATAACAAATGTTAGTAAGTTTGCAATAGCTTACTTAGGGACTCTAATTTATACTTCAAGTCATTTAAGTGTCTTTTTTTGGATCTAGCCTAGATAGTTAGCTATTCCATATTTAATATTTTTTCTTGGAAAAAAAAACATGTTTAGAATTCTAACTAACCAACCTCAAAATAAATTTTTGCAGCCAATTTATTTAATGTAGTTACTATATATTGAGTACTTTAGCCTGCACCAGATGTTCTGGTGAGCATTCTATCTAATAAAAGAGTAATATGCAAATACCCACAAGTCATGCCCACCATCCAGTCAGGAGTGAATATGCAAATTAACCCAACCAAGATGGCTCCAGATGGCTCCAGACACTGGCCTGCCTTGGCCTCCACTTAAGGCTACAAAGTTTCAAGTACATAAATAAATAAATCCCAACAAAAATGGCTGCAGCCACTGAGCAAGCAGGAGGCTTGGCTCCGCTCAAGGCTACAATGTTTCAATTATAGAAGATAAATAAATCACAGATACCAGGGCCTCCACTTGGGTCGCAGGACAGGGAGGAGGGGCATGGCCAGCCTGTAAACCACCACAGTACCCTCACCCAGGCCACCCCACGCCCCAAGGGAACCCCCACCCTGATCCAGGACATCCTTCAGGCCAAACCAGCCAGCCCCAACCTGTGCACTAGGCTCCTATCCTATCTAATAAAAGAGTGATATGCAAATTGACTGTCACTCCAACACACAAGATGGCTTCCCCCATATGGACACAAGATAGCCACCACAAGATGGCCATCAGGGGAGGGCATTTGGGAGGGACCAGGCGTGCAAAGGAAGGCAATTGGGGGTGACCAGGCCTGCAGGGGAGGGCAGTTAGGGGTGACCAGGCCTCCAGGGGAGGGTAGTTAGGTGTAATCAGGAAGGCAGGCAAGTAAGCAGTTGGGAGCCAGCAGTCCTGAATTGTGAGAGGGATGTCCCATATTGAAGAGGATGCAGGCTTGGCTGAGGGACACAGACACACACACCCCCGTGCATGAATTTTGTGCACTGGGCCTCTAGTTTTGTCTATATAATCTTGTTATAATTTTCATATAACCATATAGTTATAGAATTTTATATATTTACATATGTATAATATATATAATACTACTACTTTATTCATTCATCCATCAGTGGACACTTAGGTGGTTTCCATGTCTTGGCTATTGTAAATAATGCTGCTATAAACAAGGGGGTGCATACATCTTTTCCAATTACTATTTTCATTTCCTTTGAATACGTTCCCAGAAGCAGAAATGCTGGATCATATGGTAGTTCTATTTTTAATTTCCTAAGGATCTGTCCTACTGTTTTCCATAGTGGCTGTACCAATTTACAATCTCACCAACAATGTTCGAGGGTATTTTTACTTTTTAAGTTTCCCTTTGCCTTCTGCATTACCTCTATTTTTTGTTTCTGATTTTCCTTGTTTGCTTTGGTCTCCAACTGTGATGTTTTCCTCAACTGTGTTGTCCTTCCCTTAGTGTTTTTATTGTAAGAAACTGACCCAATATGTGGATTTCCAGGGGTTGCTTCACTAAATGGCCCTTTCAGTTCGGAGGAAATCCACAACTTTCTGTAACTCTTTATCTGCTGTTGTTGTTGTTATTGTTTTGTTTGTTTTTTTTGGCGGGGGAGGAGCTTATTAGCTTCTCCAAAGAGAACTCCTAGGTCAAAAAAGCATTCAGTCACTGGGGAAGAGCAGAGAACAATAGAACAAAGTCAGAAAGATGACCAGAGGCCAGTGTCACAAGGTGAAAGGCAAGTATGACACTGCACAGCACATCAGAACATGGATGTTCACGTAAGATGCATGCACGAAGGTAAACTGAAAATCGTAAAGCAAGGAATGGGACATCTAAACATTGCAGTGCTTGGTGTTGGAAAACTAAAATAGACTGGGGTTGAACATTTCAGCCAGGCAACTGCAAAGTGTTCCTTCCACTCTGGAAATGACAAACTCAGCAGAAAAGGGGTGTCTTTAATACAGAAACACAATGTAGCACAGACAGTTAGGGTCCACGAGGCAAGGTCTAGTCAAATAATATCAATAAGACTCCTAGGAAGACCTTACCATAACCATCATTCAAATCTATGTTCTTGCTACCGAGGCTGAAGATGAAATTGAAAGCAAGTATCTAAGAAGAAATTGATCGCACACCTAAACAAGACATGCTAATCATCACAGGTGATTAGAATGCAAAAGTAGAAAACAAAGCCGACTCAAATGTCAATGAAAACAATTTGGACTAAGGGTCAGAAATGAAGTAAGACTAGGCTTGTAGACTTTTGCAAACCCAACAACTTGTCCATCACAAACACATGCTTCAAACAATGAGATGCCTGTATATATGGATAGCTCCAGATGGTCAATATAGAAATCAATCAGATTATGTAACCCTGGCTGAATGGCTCAGTTGGTCAGAATGTTGTCTTGTGCATCAAAGGGTGCCAAAACAGAATGGAAGTATCATTCCCAATGGATTTAAAATCCACATTAGATTTTAAAAGAAGTTTCATTGTTAAATTTAATTGACTGAGAACTAAAGAAACTATAGACTGAAACTAGAAACATTATTAGGGAAGAATGCAAAAAGATGATGCCATCAGTAAAAAGAAAAACCAAAACAGGTGACAGAAGAAAAATCAAAATGCATGATGGGAGAGAGGCAGAAGTAAAAGGTGACAAAAGCAGGGTTAGAATCCTGAATACAGTTTTTCAATGACTCTCAGGTAGAGCTAAAGAGAAATATTACAATAATCCAGGTAAAGAGATAGAAGAGAATAAGAAAAAGGAAAAACAAGAGATGTCTACCAGAAGATTCCAGAAATAAAGGGAAAAATCAAACCTACACTATGATTTGCCCATTATCTGATCAGGAGAAAATAAAGGGAAGGTCAAACGGTATACTGAAAATCTTTTCAGAAGACAAAAGAATAGCAGGTACCTTTGAAGAACATTCCTAGGAGAAAACCCTGAACTTCTAGAAAGTGAAGTGAAATCCACCTTGAAAATACTGGGAATAAATAAAGCACCAAGAATAGATACGTTTCTGATAGAATTGTGTCAAGCCGCAGAGACTGAATCTCTCAAAATCCTAACATAAATGTATCGACAAATATGAAAATCAAAACAATGGCCCACAGGTGGAAAATCTTCAATATATACCCCACTTTTCAAGAACAGAGATGCCAAGGGGTGCAGTAACAGTAGGACCACTGGTCTAATTTCCCACATGGATAAAGTGATACTCAGGTGATGCAACAAGGCTTCTACCTTATACAGAGCAAGAAATGGTGGATATTGCAGCTGAACTCAAAAAAAGGAAGGGGCGCTTGAGACTTAATTGTGAACATTTGTTGGATACTGCAGTGTTCCCAAGAATTTCAGAAGGTCAGTCTATGTTTCATGCACTACAATCAAGTCTCTGACTCGGTAGAACATGAAAAGCTATGAGTTGTTCTGAAAGAAATGAGTGTGCCTTTGCACTTGACTATCTGGATAAGTATTCTGGATTATGGACCGGCAACCACGATCAGAATAGGATATGGAGAAGGAATGGTTTCCTCTAGGCAAAGGTATCAGACAAGGGTGCATTTTATCTCCCTACTTATTTCATCAGTATGCAGAATATGGCGTCTTCAAATAAAACCGGGCTAGACTCAGAGAAAGGAGGAGTGAAAATATAACTAAATTTGTTTTGTGCCCTTCTATACATTTCTGTTGTTTTAAGGCATGTCGTTTGTCGTACATTTTTACAGAAGCCTTAGGAAAAAGCCCATGTCCAATCCATTTATACGTTAACAAGAAAAGACATAACAGTTGTTCATATTTGTTTCTATTGATTTCAGAACATAACCTTCAGATATAGGTGAAGGTCAGTATGCATGTACTTTTTTCTCCATAGACTATTTTTTTTAAGTAGAAAAAAAATGTAGTGATAAAAAAGACATTCTACTCTTCTTCCAAACAGTACTCATGAAGGATAGGATATTTTTTCTGCATAATTCATAATAAAATTTAAATGGCTATTAGTATTTGATACATATGTCATAGAATTCATACATATTTCAATAGAAACATAACAGAAATGAGAAACTTTATATAGCTCATTGTGGAGTTCTTTTGGTATAGTTTATATTTTTTCCCAGCTTTATTGAGATATAATTAACATATACATTATGTACTAGGAAGTTTAGATGTACCATGTGTTGATTTGATACATTTATATATTGCAGAATGATTACCACCATAGCCTTAGCCAACTCATAATTACCTTTTCTCTTTTGTGGTGAGAAAATTTAAGATTTAATCTCTCAGCAGATCTTGGGTATATAATACAGTATTATTATCTATAATTACTGTGCTGTGCAATAGATTCTCAGATCCTCTCCATGCATTTGTGAATTTTCCAGTTTTCTTCTAATTGATTTCTAATCCCATAGCTTTATAATTGGAAAAGATGCTTGATAGGATCTGAATCTTCTTAAATGCCTTAAAACTTATTTTGTGGCCTAACAATGATTTATGGTAGCGATGTTTTCCAATGTGTACTTGAGAAGAATATGTATTTTGCTGCTGTTGGATAGAATGTTTTGTGAATGTCTATTAAGCCTGTATGATCTAACATGTAGTTCAAATCCAATATTTCCATATTGATTTTCTGCCTGGATGATCTATCCATTGTTGAAAGTGGAGTATTGAAGTCCCTTACTATTATTTATTGTTGTTTATTCCTATTTTCAGGGTTCTTTTCAAGTGTTTACAGCACATTTATAACATTTTTTTCAGATATTAAGAAACAAGAAATTTTCTTCTGTAGGCAACAAAACATACTGTTAGTTGAGGCCACCTTATGCAAACATATATCAGTGACCTATTTTCCCAAGGATGCAGCATAACAATGAACCATAACGTTTTGATAGCGGTTATTGTTTAACAGGAAAGGAGGAAAGGGAAGACTAGATATTATAGGCACGCCATTCATACAGCTTTGCCAGGATGAAGCAGTTAACATTCTCCGAGTCTACTCCTCACAGATCACTGGGGGAAGGCCTGGACAATAGACTGGTGCCCAGTAAGGTCTGGGCGATGTCAGTCACACCTGGGAGCAAGTCACTGGCCAGAATAGGTGTGGCCAATGCAAAAACAGGAAGATTGGATATTTAAGCTCCAAAACAAAGGAGCCCGCCCCTAGCTCTTCACCCCTGACCCCTGGCTTGAGGGGCTTGCATGCCCTGATTCTGACCACGTGGCTCCTGGCCATGTAAGGTACACACAGCAGACTGATGGACTTTAGTTTCATGCTACGTGGGACCCAGCTCCACCAGAGGACAGAAAATGTGGTCACTGGCCCTACTTTTGGCTCTACTGGAGTCCCAGATGCCCCTTTTCAGGACTGGTGTAAGGGCAATGGGACTTGGCAATCCAAGAAATATAATTCCACACCAATAAAAACCATCTATACTCCTGTGTGAATTTTAGCAAATACATTTTCTAAAGATATGGCAGGAGCCACCCCACTCTCCCCATGTTGGGGAAATTGGACCCACTGATTTCTCAGGCAACAATTTCAGGGCCATGAAACAATAATAATTTACTTAGCTCATGTGTTTCTGGTTTGGCTGGGGGCTGGCTGATATAGGCTGGACTCATTAATGGTTCTACTAACATCAGCCAGCTAAGCGATGTGTTTGTAGGTTGGCAGGCAGTTGAATGGTATTGGAGAGTCCAACTCTTCTGATTCAGCTCTGTTTCATTTCTAGCTCATTTTCCTCCTTGTACGAGCACTAACCCAAGCATACTCTTCTCAGAGAAGTACAAAAAGGCATGTAGAAATATACAAGGCCTCTTTAGACCTAACTACAACCTTCTAATTACAAAGTCATGGGGCTGTAATGTACAGCCTGGTGACTATGGTTAATAGTACTGTACTGCATATTTGAGAGTTGCCAAGAGAATTATCATTAACAGATAACCTTAAAAGTTATCAACACAAGAAAACATTTTGCAAGTATTCATGTCAACTAGAATGTCTTATGACACATATGAACATCAAATTATTTTGTTGTATACCTGCAACAAATAATGTTATATGTCAATTTCACCTCAATGAAAATTCAGTGACGAACTAATCTTCACAAACATAGCAACATCATACATTGCACCAGTTCATCTATCTATCCATCCATTCATATTCTACCCCCAGATGAAAGACTTTATTTAAACTTAGTTAAAAATTGTTTAGCAAACAAAAACCAAAGCAGTACTTTCAATAAACTAGGAAGAAAAAGATTCTCTCACACCTTAATAAAGAATCAAATTAATAACCTACATGATACCAATTAAATAGTAGAAGCAGCTGATTATAACATTCATACATTTTTATGTTTTCGAGATTTCCTAGGTGATCAAATAATATTTTAAAATTAGACAAAGGTTTTCTTTGTTTTGTACTGGATATGTTTTTATTTTTGTAATATTTCCTCGGATTTAAAGTGATGGATAAATAACACTTATGGGGGATTCAGGTGTATGCACACTATGATAAAAAATGCTTTGAAAAAAGAGTTTCCGAACATGCTTTCATAATGTTTTGCTAGTAAGAATAAAAATCATTTTCCAATTGTTATGATAATATCCTGTGTATTCTTCCTCCGGCGTCTTCCCCCAGCTGTCTCTCCTACCACTTAGGAATAATTTTCGCAAGGTTGCCCATTCTAAGTGTGCCAATAAATGTAATTGTATTTATTTCAGAAGGCACAGTTAAGTTTATGGAAGTAAAAACAACACTATTTTTATTTATAACCACGGTAAATTGTAATAGTGAGCCTACTGTAGCAGTGCATAATGTGATAGCTGACATATTTAACATGATTATGAGCCTGCGTGGATGGAAACCCTAGGGAATTCCTCAAGAACCCTTTCCCCTCCCGTGTTCCTGACTGTAGGTTAGTAGAAGAGCACTGGATTAGAAATCCAAGGACCTGGGCACCTTTTCAGCCAGGAAGCAATGCCTCCGCTGGGCATCCACTGTCCCTGTGGTTGACCTGTATTCCAGGACTTCCCAGGCTGTCCCACGTGCCCTGATTTATCCCTCCTGGTCCCCACTGCACAGTTAGCACTGTAAGCTGTGACCTTGGCTTATTTATCACCATGACTACAGAACCTAGCAAGGTGCTCAATAGTTTTTTGTTCAATGGGTGCGTGAGATGATGGACAATGCCATGGATTTGTTTGCTCAATGGGAAGGAAGCTCCTTAGAGCTACCAATTCAGCTGTATGGTTTTACATGTTTACATATGTTTTATGTGCCATAGGACAAAAGGGACTGTTCTAGTCATCTGGCTTGGCTCCTTTACCATAACAATCTGCTCTCTATATCACTTTCAGAACATGGAGAAGGCACAGAATCATTCTCATTTATATTGGTATCTCCAGCCCCGGAAATAGTGTTCACATCAATAAATAAAGGAATACATGAACGCCTAGAAGTAATAGATGCTGTTATACTCTCATATCTCCCTTTAACCTGCTGGGTGCACCCTGCTCCTAGTATTTTTAGTATCGTGTGCTCATTGCTCACAGCTGACCTTTTCTCCAGGTAATTGTCCCTGCCAACTACTGGCCACCTTGCCAAAGAGGCAGTCATTCCTCAGGGACGACCTGGGTTTAATGAATGACTGGTCTGTCTCAAGACCAGACCTGATCGATGGAGGAAATCCCGGCTGAAATCATATTCTTTTTTATTGCCTTCACCTGCTCCTCTCCTTTCTTTAATCCTCCTCTCCTGAAAGCCCCTTCCAAAGAATCACTTGCAAAACACATATACATATACATATACATATCTACACTAATAAAAAAAGAAACATGAACATTGACCATCAAAAACAAGACCTGTTCCCCCTCCCAGTTCAGGGGGACAGAGCTCTATTCCGGGCAGGAATCTCTCCCTCCACCTCCCAGTCAGAGGGCTACCTCCCTGAGAAGGGCAGAATGTGAGCATCTTATGCTGCCCCCGCTCCCTGTTGCTGGGGTTGCGCTCTAGGTAAGTGCAGCCTGGCTGGTGTGGCTCAGTGGGTGAGCATTGCCCCAGGAGGTCATAGTTTAATTCCCAGTGAGGGCACATGCCCAGGTTGTTGGCTTGATTCCCAGTGTGGGGTATGCAGGAAGCAGCCAACGGATGGATGATTTTCTCTCATTATTGATGTTTCTATCTCTCTCTTCCTGTCCCTTTGTCTCTGAAATCAATAAAAATATAATTTTTTAAAAATCTGCTTGTGTAGTGGAGCAGATTGCCTAGATTCTAATTCTTTGCTACTACTTACTGGATGTTTGCTCTTAGACAAATTATGTAAATTCTTACAAACTCAGTTTCCTTATCTGTAAAATAAAGATAATATATTGCCCATGCCACGTGGTTGTGATGAGGATTAAATATGTTAATACATTTAGTACAGAACCTGCTTCATGATTACGTGCTCAGTAAATTAGCTACTAATGTTAATCATATAACTTTTTTTTTTGAGGGGGATAGGTTTGTTTTTACCCATCAATTCATCCTAAAATAATGACTGAGGTGTTTCAATCATCCTACAAAGGTCAGAGTGCAGTCAGGGTCACAGGACAGAGTATGAACAACCTCCGAGAGCAGTGGTCGGCAAACTGCGGCTCTGTTGACCAATGAGTTTGCCAACCACTGGAATAGGGGCTTAATCACAAGGAACAACAACAGCCTGTAATTATTGGAATCAAGAGTCTAGGCCAGTGGTTGGCAAACTCATTAGTCAACAGAGCAGCAAACCGTGGCTCAGGAGCCACGACCACTGTCCTAGAGCCATCTCAGGTCTGTAAAGGAGCAACTCTTCAAGAGACAGTTGGGAGTCT
The DNA here is from genome assembly GCA_011751065.1 of Lasiurus cinereus. Taxonomy (NCBI): domain Eukaryota; kingdom Metazoa; phylum Chordata; class Mammalia; order Chiroptera; family Vespertilionidae; genus Lasiurus; species Lasiurus cinereus. Next base: position 30,644,175 of record JAAGEH010000125.1, on the reverse strand, counting down.
AAGTTAAAATCCTGTAAAGGGCAAGAAGTCTTAAGCCTTTGCATAATCCGTTAGCACTGCTTACTCACAGGGTGATGCTGATTTAAATAATGTGGAGAAAATACCTTCTGCACTATTTTCACAGCATTCCATTGATTCTGTCACATTAAGCTACAATGCAATTGGCTTCCAAATCAGCACCTCGATCTCGCGTGTCTCTCTCCATCATGTTTTTTTTATGAAGACGCTCTTGCAGGGTTAATAAAATGTTGGTATTTAAATTGTTATATCTGTCAATCATATGCAGTCTCCAGTCAATCAGATATCTAGCCTAAGACAGAAGAGGAGCAAAGAGCAGCTACCGGGACGTGGCTGGCACAATGTGTATAAAATGTATGCAGGGAACAGGTTAAATGTATATTTGTCATACTTGATTAAGTTTGGCATAGAAAGTTTGTCCTCTTAAGCCAGCCACTAGCTAACTCTGATGACTCCACCATATTTCCTCTTCCCTTTAGGACTTATGTAAATACACAGATTAAGACATCGCTCCCACTCGGGTTACTGTAGTGGGAGAGTGCAAATATAATGTAGCTGAACATTATGCAACGGTACATTATTACCTTCAATATCATCAATAAAATCTATTCGGTGAGTATACAATACATAACTTAAGAAATTACGAGGTGAGTCCAAGCATGTGAAAGATGCATTAGGCGTCAGGATTGTTTATGCCATGCTTAACTGACGTGAGTAAATTACATCAATTCTTAGTGTCTCGATTTTTTTTTTAATCTGCAAAATGGAATGTGGCTTCTCTGCTCTCATGCCTCCCACTCCCGCGCCCCCCAACAATCAACTTTCATTACACAACCACTGTAGTGATTTTTTGTAAATATACATCAGGTCATCTCACCCACATGACTTGAAATCCTTCAGTAGCTCCATATCACCATATAAAACAAGCTCAGAGTCCCCAGATTGATATTAGAATACCTTGTGACCTGTAATCTGTCATTTTATGTCGCATATTCTCAACACAGGTACATACACATCTCATTGTAGTCCAGTGGTAGTACTCAGAGTTCTCTAAAAGTACCATTCTCTTTCTGAATGTGAGCAGTTACAAATAAACCATCCTTCTCAGACTGATGGATCTCAGAAGGGAGGGGTGGAGAGGGAGCTGAGAAGAGACTAACCAGAGGACTTACATGTATATATGCGTAACCCATGGACACAGACAATTGTGCCGTGAAGGTCTGGGGAAGGGTCAGGAATGAGGAGGAGTGAATCAATGAGAGGAGGAGGCAGAAAAGGGGAGGGACATCTGTAATACTTTCAACAACCAAGATAATAATTTTAAAAAACCATCCTTCTCAATATGTCAACTTCAAAATCTCATGCTCATCTTTCCTCTTCAAACCCTACCTATCCTGTGCTTCAATGCTTTCTTGAAAATGCTTACATACACTTCTATTTTGAAACATGCCATTGTATATAGTCCCTATACTATAATTCCCCATTAAATTGAGTCCCCTTAAGAGCAAAAACAGTGTTGCATCCATTAGAACTGCACATGATGTCAGCAGTAATAGATTAGTCATTATGTTCTATAATTCATGATTAAGAAATAGTTATCATAAGTTGACTCCTAACCACTGATTTAAGCATCATAAAAATAATAGGGAAAAATATGTTAACCCAAAGGAAGACAGGAATGGAGCAGGGAAAAAAAAATTATGAGACTGGTCGCTTCTCACTTGAAGTGAGCCTCTTTGGAAATGTTTATGCTGCACACTGAATCTAGAACATTCTTGGAAAATGGATAAATCAACCGGAAACAGAAGAATTTGAAGTTTGCTTTTAAGAGGAAAGTTGGGAAGAATCTCACACTTTATCTCCAGTCACTCCCAGTCCTTGACAGAAATAATGTGGGAAAATTTGGATGTCTTATAAGTGGAAAAAATTAGACCTCAGAAGCTTAAAAAAAAACAAACACCAGAATTCATTATAAAAGTACATGAAATTAACTATCATCCATTTATTCTACAACAATGGAATCAGTGACATTTTTCATCATTCCAGATGATAAACAAACTGTGAAAACCATACGGAAGTCTTTAGTCACACAATCTCCAATGTGCCCATATTCTTCTTGCTGTCCATAAGAAATGATGTGTTCATTTTTACACTGCCATGCCTTAAATTGCTTGTTACACACTTTCTTATTACCCATTGGTCTTGTGACTAACTGTGACTTGTGAGACAATAGAAACTTAACCAAAGTAGAGACTTTAGAAGTATTAGCGGAACTACTGCTTACAGGAAGATGAGACAGATGCACTTTTTCCTCTTTCTCCCACCAGCTATCAGTAAAACCCCAGAACACTTGGTATAAAACAATCATAAAGGGACTCAGAAAGGTGAAGAGGAGAATTGACCGGGATCTCAGAACCCACAGAATGACAAGGCAGTGAGTTCATCAAATTTTATTTTTGCTCATGCTCCGGACTTAGAATTCTGAAAGCTGGAAATTCAGAAAACCAGCAGGTACAAAGAAAATCCCCAACAAAAACCTACTATCTGTAGCAAAAGGTCAAGGAGAAAGGAAGCCTACCAAAACTCCAAACTATGAGACAGTAAACATCTGTTTCTAGCCAACCATTATAGAAATAACTATGATACCAGCCCCACCCACATCAATCGAGCACGAGTAGAGACCTTAGATCTGCCCCAATTGTGAATAAAGGTGCTATAAACATTCCCATACAGGATCTCGGTGCAGACACAAATTTTCAGCTCACTTGAATAAATATAGTACCGTGCAGTGTCACTGCTAAATCATAGGGTAAGAGTGTGTCTAGTTTTGTAAGAAACTGCCGAACTGTGTTCTCATGTGTCTACCATTTTACATTCTCATCAGCAGTGAGAGTTCTTATCGTTCCACATCCTCATCAGCATTGGGTGTTGCCAGAGTTGGATTTTAGCCATTCTACTAGGTGTGCAGTGTGTCCTCTCATTGTTGTCTTCACTTGAATTGCCTAAAGACATGTGATACTGAGCATTTAATAGGCATATATGTCATTAGTACATCATCTTGGGTGAGATGTCTATTCATAGCGTAAGCCCATGGGTAACTTGAATTATTTGTTTTCAACCCGGAAATTTTGGCTGGAGAATTCTACCAAACATGTAATTGAAAATTTTACTCCAACTTTTTCAGAACACAGAAGATAAGTCATGTCCATTTTATTTTATAAAGCCAATATTTTGCTACCCAAATCAAATTAAGTAAAATGAAATGATAGAAAAAATTCCCACAGGAATACAGACACAGGCTGGAGCAGGAGAGAAGTAGGTGTGGATGTAAAAGGGCAATTAAACTGTTTGATGGTTTCAATGCTGACCTCCTGGTTGTGATACTGTACTCTATTCTGCAAGATGTTTTCTTGAGGGGGAAACTCATCCATGGAGACTTGCCCTCGCTAGCTGGGTACCGTACCCCCCTCCTCTGGGAAAGCAGCCTGGTCCTCCTGCTAAACAATGAATGACACCAGGTGCAGTCACCTCTGTCATCGGGGGCAAGGGCTGGCCCATGGCCAGACACGTGAGTGGCTCTCCTGAGTTATTCAGCAGCTGGCCGACTTGCCAGGGATGAAAAGTGCTTGGGGGTTTCCAGGAAAAATAAGTGAAATCAACCTCGTCCTGGAAAACCACCCAAATAACAGGCCCATGGAATTCTGAGCTAAATAAATGCAGAGTGTGTCTACTCTGAAGTTTGGGGAGGAGTGTCTAACACAGAGGCTGTGCGGGTTCCTGGTTCCCCAGAGTCTCTGAGCACCCCCATCCGTCCGGGTTTCCAGCCCAGGATTACAGGGATGGTCTGTGTGTCCAGAGAGCTGAGACTTCCTGCTGTCTGAGGACACCAGGTCTGAGACCAGAGTGTCCTCCTGTCACACGTGGCTCTGGCTTATGTCACTCTCAGCTCCCTGCCAGAGAAAGCCTCTGATACGCCCTTTCACGGGTGTTAATTTTTTTCTCCCGAATGAATCCGGAGTCCGAGGAAACCAAAACCACTCCACCTCTTCTCCTTTGGATCAAAAGCCACCGCTACTTTCCAGAAAGTAGGGGGGGGGGGGAAACCATGCTGGGGACTCATGCTCTTCACCCTTTACTTTTGATCGGGACAATGTTATAAAACCAGGGCTTTGAAATCAGATATGGGAGAGGCTTCTATTCAGCTATTGGCCCCATCACTAAATAACATGCTGCTTTAGGGAGTCACTTAACCTCCCTGAGCTCATCACTACATTTTATGGGCAAGGGGCAAGAATATAATATAATATAATATAATATAATATAATATAATATAATATAGTATAATATAATATAATAATATAATATAATATAATATAATTAATATGATATAATTAATATGATATAATTAATATAACATAAATATAATATAATATGATATAATATAATATAATAAATTAATATAATATATGAAAGAATCTGAAGCTTTGTGTGATACATGGTAGATGCTGAAGAAACATGAATTCCCTTCCTCAGAACTTGATTTCTCAGTCCAGTGACTGTGCTTAACTCTAATCGTTGGACATGGAACGGTGGTTCCAAAGTCTCTTTAAGCAATTAATGTCCTGGAGACCTGCTCATTTCCTTCTGTCACCGGGGACTTTTCTTGCATGGTGGTATATCATATTGATATTAGAAGCCATTTATGAGAAATAAAATCACCAGTGATGACCATAGAGGGCCATTACCCAGAGAAGAGGGGAGCGCACAAAAGCAGGGGCCCTCTGCCCCAGCATACTATTGTTTTTTAAATATATATTTTTATTGATTCCAGAGAGGAAGGGAGAGGGAGAGAGAAATGAAAACATCAATGAATAAAGGGAATCGCTGATTGGCTGCCTCCTTGCACGCCCCCCTATTGGGGATTGAGCCTGCAATCCAGGCATGCGCCCTGAGCATGAATCAAACCGTGGATGGGAAACCACTAAGCCACACTGGCCAAGCCCAGCCCACTATAATTAACTCCCAGAGAGGGGCTACAAGAGTTTGGCCAAAGATGCAAACGCTCTGGAATTTAAATTAAGCCTGCAAAGAGCTGCCTGGCTTATTCTAGCATGCTTGCTACTGAAGGAGGAGGACAGGGAAATTGCATCGCTGCCCTTTGCCAGCAATAGCTGTGCCCCCATCAGGCACCAGTGACCCTCATGAGCCCCGGCTGCTGAAATGCGATGACAGAGGGACACAACGCGGTGACTTTTCCTCCAGGTGTGTAGGAAAGGCGAGACCTGCATTCACCTTCCGGGTGACAGAAAATGCAAATTAAAAAATTAGAGCTGGCACATTCTCCACCACTACACCAGTCAATGCCGCAATAATCAGCAAAAACAAAACAAAAAAATAACACCCAGAAGTACTATTTATATAGGAACACTAGTTACATCTGCTGTCTCAGTTTGGGTTCTTCTAGAAACAACTACTGAGACCACAAGTGCCAAAGTCTTCTTAGTAAGAGAAGGCCACACTGGTGGGGAGAGGAGGAAATGAGGGGAAGGGGAACCCATACAGGGCGCATTATATTTATATAAATAAATATATATTTTTCAATCAGTTACCACAGTGAGCAACAGGAGCTTAATCACAGGGGGAATTAATTCTGGTGCCAAGGGGTGAGGGAACAATGGTGTTTGTACCTCACACCCAGCAGCCATTGCCTAAGGGCTTCTCCTGGAAGATACCCCCCACCTGTCCCCACCCCAGGCCTCTCTCACCAGCCAAGCACAGGGGAAAAGGCGGTTCTGAGAAACCCAGAGCAGCCCTCCAACAGAAAGTGCAGGAATGGCTGTTAGAATGTGGACGGGTCCGAATACATGGATCAGAGGGCATGTGGGCAGCACACAGGCTGTGTACTAGTATGCTGTACCTCCTAAATATTTTACAGGTGTTTTTCCTAGGATTGCCTCTGTTCGTAAAGGTTTTAGGCCTACAGCTACCACCTGAAATGCAGTGTCTATTGCATTTATCTTATGACTTATGTTGAAATATTTACAATTAAATAAACATGAAAATTGCCAAAACTGGTTTGGCTCAGTGGATAGAGCATTGGCCTGGGGATTGAAAGGTCCCAGGTTCGATTCTGGTCAAAGGCATGTATCTTGGTTGCGGGCACATCCCCAGTAAGAGGCGTGCAGGAGTCGGTTGATCAATGTCTCTTTCTCATCGATGTTTCTAACCTTCTATTCCTCTCCCTTCCTCTCTGTAAAAACTCAGTAAAATATATTTTTAAAAAACAACATGAAAATTAAATAAAACACCAAAGTAAAACTAGACCCAAGGCCAATTTTAAGTGAGTTCCTGCCTAATCAGGAACTAAACCGGTCTGCTAGTAAATTGTGAGTTTAAACCGCGGGAGGCTTGGGCTCCAGGCCTGCTGATGAGCCTGCAGACATGGGCATGGCCTCAGATGATATTTAAATGTCAAGCCTCAGTTTATGTACTCCGATGATTTCTAAAACATGTGTCAAGTTCAAAACTTTTATCAAACTGTGGTTGTGAAATGGTGACGTGTCCTTTAGAAAATGGGGAAATATTTACTCAATATTTTACCATTTACAGCCACACATGACTCCCTATGGCCCATAAAATAAAGTCCTAACTCAGCAGGATCTGTCAACTCTATGTAACACAGCCCTAACCTTACTTTTTAACTTCACTTGCTCTTATTTAAAAAAAAAAAAAAAAGTCTTCCACTCTAGTCAAACTAGTCTAGTTATGGTTTATCAGTCTAGTTAAGTTTCTTCTTAACCCCAAGGCTTTACCTATGAAAAGCATAGCAGGATAAAATCATTAAGAAGCTATATTCTGGAGGCATAATGGCCAATATATAAAATTTGTATAATCTCAAGCAAAAGTTTATCTCCGAGTTTGTTCCCTTCTCTGTAACAAGGGGCAATATTATATTTAGCATAGATTTTTAAGATTTGTAAAGGTTTTATTCAAATATCACATTTATACATATTTACTATACATTGGTACCTCGACATACGAGTGCCCTAACATAGGAGATTTTTGAGATACAAGCCGTCGAGCGAGCGATTTTTGCTTTGAAATACAAGCAACATTTGAGATAGGAGTAATCGCGAGGATCGGTTGGGGGGTCACCACAACATGAGGAACTGCACTAAAGGGTCGCGGCATTAGAAAGGTTGAGAACCACTGGTCTAGGCCAAGAGCAATTCTTTGGAGAAAGGAGTGACTGGAAGATGCTAACAGTCAGCACTCTCGTAGCTGAGAATGAGTGTACCTTCTGGTAATATGGATCTGGGGGGCTGGGGGGGGTGGGGGGTACTGAGAGCATCCATGAAATTCCTGCCTCAGCAAGAGACAGAAGAGAGTGGGACTGCCTAGTTGTCCCATTCAACCAGGCAGACTCATCTACACACCTGTGGGTCCCCAAGAAGAGCACTAAAAATATGAGCCTGACTTAATATATTTTATTGATTTTTTACAGAGAGGAAGGGAAAGCGATAGAGAGTTAGAAACATCGATGAGAGAGAGACATCAATCAGCTGCCTCCTGCACACTTCCCCCTGGGGATGTGCACGCAACCAAGGTACATGCCCTTGACTGGAACTGAGCCCGGGACCCTTCAGTCCACAGGCTGACACTCTATCCACTGAGCCAAACCAGTTAGGGCATGAGCCTGATTTAAAACAATGGTCAAACCTTGCTCTTTGGCAAGTATTTTTCTTTCTTTTCTTTTTTTTTTTTCCTATTCTTTTTCTGTTGCTCTTGCCAATGCTTTGCATCTTTGATCCCAAGCCTGGTTCTCCTTTCTAAGTTGGTTTTGACTCCTGCAGGTTATGCCTGGGTTCATTCCTTAAGCTTCCAGGGCCCATCCTAAAGATGGCAGCCTCAACCTCAGGCCCTCAAGTCCTCATCCCCCATCCTGGCTACTGATCCTGAGTGTCTTCCCGAGTCTCTCTCTCTCTCAGGCCAAAGTGACACATCAGATTACTCATCGGAAAGTTTATAAGAAGAATTGCTAACAACATTCTTCGCTGTCATTGCCTGTAAATTAGTATTTTACAGACTTTTATTTCACGGATGCCAAACTGAAAGCATTGTTTTTACATTAAAAAGAAACACTATTTTTAGCTTGCAGCGGGAACAAGATGATATAATGCTGCAGTTGTCAACTGTCTTTTAAAATGTATGTAGCACACTGGAACTCATACATATTTAAAAGGCCTAAATAATTGTCTGAAGCTCCCCGGTCTGCTTTTTAAAATTATCATTTCCACGGGGAGCAAAGGGAGCATTTGTTCCTTGTCAACTGTCCAGACAGAATTATCATATTTGAAAACTTGTCCCTCCTGTTTGCTCCTGTTTGAGTCAGTTTTGACTCACTCTCAGTCCCCCTTCTTCATCTCCCCATTGCTTTCAAAATGCCCCAAGTTTGGCATCTGGTCCAAAACACCCCATCACAGGCTCTTCCAGAGAGAGGATCTGACTCTCCTGGGAACTTAGAGAGAGAGGTCATAAACCGAGGTCAAAGGGCAGACACCAAATACGTGCTGCCTCTTCTTGAACCGTCAGGGACCCTCTGTGATAATGCCTGGTCTCTCTGGGACATTCCTCAATTGGGTCTGTAATATAAGAGATTTTCCTGGGTGGAAGAGGATGGAGATATGGTTAAATACAAATAGCAGAGAAATTGTAATTCTGTCTTGTCCACTTACAAATAATGTAACTTTAATACAATTATTATAAGGCAAAGCTCATAAGATTTATCCTGCAGGTTTATTATGAGAATGAAATTAATGTTTAAAGAATTAGGTAAAATGCAGAGCCCAGGACCAGACACCTCTATGAAACTCAATAATAGATATGTATTATAACTTTTATCTTATTATTATCCATCTTTTAGGTAACAACATTTTGTATTATTTCAGAAAAAAATATTTTAAAATATCCTTTATATAGTGTTCCAGTCTTCAATATAGTGAATATCTTTTTTTAAATGTTGCATTTGTTTATGTCAACATCATTAATGTGAGTTATAACTTAGCTCCAGGACATAGAGCCTCAGACTTACTGAAATACATATTAGTAGGTATAATCATCCTACACTATTATTGGTCTGCAATGCATACTACTTAGATCTGACCTATTTTTTTTCTGTGTTCTCTAATTCCTTGCTGTTTCTTAGAAAATGCATATACGTACTAACAGTAAACTCTCCTCTTGAATTGCTGCTTTCAACTTGAGGTACCTTTATAAACCAGATCGCCAATCCTGGCGGAACTGCAAATATCCAGTGTTTCTGTTTCTGGGAATATGGCAGATAATATATCACAAAAGTTCTGCCACTAAAAACACCAAGAAAAATTGGATGAAAAGAAATAAACATATTTTTAATGCAGAGCAGAGCTCTAAGGAAAGAAAGGGAAATATCAAAGGACCAAAAACGAAGAAGAATCTGAAATCAGACATAGGCAGGCGCTGAGGTTTCAGCCACTCTTTGGGAAATTGAAATCTCAATAACTGAGAGTTCAAATTTTAGTAGCCATATGTGGTTAGGGGAAAAGTAGTTGGGCAAATACTAAAATCCTCATGAAAATCTGTGATGCTAAAAATGTTGCATCTTCACTAATAAGATAGATTGAAAATTTTTTTAATGACACCTCAATAATAAAGAAAATGGGGAAAAACCTTTTCTATTTTTCTGTAAATTCTAAACAGAGGAAAAGAAAAGTCCCTAAGAATTTAAAAACATATCCTTTGCTCATAAGAACTAAATTTGAACTTTGCAATGTCTGCATAATCCAGATTCCCCAAGGAAATACATTTAGACAATAGGGGTTTCAGGCTGGTAATACCTTGAGAGGATTATGTACTAACTACATCTCAGCACTCTTTCAGGATAAAGCAAGGGGCAAACTCTATCTCCTGGCTCCAATATTTGACTTGTCAAATATTTTCCCCGTGAGGCATTAATGTTCCCAATGTCCCACTGTTTACTGAGCCAGGTCTTTGAGATTCTAAACCCCGAAATCAAAAGAGAAATTCTGGATAAAGGCAAGTGATGTGAGAAAGGGGCTAGGTGATGTGGGGCTGTGTCTACATGAAGTCAGTAGGAACCCACGCTAGCAATGGGAACAAAAGGCAGTTTAGGCTGAGAGGCTTTTAAGTTGAGCATAAGTGGTGTCTTACATGCCAGGCTACACATAATTACCACAGATAAAATTCCACACAAAGCAAACACCATGAGCATAGTAAATAAGTGAACATAAAACCCAAGGAAATGTATAAAACCATTACACATAGTGAGGAGAAGCAAAACAATCCTAAAAGTAGACTTTCAAATAATTTATGTATGTAGTACGCCAGCTTAATGTGCTTCTTCTATCCTTAACTGTGGCTTGGGATTAGTGATTTGCCTCCAAAAAAAGCCCAGAGTGAAAAAGGGTTGAAAAGTAACTATACAGTGGAGAAACTTGGCAAATACCACCCTGGTCAGCTGACTAATATCAACATCATCAGGGATAAATCATGTCAATAGGATGCACCTTGATGTGATGTGATGAGAATGGCTCTTTACCTGTTATCTCCTTCTCAAAGGCCATAATCCCAGTCCAATTTTGAGAAAACCATCCGACAATCCCAAAATGAAGGAAATCCTAAAACAATATGTTTCTAGGACTTTTCAAAATTGTCATGGTTATCAAAAACTGTCTCAGTCTGGAGAATCCCAATGAACCATAACAATTAAATGGAATGTGGCCTCCTGAGTGGTGTCCTAAAACAGCAGTTGGACACTGGGTGAGAAAAAAAAAGTGAAACCCAAATGAAGTGTGGCCTTTACTTAACAGTAACATACCAGTGTTGATTCCTTTGTTGTGGCAAATTTACCATGAGTGAAGAAACATAATGCATGACTTTGGGCAGTGTCTTCAGAAGATTGCTACTTTAGTGGAATTAAATGATCCCTAGGGTAAATACTGGACTCATGAGAACAGCTTGAAAGCAAGCCTAGAAATAATAAACTAACCCTAAGTAATGATGAGCCAGAACAAAGTTCAACAGTATTTAAAGAAATACAAAAATATCTAGCATCCCAAAAATAAAGTTTTAAAATGTCCAGAATTCAATAACAAATTACCAGGCACATAGAAATATATGTTTATATGGGAGGAGAGGGCGGCGGGGGGGGGGCGGGGAGGTGAAAGGGAATCGATCAAAGAATAGGCCTAGAATTGACATAGATTATAGAATTAGAATATAAATATTAATAAAATGGCTATTATAAATGTTCAAGAAGCTAGAGAAAAGCATAAAAGTAATGAGTAACGATTAGATTAAATGAACTGAATCCTGCAGAAATACAACTTATTCAAGTTAACATACAAATTAGTGAAAAATACAATAGTTCTTTGACTAGTAAAAAAATCAATTCTGTGTTTAAAAAAAAAATGTCCCACAAAATATACCTGGCACAGTTGTTTTACTAGTAATTTCACCAAGTATGTCAAAAAGAAACAAACAAAAACAATCTTATGGATAGTTTTCCAAGCAGAAAGACAAATAAGAAATATTTCCCAAGCATTTGAATGAGGTCTGCATGAACTTGATACCAAAGCCTTACAAAGGCATTAAGAAAGAAGGACAATTTTATTTTATAAACAGGGATACAAAGAATACTAAAAACATAAGCTAAAAATAGCAAAAAATATTACATATCAATTTATCTCTATGGATATATCATGAGATATATCATGACTAAATTTAAAATATTCTTGAAATGTAAGTTTGCTTTAACATACAAAAATATGTCAATGTAATTTTTCATGTAAACAAAATAAAAAATATTCTACGAGTATTCAAGAGATTTTGTAAAAAAGTATTACAAAAATGTCACTATCTTAACAAGCAAAAACATAGAAGGAAACTTGGAAATTATAATAGAAAATAACTAGAGGCCCAGTGCATTGATTCCTGCAATGATGGGGTCCCTCGACCTGACCTGCACCCTCTCACAATCTGGGATCCCGCAGGAGATGTCAGAGAGCTGGTTTCGGCCTGATCCCCACAGGTCAGGCCAAGGAACCCCACCGGTGCACAAATCCATGCACTGGGCCTCTAATATGCATATAAGTTCTTTGGCTAATCACTTCCTGCCCTCCCCCCCTTCCTCTGAGATTCATTAGTCTGTTCCATGTTTCCATGCCTGTGTGTTGAGTGTCTGCCCCCTGGCAATCAGTGAACATCATACGTATTGGTCAAATGGTCAAAGGGTTGCTTAGGCTTTTATATATATAGACTAGAGGCCTAGTGCACAAGATTCATGCATGGTGGGGGAGGTGTCCCTCAACCCAGCCTGCACCCTCTCCAATCTGGGACCCCTTGAGGGATGTCTGACTGTCCTAACCACTTCTGCCTTAGGCTGATAACCCCCTAACCACTCCACTGCCAGCCTTATCGACACCCAACTGCCCTCCCCTGCCAGCTTGGTCACCCCTAATTGCCCTCCCTTGTAGGTCTGTTCCCCCCCAACTGCCCTCCACTGGAGTCTGGGTCGCTACCCCAACTATCCTCACCTGTAGGCTTGGTCCCCCCACAGCTGCCCTCCCCTGCTGGCCTTATCTCCCCCAATTGCCCTCCTCTGTTGGCTCAGTCACCCCTAACTGCCCTCCCTTGCAGGCCTGGTCTCCCACAACTGCCCTCCCTTGCAGGCCTGGTCCCCCCAAACAGCCCTCCCCTACAAACCCAGTTGCTCCCAAATGCGTTCCCCTGCTGGCCCAGTCACCACCAAATACCCTCCTCTGCTGTCCTAGTCACCCCTAACTGCTCTCCCCTGCAGGCCTGCCCCCTCCCCAACTCCCCTTCCCTGCTGGACTGGTCTCCTCCAATTACCCTCCTCTGCTGGCCCAGTCACTCCTGACCTCCCTGCTGGCCTGATCACCCACAACTGCCCATCCCTGCTATCCTGGACCCCACCCCAAATGCCCTCCCCTGAAGGCCTGGGTCCCCCTGAACTGCCCTCCCTTGCTGACCTGGTCATCCCCAATTGCCCACAACTCCCTACCCTGCCAGCCATCTTGTAACAGCCATCTTGTGTCCACATGGGGGCAGCCATCTTTGACTACATGGGGTGGCCATCTTGTGTCTTAGAGTGATGGTCAATTTGCATATTACTCTTTTATTAGGTAGGATAATTGGCAAGAGAAATTTTAGATATAATGATCACTTGTATAAAACATTTTAATAGCATATAAATTTTAGATGCAATGATCATTTATATAAAACATTTTTAATAGCATAGAAAATAAGGCATTTATGCCACCCACTCACACCACTGTTAGTCAGCATTCTATTGGGCCAAAAGAACCAAGATATTGAAGAAGGACAAGTGGAATAAAAAAAAAAATGAAAGGACTTATCCCACTAATTTCTAATATTTATTATACAATTTGGAAAAATATTTCTTATATAATAAATATTTGACAGAAACATAGATCTTTTGAACAAAATAACAGTATAGAAATAGACTTACACATGTATGACCTCTTGATTTTGACAATGACTGTTCTCAAGAGCAATGAAGGAAAGTTTTCAATAATAGTGCTTGAAAACTGAATATCCATGTGGATATTAAAAATCTTGATTCCTATTTCACAACTCACAAATAATAAATTTCAAGTGGACCTTAGCTCTAAGTGTAAAAGGCAAAAAAATAATTGGGGAAAATAGTTATATGAGAACAGAGTTTAAAAGACCACTCATAGGGAAAAAATGGACTACATTCAAACCATCAACTTTTGTTCATCATGAGATTCCAGTAAAACAATTTAAAAATAAGCCACAAAGTGGGAAAATATGATTTCAATATACATAAAGAATGATTCCTATAAAGCTATAAAAGAGCACTATCAAACTAATAAGGAATTTAACTTACAATCAATTACAGTAAACCCTTGGTTTTGGGGAACTCAATTTGACAGACTTCAGATTTAAAGGACAGAAGTTCTAGTCCATATGTCATGTGTGAAAATTAACATCCTGTTAATTCTAAAATGCTTTTAACCAAGATTTACTTATAATTAAATTAACAAGTAATGTACTTTCCTTTTTGTTATTAATTCACTGTTTTGTGATGTTGTTTTTGTAATCCTCATGCGAGGATATTTTTCCATTGGTTTTTAGAGAGAGTGGAAGAGAGAGGGAAAGACAGAGAAAAACTGATGTGAGAGAAATACAGCATTTGGTTGCCGCCTGCATGCAGCCTGACCAGGGCCAGGGAGGAGACTACAATCCAACTGGAATCAAACCCGGGACATTTGGATCCTCAAGCCAACGCTGTATCCATTGAGCCAAACTGGCTAGGGCAAGCCACTGTTATTTTTAACAAATTGTAGCGAATGGGCCATATGTTGGAAAAAACACTGTAGTAATTTCACTGACATAAATATTACATATGCACAACTGTAGTCTACATATGTAAATCCAAGAGTCACTGCTCCTAAACAATGTTTGGTGAAGGATTAGCACGTGATCATACAGCACTGCACCCAGTAATTAATTCTGCTGTCTCGTGGGATGACTTTCTGCAGCAGTTTTAACAGGTGCGGCCAATGTTCCCACATGTGCTAACCAAGCCCAGGTTGTGTGCATTTGTTTACTCGTGGTCTCTGCTAAATGCATACATTTACTAAATCTACTTAGTATTAGTTTAAAATTACTAAAATACACATGAAAAACTTTTCTGTAAAATTAAACTTTTCATGCATAGTTTTAATTACACAAACATGTCCACATAAATAAAAACAGGTAAACTGGTGGGTGACTATTTTTAACATATGCCTTTGGAAAACCTACTTTATTATATAACCAACTTTCAGGTTTAACAGACACCCCCTGGCTCAAATTAGTCCATTATATCAAGGTTTTACAGTACAAATCAATAAGACAACCTAATAAAAAGTTCTAAGAAACTGGAAAAGGTACTTCAAAAAACGGACAATAATTATATGAAGTTATGTTTATATCAGTAAAATGGAAAATAAAATAATAATGAGATACCACTTCACCAAAATACCTAAAAGTGTTTGCTAATTTAAGTTTGGTAAGAATGGTTTCAATCCTGAACATTGGCTTCAAACATTTTATAAAACATTTTGGCATTATCAACTAAATTTGAACAGAGAGCCTGAAAATATCTAGCAGAAATGCATTCGTGTATAGAAGAATTTGCATGTACAAGAATATTTATAACATTATCACAACAGCCACAAACTAGTAACCACACAAATATCAATCTACGCCAAATAATAAATCAGTGAAGCACTACACAACAAAAATGTGAAACTACAACTACATGTCAACAGATAAATGAGTCCAACAATTTGGGTCAAGTAACACAAACATAAGCAACATTATGTACTGGATTATTCTATGTATGTAAAGTTTAAAACTAATACACAATGTCAGGAACCAAAATACTCATAAACTTTGGAGAAGAGAGAGAGGAATGTTTGGGAGGATATGTGACGGCGGGAATAAGAAGATGTTTGATACAGTTTAGAATAAAGAAAAACTCAAACAAATGGAAGTGTTCTTCAGTGTGTTCATGATGGATAAATTTATATTGCATAGCTAATATGGAATAATATCCACTCATTTAAAACACTATGATACTGAGATAAGGCACTGAGCTGCAACATAGGAAAAGATGTAAAATGTTTTTTTTTTACATAATACCTCGCCCCCCACCCCCCAAAAGGTTTAAAATCATTACTCCTTCTGAAATGACTTTGGGATAATTAAAGGTAACTTCTTTCCCTACCTCACGTAGCTTCTGCTGGTTCTTGAACTTCAGAATACGCCACTGGGAATGTAAAATGCACCAGGCCTGGGCGAGCAAGGGAGACTGAACAAAGAGGGGACAGGTTTAGCAAGCGAGGAAACGCGGGGGACTGCTCTCCAGGGCACACACCTGCAAGCCAGACTCTTAAACGTTTGTAGAGGCCCGCACGTGGGTCAGTCGTGTGTTCCGTCCAGGCGATCTCAACAACGCTTAATCTCTCAAGGTTCCCAGCATGAGAATGGCGGATGGAACCTACTTCCAAGGACAGGGGAAGAGAGGAGGATCCTCTAATTGCCTGGGTCAGCTTTTAAATGACCTCCTCCAGGAATCTCCTCTGAGCTACGTGAGTCAAGGAAACATGTTTCCTTGTGTTCAGTAAATTGTTTATGTGAGATAAACTAAAGCCCTTTCTGCCCAAAAAAAAGTTCTCCACTCTTTATTTAACCTGGGAAAATGGTCTGTGTTGCAGCATAACTGTAAGATTCTGTAATATCCTGTGATTTAGTGTTAAAATACTTTAACACTTCCTTTTATTTATCTAATTTTATTTTTTATAAATATATTTTTACTGATTTCAGAGAGAAAGGGAGAGAGAGATTAAAATATCGATGATAAGAGAATCATTGATTGGCTGCTTCCTGCATGCCCCCTACTAAGGATCAAGCCAGCAACCAGGGCATTGCCCTGACCTGAAATGGAACCATGTCCTCCTGGTTCATAGGTCAATGCTCAACCACTGGCTATTCATCTGATTTTATAACACTGGACGAAACATAGACCCAACCAATGATCTGATCTCAGCGGTGCCCTGATGTTTGATTCTTATAATATTATAGAAATAAAACCTTTGTTCACAGAATGATTATCAGAATTTCCTGGTGAGGTCCCAATTCATTTTAGTGGAGACCCTGGAGGTTTCTCTCGTGTATTATTAAGAGGAGAAAGCACATTGCAGAAAACATATAATACAATAATATTGATATCGAATAAACTTCTACAGCTAAATACATGCACTTTCATGTAGGTGAATACATATATGCAGTGAACTCTCTCCAGATGCTGGTTTATGCCAATGGGCAGCACTGCTGGAAGACTGGATGGAGGAGGAGGAGGGGTGTGTGAAGTCTTTATTCCATCTGGCTCCCTTCCTGGAGCTCTGTGGTTTGGTACTAGCAGTGTTCCTCCACCACCAAACACTGCGGCCACAGCTCTCTCTTCCTTCTGGTAACCACTTCCCCCCAACCGTCATCCTCACCGATGACACAGAACCTGCTAGGATGAAAGAGCCACGCCTGAGCCCCAGAGTGATTTAGAAGGACCCCCTGTTTGTAGAGCAGCAGACAAGAAACTCCCCACATCCATTTCCCATGGTTGTGTGAGCACAGCCACTTCACAACCATGATGATGGTGTTGAAGGAGAAATAAGAGTGGGCCATGGGCCCGGATGGTGCGGCTCAGTGGTTGAATGTTGACCTATGAACCAGGAGATTTGATTCCCAGTCAGGGCACATGCCCAAGTTGTAGGCTCAGTTCCCAGTGTGGGCATGCAGGAGGCAGCCAATCAATAATTCTCTCTCATCATTGATGTTTCTATCTCTCTCTCCCTCTCCCATCCTCTATGAAATCAATAAAAATAAGTTTTTTTAAAGGAGTGGGCCATTACATGTTCACTATAAAATGTACAGAATCTAGCTGAAATCTGTTTGGCTCAATGGATAGAGCGTTGGACTGCGAACTGAAAGGTCCCAGGTTCAATTCCAGTCAAGGGCATGTACCTTGGTTGTGGGCACATCCCCAGTAGGGGAGGGGGGGTGTGCAGAAGGCAGCTGATTGATGTTTCTCTCTCATCAATGTTTCTAACTCTCTATCTCTCTCCCTTCCTCTCTGTAAAAAATCAACAAAATATATTTTAAAAAGAATAGTAAAAGCATAATATGCTAATTAGACTGGATGACCTTCCAGACGAAGCTGGGGCTGTGAGAGAAGCCCGGGTCCCGGGTGCCAGAGGGAAACCAGTGCTAACAGGGGGAAAGGAAGATCTACTCTTGCATGAATTTCGGGCAGCAGGCCTCTAGGAGAGAAATAAATAATTTCAATAGAGGCTGAAGGTGATTTCCAGGCTGACCTAAGTGAGAGTCATTCAATACAAATGAATCAAGTTTAAAAATACGCTGCGGGTTACTGTTGTGAGAAAATGGAAGAGGGGGAGGTAAGGAATTAGTATGTGCATATTTGTAGGTAGCAATTCACCTGTAGTTCACAAGAGCCACACTCATGGCCCGAGTTCCTCCAAGGAGAAGGAAGGCAGAGAATGGATCAGAAAAGGAAAGCCTCCATATATCTTTGAACTCTTATGTCTCCATTTCCTAGGTCACAGAGCCACAGAATCAGAGCTCCGTGGCCAGCAAAGGAATGAAAGAAAAGGCAGGGACCAGCCGAAACCGGTTTGGCTCAGTGGATAGAGTGTTGGGCTATGGACTGAAAGGTTCCGGGTTCGATTCTGGTCAAGGGCACGTACCTGGGTTGTGGGTACATCCCCAGTGTGGGGCATGCAGGAGGCAGCTGATCAATGTTTCTCTCTCTCGATGTTTCTAACTCTCTATCCCTCTCCCTTCCTCTCTATAAAAAATCAATAAAAATATTTTTTAAAAATTAAAAAAAAAGACAGGGAACAATGAGACATGGGAGCTAATTCTGCCCTTGTTTCCTTTTCCCATGAACACCATCTCATACAAAGAATAGATCTTAAAACAAGATCTATTATATTTCTAATTTTATGTCTTGTTTTTTGTTTTAATTGACTACTTTTACCATTGGCATCCATCAATGTTGGCCTGGGCCACGTGCTGTTGGGGTCCTCCGCATCTTGGGGAGTGAAATGGCCCAAGAGCTCCCAACGTTTGAATTTGGCCGGAGCACCCCTATCTATCTGGTCCCCCAGGGGCTGTAGCTGTTCGGCATCACCAACAATTTTCCTTGGTATTTCAAATTGGTTTCAGTGCCACGTGACTCTAAATAGTGCCTCCTAGCCGCCGGCTTCCGGGTGAGGCTGGATTAAATTGCTTTTGAGGCTGCAACACTCCAGGGTGCGAGCCTGCCAATCAACTCAGCAATGAGAAACCTAGATGGTTCTTCCGGGGACTGCCAAGCTCTGTCTCAGGATGCAGAGAGAGCAGAACCAGAAAACCACCTTCTAAACTGTTCTCTAAAGAACCCTACCATGCTTTTGATCCTCCACTGTAGAAGAGCAAGTTCTAAAAAAACACAACCATTAAAGACTTCTTCATGGTTTTAAAGTATGATATGATGATCATTAAAAAACGAGAAAATACAGGTTTGTATAAGAAAATAAACATCGCCCATAAACCTAACACCCAGATAAATATACTGTGTATGCATTAACATCTTTATTTTGGTCTTTCATCTCTCTCGTCTGTTTCTCTCTGCATAAATTTAAAGCTGCTGCTAATGTCTAAGACAGAAGCTGTGACTGTTTAAAGAAACTGGCCTTCCTTTCTTCTCTGTTTCCATCTCATACGTTCCTATGTATGTTCCGTGTAGCTTCTGTCTTTTTAACTACAGTAGTGCTACTACCGTTGCCTTTTTATCACTCTTTTACATCTGCCTCACCTCTTGCTATTACTTATTTACTCAAGTTTTGAAATCTTTCTCAAAATACTTACAAAAGAAGGTAATTTGAAAAATAAATCAACCCCATTTTCAAATATCCTTTTCCCTGGCCTTTCTATTCGGTCCTACTTCTGGCAGAATAATCCTCAATTTAAGGTCACATTAAGCCTCCAGGTAGCATTCCTATCAGATCCCAGTCCTGGTGCAGGAACTTGGGGCTGCCCATGACACTCCCCCCTCACAGTTCTCACACCTTGACTAACCTTCTTATCATGTTCTTCCCCTGTTTTACAATCCAAATGATACTGTCATTCACCTTAATACCCCAAACTGACATATGTGAAGTATCTAATACTCCTCCCTCACTTTCATTCTCAACATAGAACCAGATCTGTATCCAGAATCACTCTGAATTTATCTCTTCCTGTCCTTCCATATCACTCTCATTCCAACTCTGCTCATGACTCTGTTGAATGAGAACCAAAGCCTCCTTCTTAGCTGGCTTCCCTCTGGCCCAAACTTTCTCTCATATAGCCCCCACATGGCCTCTTTCAAAACAGAACTTGGCACCATCCTCATTGCCTCTGGAACCTGTAACTCTATCCTTTAGAATCCCCAATAACTCCCCCGCCAAGACCTCTAGTGGTGGGACCTGGAACTTCATATGTCTACAAACCTTATGGAGTGCTATCCACATAATACAATTGAATGAAGTTTGTTTATATATTTTAAGAGGAAAAACTCTCCAGTATATACTATTATATGGCGGGGTGGGGGGGGGGGGCAAAACTAATCTATGGGGGTAAAAGGAAAGTGATTCACTCAGGATACGGAGGGAATTAATTGGAAGTGGGAATGAAGGAACATGCTTAATAAATATCAGTCATTATTATCTCATTTAATTTCCATCAGTATCATTACATTTCATTTAATTCCGCAGGTTTGGCAGCATCTTCGCTCTCCTTCTCGATCCTGTTAGACCACTATTGGTTGCTAACAGTTAGCCAGTTACTAATTTGCTTGCTTTCTGTCTTTTCCTCATTAATATGCAAATTCCATGAGGGCAAGAACTTAGCCTCTTTTGGTTAATCGCTCTAGTCCCATCCCTAGAGAAATGCCTCACAGACAGCGGATTCCCAATAAGTACTTATTAAATATGTGAATGAAAAACATATTATCCACCCGTTCCTGGCTGAAATCTGTAAGTTCACATCTCTGATGGCTGTGAAGTGTACCCTCCCTCTACCTTCCCCATAAGCCACCTCTCTCTCTGAATGTGACTAGGGGCAGAGATCCCGCTACTCAGTAACACAGTCTATCTGGTGACTGGTAGTTCTGATTCTTAGGCAGTTCTTCCTTGTCCTGAACTGACAGCTCTCTCCCAATGCCAAATTGAGTCTCTGCCTTGAAAGGGACCTCAGGTAAAGTTCCCCATGCCTGAGCACCCAGCGGCTCCCGGTTGCTGAGTTGTCATGCTGGAGGCAGCACTTAATGCAGATGAGAAGTGACACCCACGTTCTGATGCCTCAGCTGCCTGCAAAGGGCTAGTGACAACTTCCATTACCCAGAAGGACGAGCCAGGTGGCCTAGAAAAACTCCTGCCTCTCCAACCCCTTCTCCCTAATTAGATTATCTCTGCAGAGTGAGCTGGGTCCCTTCCTCTGCGTCAAGTCCTAAATCTGCTTTAAGGTGTGCCGCTTCGGTACTGCAGTCCTTTGAGAAAGAGGTGAAGTTGGGGACCGAGGGAACAGCAGGAGCTGAGTGACAGGAAGGACAAAGAGAAGGGGACCTGGGAAAATAAATATTGAAATGCACCCCCCGTTCAGATTTAGTGAAAGATATTTGTTTTAAGGTATTGATATATGGACATTGTTCAACCTCATTAAGTTCACAGTGTTGAGATTTGGGAGGGAAAAAAATCTCTTCATCCCATCTTGTAGGATACTCAGATGTTTGACTTCAGAAAATCTTTAAATGAAACTTAAACTTATTAATTTTTGTCACACTTCTTTCTTTCCCTGGTTCTAGGAATTAGATGCCAGCGGTTGGAAATGTATGTCCCCTATGTCCTTGAGACCTGCATTAGAAAGAGAACTACAGGGCTGTTGATGAGAAGTAAGGGCAGCTAAGGAGCTTTGAGACAATTAAGGGAAAGGTTGGGTTTATTTCAAAGTCTATTCCACTGATGATACAACACTGACATTAAAATTGCATTTCATCAACAACTCATCTGAGCCAAATGCTCACACCTGAATTTGTGTGTTTATGTATATGTGAGTTGTGACAACTACAAATCAAGAACAATGCAGGAGAACGACCCAATTTTGAGTTCAGAAGAGAAATGATATTTACGTTTCACATAAAAAGAAATGGAATACACTAATGTCATTATATTGTTAATCTTGAAGTTAAGACATAGGATGTGACAGTGAGGCATAATTTTTGAAATGGATAAAAGTCTCAGAAAATGTGGGTCTTATATGAATGCTTTCTATAAGCAGAAGTCTATCTTTTGGCCCCCAGTAAACACAAAGAGCTTCTGTATGTCCTATCTGTTACTTCCAATGAACAAATGTTTCCTTTAGTCATATGAAGAGGGGACGGGGATTCAGACATAAATCAAATAGGAACTTGCAGTATGTTAGAGGAGAAATGATGTTTTCTAGTTTACCGTGGATGTGGTCTACAGCAATAGACTCATTGGGAACCACCATAGAGAAATGGGACTAGAGCATCCCAAGGGGAGAGGTTATATATTACCATTAACTGGTAGCTGATGAATCATGTAAATGTACAGAATCAATTTAATGTCAGAAATTAAAGAGGGGGACAAATGGAAGGTGCCCTGAGGGATGTGTGAGTTACATGGGAAGAGGAAGCATTTCTATGCACTTGGGTGTTAGAGGATTCAGCATAGTGTTGGAGGATGGGACGGGATATTAGAGGAACCTGGAGTTAAAGGGACAGGAGAGGCCTGTCTGCAGAGGGTTTCATTATCAGGTTAAGGCATTAAGCCTAGATATAGAAGGTGCTGAAGGAGACACTTAGGGGCTTTGGAGCAAGAATGGATAGGAAAAGCCTTGTGTTAGGAAGGTCACTGTTAACGGTATTTACAGAGAACAGTTTCCAGTTCCTCATTCTGTTTCCTCCAGGTGAGGTAAGGGCCTCCTGGAAGAGGTGGCATTGGGATGATATTGTGGTAGAGAGAAGAGAAGATGGAGATGAGACTGAGGAGGGCAGAGACAAGTAGGGCAAGAAATATCTAGTCTTTCTGACGATTAGTGATTTGAGCATCTTTTAATGTCTATTGGCCACCTGTCTGCCTTCTTTGGAGAAGTGTCTGTTCAGGTCCTATTCATTTTTTAATTGGATTGTGTGTGTACTTGGTGTTGAATTGTATGAGTTCTTTATAAATTTTCGATATTAACCCCTTCTCAGATACAGTGGTACCTCGAGATACGAGTTTAATTCGTTCTGTAACCTTGAGGCGTGGGAAACTATGAGACGCTCTAGTCTCAGTAAACTGGTGGGTCGTGTGCAGCTGGCCGACGCAATTACTCGTATCTCAACTGTTGCTCGTATTTCAAAGCAAAAATCACTTGCTCGACGGTTCGTATCTCAAAAATCTTGTATGTTAGGGCACTCGTATCTCGAGGTACCACTGTATATCATTGGGGAATATCTTCTTCAATTCAGCAGGTTGCCTTTCATATTGTTGATGTGTCTCTTTGCTGTGCAAAATCTTTTTCGTTTGATGTAGTCCCATTTGTTTATTTTTTCTTTTGTTTCCCTTGTCTGAGGAGATACATCAGAAAAAAATATTGCTAAAAGTCTGAGATTTTACCGCCTGTGTTTTCTTCTAGGAGTTTTAAGTTTTCTTCTAAGAGCTTTAAGTCTTACATTTAAGTAACAGATATCTAGTCTCCATCCTCTTCCATAGTTTTTCAGTCAAGCCTGGTCTGATCCCATTAACATTCATGCTGGGGCTGAAAGAAGATTCAAATGGAAACATCTGCACATTAGACAAAAGCAGCCTGTAGAGTCTCAGCCACTCAGGAGCCTTTGCTCCAGTTTCAAGCAAGAATCCCTTATCTTGCTGAGACCGGTTTGGCTCAGTGGATAGAGCGTCGTCCTGTGGACCCAACAGTACCAGGTTCAATTCTGGTCAGGGGCACATACCTTGGTTGCGGACACATCCCCAGTGGAGGGTGTACAGGAGGCAGCTGATTGATGTTTCTCTCTCATCGATGTTTCTAACTCTACCTCTCTCTTCCTCTCTGTAAAAAATCAATAAAATATATTTTTTAAAAAAAAAGAATCCCTTACCTCACCCTTTCCTTAAGTTCTTTTGATGTGAGATAAAAGAATGTTTTAGAATACAAATAAACCCTACCTGGGAATTCTGATGGAAATTTATCTTTAATTGAATTCACATAAAAGCATCACTTTAATCCCACACACAGGAGTTGCTAATGACTATGGTCCTGTGTTGGGCCACTGCCCCTTTAAAAAACTGCAAATAGACACTTCCCTTTTGAAAAAGAAATAAAGAGGTAGGAAAAGGTCATTGGGAAGGAAAGAAAAAAAAAGTAGAATATATTGTCCAGCTGGCATGGCTCAGTGGTTGAGTGTTGACCTATGAACCAGGAAGTCACAGTTCAATTCTTGGTTGGGACACATACCTAGGTTGTGGGTTCAATCTCCAGCATGGGATGTGCAGGAGGAAGCCAATCAATGATTCTCTCTCATCATTGATGTTTCTATCTCTCTCTCCCTCTTCCTTTCTCTCCCTCTCAGATATCAATACAAATATGTGTCTAAAAAAGCAGAACACAAGTCAGAAAGCTATTAACTTTTCACTTCAGACTAGCATCAATCCTCTATTTCCATTTTTGGACAATAAGGCTCCTCAAAACTTAAAGAAGCTATAATAGGCCACAACACAAGGTCTCTTCTCTTCAGTTTTATTAGTATAAAATGTCAAGTTTGTCTTCTTGCAATTATGCATAGCAAATCATTAATGAGGAGATATCACACACCTACTCATGCTGTACTAATGGATTATCTTTTATTGATGCCGTGTCATCTAGGCATATTATCTTTCACTTTTATTCGTGGACAAAAATTAAGCATTTATCTTTTCTTGGAATTGAAATACCTTTTAATGTGAGAAATGTATTGTTTAAAGGAAATGTTTTTTATGGTTAATAGAAAGTGAAAGATATGTGGAAGGAGCACAATTAATTGAATATGTGTATTGAAACTCCTTCTCCGACCTTGTGTGTCACATTATCAAAGTCCTGTTGACATTTCTGTCTTGGAATCTTCACACATAGAGTGGTAGCCTCAGTCTCACATGACTCACATCACTGTGGCAAGAGAGTTCATGGAAAAAATTTTCATGGTCACCTCGTAGAGAAGGTTAGGTACCTCTGACCCTCTGTACACACTAACGAGGCTCTTTAAACTGTGTATAAAAGAAAAAAGAAGGCAGAGATGCCTGGAATCTCACAAGTTAAAAACTCCTTGTGGATAATTTTCTAATGAAAACTTGCCATGGTCAAGTTTGGAAAATTCAAATAATATAGAAAAATAAAAGTAGTGCTCTGGCCAGGTTGTTCAGTCAGTTGGAGCATCATTCTGTTCACCAAAAGGCTGGGGGTTGGATTCCAGGTCAGGGCATGTACAGGAGGCAACTGAGAGATGTTTATGTCACATTTCAATGTTATACTCTCTCAAAAAAAAGGGAAAGAAAAAGAAAATTAGTGAAATAGTGGCTTTCCAGCATCTAAAATCCCTTAGTCCAAAGAAACCAAGCTCATATAATACCTTCAAGACTATTTTGTGTGTGTGTATCAGTGTATACTTGTTTATGAATATACAGATAATTGTTCATATTTACACAATAGATAATAGTGTACATGTTTAATGATCTTTGTTTAGTGTACTTAATAACATATATTAGAGATCTTTATAACAGTATATATATATATTTATATATATATATTTACATATATATCCTATCTAATAAGAGTAATATGCAAATTGACTGTACCTCTGCTACACTCACCAGCCACGCCCACCAGCCAATCAGAGCAAGTATGCAAATTAACCCAACCAAGATGGCTACGGCCACAGAGAAAGCAGGAGAGAGGCTTGGTTTCCCCTGGCAATGGAGGAAGCCAAGCTTTCTGCAAAGCCTGGCCAGCAGAGGCCTCCACTTAAGGCAACAAAGATTCAATGGCTGCTGCCACTGAGCGAGGCTGGGTTGCCCCTGGCAATGGAGGAAGCCAAGCTTTCTGCACACCCTGGCCTCTGCTTAAGGCAACAAAGTTTCAATGGCTGTGTGAGCAGAAGGCTTGGCTCCACTCCAAACTACAAAGTTTCAATTGTAGAAGATAAATAAATCTCAGACATCAGGACCTCCACTTGGGGCATGGTCAGTCTGCAAACCACCACAGGCCCCTCCCCCAGGCCATCCCATGCCCCAAGGTAACACCCACCCTGATCCAGGACACCCTTCAGGGCAAACCAGCTAGCCCCCAGCCATGACCAGGCCTCTATCCTATCTAATAAAAGAGTAATATGCAGATTGACCATCTCTCCAATACACAAGATGACTGCCCCCATGTGGTTAAAGATCCTGCCCCCATGTAGACACAAGATGGCCACAAGATAGCCAGCAGGAGAGGGCTGTTGGCAAGGACTAGGCCTGCAAAGGAGGGCAGTTGGGAGTAATCAAGCCTGCAGGGGAGGGCAGTTGGGGGTGACCAGGCTCACAGGGTAGGGCAGTTAGGGGCAAACAGGCTGGCAGGGGAGCAGTTAGGCATCAATCAGGCTGGCAGGGGAGTGGTTAGGGGGTGATCAGGCTGGCAGGCAGAAGTGGTTAGGGACAATCAGGAAGACAAGCAGGTGAGCAGTTGGGAGCCAGCAGTTCTGGATTGTGAGAGGGATGTCCGACTGCCTGTTTAGGCCTGATCCTACCTGGATAGGGTCTAAACGAGCAGTTGGACATCCCTCAGGGGTCCCAGATTGGAGAGGGAGCAGACTGGGCTGAAAGACACCCCTCCCCCCTGCACAAATTTTGTGCACTGGGCCTCTACTGTGTG
Organism: Lasiurus cinereus; assembly: GCA_011751065.1. NCBI lineage: Eukaryota > Metazoa > Chordata > Mammalia > Chiroptera > Vespertilionidae > Lasiurus > Lasiurus cinereus. The sequence continues at coordinate 30,617,559 of JAAGEH010000125.1, read as the reverse complement.
TGTGTGTGTGTGTGTGTGTGTGTGTGTGTGTGTTCTAAAAGATACCACTTATTTTCTGTTGTTTTAGATTCTAAAAAATATTGCTTATTTTCTGTTGTTTGTTATATCACAAACCAAATTGTGGTGAACATTCTAGTTTTAGTAACTTGGCCAAATTTTCCAGGTTCAAATCAAGAGATTGGAATACTAAATCCATGCCCTCAACTTTTTTATTTTCCTCTAAAGAAAAGTAACATGTTACACATCTTTCCAGCACCAGCATTAGCACATGTAAAACTTTTGCCATTTGTATAGATGAAAAAGTTTACCTCATTTTTACTTTTATTTTCATGTAAATGTCTTAATTATAAGTTTATTTAAGCATATTTTCATTTGTTATTTTTTATTTACTTAGTTGTAAACCATTTAAGATGCTTTTTCATTTATTTGTTTTTTAAATATGTTTTTACTGATTTCTAAGAGAGAGAGAGGAAGGGAGCAAGAGAAAGAAAGAGAGAGAGAAAAACACTGACCAGCTGCCTCCTGCATATCCCTGTGAGAGATCCAGTCTAACCTGGAATCAAACTGAAGACCTGTAGGCGCATGGGATGATCCTCAACCAATGGAGCCACACCAGCCAGGTCTCATTTTCATTTATTAATTGTATTAGATTTTTGTAGTATTTTTATAGTCTTAATAAAATATGTTACAGCTATTTAATCTTTAGTTTCTCACTTGTTTTAATTTTGTGAAATCTTTAACATGAGTTCAAAGTTTTTATGTCCTTACTTTTACTATCATTTTAATTTTCATCTTATTAATTCTGAGTCCTATGATAGACTATCTTGTCTACTTTAAGATAATATGTAAATTCAATCATGCTTAAATTTAATAGTTTTGCCATTTATTTTTCAGGTTAAAATGTGATCAAATTGGAAGTTATCCTATATAATAAAAGCCCAGCAACAGAACCGCCAGAATGACCAGAACGACCAGTTGACCAGTCACTATGTTGTGCACTGACCACCAGGGGGCAGGCAATCAATGCAGGAGCTTCCCCCTGGTTGTCAGTGTGCTCCCACAGTGGGAGTGCCACTCGGCTGACGGGATGAGCAGGTCTCCCACAGCAGGCAATCCCCACAGGCCATGCCCATCACCAGTACATGAATCCCTTGCACCAGGCCTCTAGGTTTGGTATCAGAAACAAGGTAGAACTCCAAATTCCAAACACTTTAAAATACACTACTGAAATAATCAGAAAATTCAGGGGAACTTTTAGGAAAAAAATAATAATGATATTTTTATGCAAGTACAATGGTTTTCTATTTATATAAATCGGTGGGCATGCATGTATAAGTATGTCTGTGTATTTACTTCAGCAGAATTTTAAAGTTTTCTTCATCTAAATCCTGCTGTTCATTGTATACAGGAGCCTTATTTATATACTTGACTGCTAAATCCATAACTTGTGTTTATTTTCTCTACCTGCTTATTGCTCACACTTAGGAATTTTTTAACAAAATGCTTTCTTTAGCATTTATGTGGACAATATATTCTTTTCTCTTATGAACATATTCATAGGATGAACTATATTTACTTATATCTTCACCAGAAGAGAGTCGCAGATAATAGAAACCGTGGTCACGGTTTTAAGAAAATATTAACATTAGGAATCCAGTCTAGCTTGGCCTCCAGATCCTTCCAGAACAATTGTGCAGAACTGACCCTCCAAAGCAGCTGCTACCTTAGGCCTCCCGGGGAGCGGGAGAATCAGGACATCTCTGAGCCAGTTGCTGGCTTCCAGATTACACTCGGGAAGCTTCTGAGGAGGCTGTGAACATACAATGCATCCCCCATGCCTTGAGGAAATCACCATTTAAACTGAATAAAAGACCACCCCCTTCATAATTGTCAGTCTTACCAGCTAATATCAAAAGTGTTAGTCACACTGTGTCTCTTCCATGGGGAACCTGTAATGTGTACACATAGACACATTGGCTGTTCAGCCTCTTCAGTGCAGACAAGCTCACTCAGAGGAAGCTGGCATGCGACTTGAATGAACAACCTATCATATTTGCTGTTATTCTAATAGTGAGCCACACTTGCACATTTGGATCATGCTGTATTGCATTTATAAAAAACAGTGAATTATATTTTTATATGTAATAGTATAAAGTATTAATATTTTTAAATAAAGTTGGTCTATACCTTCCCATAATTGTTGTTCTCTTTATAAATTTTTAAATATAGTTCAAATAATTGTGACAGTACCCCCAAATACAGATGCCTTAAAAACTCCGCCCACTCTTACGTCGATATCAGGTTTTTTTTAATTATGGTTCACTTACTTTTGCTGCTATGATATTACAGGCACTGGTCTACCTTTTTATATTTTTCCTTTTTGAGTCACATTGTTTGAGATATATTTCTTGCATGTAATACATATTGGGCATTGCTTTTTAATGCAATCTGAGCCGACAGTACTCTCAGTCGATTAAAATGTATATCATTTTTCTATTGAACTAACAGAATTGGTCTCTCTAGTGTCCTCTTATATAACTTCCTTCTTAATATTTTCTGTCTTTTTTCTCTGTGGATATGCACTCTTTAGGATATATGGGATATGTGTATGTGTGTGTGATTTCCTTCTTATATTTCAGAATATCTAGTCTGATGATTTTTCAGTGATTAATTTTACTTTTATAGTACACTTAACTCTCTAATGCATCTTTGTATGACATGTAAGTGCAGGTAAAAAATATATAACTTTACATTTTCTATCATGCCCCTATTTCTTCTCCTTTTTTGTATTTATTATTGTTACTCTTATTAGTATATTCTTCTTATTACTTCTATTGATGTACCCTGTACCTTAGTCTTTTCCATTTTAGGTATATCTAAATTAAGCTGAAGCTATTAGCTATTTAAAAATATGTAAGGAAATTTGCACTTTCTTTCTCACTTCCTTTATCACCCCCATCCAGGTTTTGTTGTTGCCACATTTACTTTTATGTTGTCAGAGTTCCTGATATTCACTTACTGCAAGCATATTCCCAGAAGAAGTTTAAACTTTGTTCTATTTTTAAATGAGTTCAATGCTTACCATCAGTCCTACATCTGTGCTTTTCACCTTTCATATCCGGTTTTGTTGTCAAGTGTGTGTTTTTTTTCTCACAAGAGTATCTCATGTTCCTTTCAAAAAAATAAAAAATAGCCGAAACATGTGTTTGAACAATACACAAAAAAATGCAAATGTTCACCAAACACGAAAAAAGATGCTTCATATCACTAATAATCAAAAGACTATCAAATATACTGTAATAACATCTTATTTTCTCTTGTGACAGAGTTTGCTAGTTGCCTACCTGAGTATTTATTCTCTTCTTCATCTATACCAGTAAAATCTTGCTTTTTAGTTGAGCATATTGCCACTGAGAAAAAAAAAACACAAAAAAAACCCCTGCAATTCTCAAAATCCCTTGCAACTAAATACATTCATGTAGTGCCCTACCCAATGAGATGTAATTGGGAGTGTAATGTGGAATTTCTGGAGGTGCTTCTGAAAGACGGTCAAATCAACTTTTCCCTTTTTGTATTTATTATTGTTACTATTGTTTGGGCATTGCTTTTTAAGGCAATCTGAGCCTACAGTACTTTCAGTCGATAAAAATTTATATCATTTTTCTATTGAACTAACAGAACTGGTCTTTCTAGTGTCCTCTTATATAACTTTCTTCTTAATATTTTCTTTTTTCTCTGTGGATATGCACTCTTGAGGATATGTGTATGTGTTTCTCTGTTTCCCCTCCTTCTTCCAATTTGCAATGTCAAAGTGATGGCCAGGGCTCTCTAGCAGACTTTCCTGTCCTATAAATTCACCTGGAAGTAGAAAAGCCATGTGCTAGAATTGTGACAATGAACATTAGGAGCTGGGGACCATTAACATATAGTGGACTATTTCTAAATTTTTAATACTAGATTTTATACAATTTTATATTGTTTGAACCAATAGCATTTAGGTATTTCTGTTTCGTGCAACTGAATATATTTTACTGACAGGCTAATTATGTTGAAAAAGATGTTTTAAATGTGTTGGCAAGAGTGCTGGAAAATAGGCAAACTCCTACGGGATGAGTAAGAGTCGGTGAGAAATGTACTCCATATGGAAACCCCACAGATGCAACGAGTTTACTCCCCGGAAAATGCTGTGGGAAGTTTTGATACTTACATATAACTAAATACTCTGCGGATCCCCAGGATCTGGCTTTACGAGTCAAGTTTTCTGAGCAGAATGGGGACACCTCCCCTCAGATAGGTAGTGGTCCACAGCATCCCTCCGTCTTTGGTTCCCTCACTCAGAACACTAGTGTACACCCTGAGTATGAAAGTGGGTGCTGGCTGGCCACCGGTCAACAACAGCCTTGTATGAGTTAAGAATGGCTGGTTAGTCGAGAAGAGATGCCAAATTAGTTCAAAATAATTTCACAGATATGAGTAATGCCACTTCACCATATTCCGCAACTGTTTGTGAGTGTCTACCATGTGTCACAGTAATTCTACGAGCTTGGGAAATGAATGATGGATGAGATAGAGCCTTTATTAGCCAGAAGAGAACTTTTGACTTCTCTGAGCTGCACTTTTTAAAAAAAATAAATAAATCTTTTTTTAATTAGTGTGTTACATGTATACATATCTCCCCATTGCACCCCCCCACACCCAGGCCAACCCTAACCCACCAGTGGGGGGTGTCATTGATGATGCTTATATGCATGCATACACGTCCTTTGGTTGATCTCTTACCTCCCCCACCTCTCCCTAACCTTCTGCACTTCTCTCTTGAGGTGCTGGGTCTTTTCTATGCATTGACTCGCTTCAATTTACTAATCGTGCTGGGAGTGGACTAGTGTTTGCTTTGTCTTAATGTGTGAACTTCCGTTCAAGGAGTTTAATCTTAAATAACAGAATGAGTCCCTTCAAGCAGTCAAGATGAGTGATAGAACCACAACAGCAGACACCGGGAAGTGATCCCAAAGCGATGGTTCTGTCCACCCACTGTCCTTCACCTCCAATGCCCGCCACCCCAGTCTCTGTCTTTCGGGTCCTTATTGCACTTCCTCCACCTGCACAGCCTCTCCTGCTCTCTGACACCAAAGGAACATAGGGTCTCCTTTTAAAGCCTCACACTGACCAGTTTGTATATCTCGTGTCCTCTAGTTTATTTAATTATGGCTACTTGTACGTTTGAGTATGTATCTGCTAGTTAATGAATTTCTTGAAAGAGCTCTGGATCCCAACTGAGAACCTGACTTTGCATCTTGCATAAAGAACATGTTCAGCTCAGCCAGCTTGGCTCAGTGGTTGACTGTGAACTACAAACGAGGAGGTCACAGTTTGATTTCAGGGCATATGCCTGGGGTTGGGGCTTGATCCCCAGTGTGGGGCCTGCAGGAAGCAGCCAATCAATGAATCTCTCTCATCATTGATGTTTCTCTCGCGCGCTTTCTCTCTGAAATCAAGAAAAATATATATTTTAAAAATATAAAAAGAATGTGTTCCAATAATGTGTGACGAAATGAGTGGATTGAACATTTCCACATCAGATTATGGAGGGTGTAGTAACGTCTGTTTACCAATTTTATTCATGTCACTAAAATTTGATAATAAAGTTAATAGCATCTTTCTGAGAGGTATACTTTTCAGTGAGAGAAGTTTATACTGCATGAATTTTAACAATTAGCAGCTTTTTTCAGTTTACAATGTTAATTGGATTTTTGATGGTGACGGTAAATGAAACAGCATCAAATCCTATGTGTTTAGTTATAGCACACTTTTTATCTCCAGTGCGAATGCAAACTAAATATCAGCAACACATTTTGTAGAGGCTGCAATATTTTTTTTTTTACCCAATAGCACATCACAGGTTTACAAATTGAGAGGGCATCATGTTTCTCTTCCTCAGAGATGCATGTTGCATCTATCTCATGGAATCTGACAGAATGCCAAAACTCTACAAGGGATTACCATAGTGTGAACGGTTGTGATCCAATCCATTTCTCTGCTTTACATTTTTTCGGGAGCAAAAAAATATTTGGAGATAGTAAGAAAACATATTATTCTGTTCAAAGCCTACTGTTGACCTACACAGCAAATGTTTGAACCGTTTGGGGACTATTTAAGTAGGCCAGCCAGCTTTTCAGCAAAACATACCCTCTGCTTGAATTTCATAGTGTAGTACAAGACACCTCCCTTCTTTATCATTTTTCAGTGTGAATTACTACAAAGAGTCTCCATAGCAAGTACTAAGGCAGATTAGTCTCATTCTATTAAAGTTTGGTTGTCAAGAATGCCTGCCTCAGCCCCTGCAGCAGACACAGCATCATTAGCAATGTCGGCTGTCAATCTTTCTACATAATATGGTGGAACACAACAAACAATAGAACCGTCAAAAAGAACCCACACACCCCGGACACAAAGACAGCAATTTTTTCTTACTCTTCCTGTATTTTTATCCTTTTTTCATTCTCAAATTTCCTGTCTTTGTTTTCTCTATCTTCCAATTCTCAACCTCACTTTTCTCTTTTTTATTTTCCACCTCCTACTCTAAGTCTGTCCACAATTATAAATCCCATTGTTAATCTTTCCATTTATCTGTCTTTTCATTAAAAACTCTCATCCAGCCAATGGGATGTTCCTGGTCTCACCGAAATCACTTCAACAACCTCACACAGGGGAGAGGAGCCATCCCTGTGGCCTGCAAATAGGTCGCTGCCTGAGGGCATGGGCTGGGCAGTTTCATCTCATTATTTCTGAATTCCCCAGGCAGACTGGTAACAGCCAGAGTAGGCAGATCTTATAAGAGCTAGTGAAGCCATCGAATATTATTAAGCACTCTGGTGGCATGATCAAATTTATATTTAGAAGTTTCATTACATGAGTGATGTCCAAATAAATGAGGGGTGTTACAGTGACAAGCAGGAAGACACAGGCACATTATTTAAAATAGTTTTACATTAGAGAGAATAGTCAGGGTTCTAAGCAGAGGCATCAGTGGACAGAATGAGGAGGTAGAAGGCTTGAGTAGGTACTTGCTGCTTTTAGTGAGTGGGAATAAAAGAGACTACAGTGGTACCTCGAGATACGAGTGCCCTAACATACGAGATTTTTGAGATACGAGCCGTCGAGTGAGCGATTTTTGCTTTGAAATACGAGCAACATTTGAGATACAAGTAATGGCGAGGATCGGCTGGTTGCACACGACCCACCAGTTTACTGCGACTCGAGCGTCTCATAGTTTCCCACGCCTCAAGGTTACGGAACGAATTAAACTCGTAACTTGAGGTACCACTGCACTGAAGACTCACCGAGGTGATTATGAGAATTAAATCCCTGGGGAAGCAGAGAGAAAAGAGATTTTTAATTTCTCCTGGAATCAGTGATGAAAAAGAACCCCAGGCCATAATTCCCCAACCACGCATAAAGGAAGTTTAAGCCCTAAAAACAATAATTAGACAAGACCAATGGGGACTGTGTCTAAAACAATGAAGAGTCCACGTTACTCTGCACAAAAATAACCAATCGTCCCGCTCCAATCATGGGAGTGGCTACTCTTGACCAATGTCAACTTGAACTTCTCTTGAATCAGCCCGCTGCCCAGGTAACAACTTCCAGGCTATATACACTCTCGCTTGCTTTCTGAGAGCACACAGTTCAGAACTGTTTCCCACCGTGCCCCTAATGTGCATTCTCCGGAGCCCACAGCAAACTAGACAAATCTGATTGTGTTTGGCTACCGGTATATGGCTGCAGCCTGGTCTGTGTCTGCCAAACATCAATAAAAACGTCTAGTTGAAGATCCCCGATACGTTGCAGGATATGTGGGAAGGAACACATCAGAGAGGGCTCGATATGTGGGTGATCTTTGACACGGAAGAATCTAATGAGATTTCCCACAGAGCAAACGTCGAGAGGAGGGGCCAGATAGGACCCGAGCATCCCACATATTTCAGGGATCGGCGGAGGAGAGGCGAATGAAAGGAATGTTAAAAGATTCTCAATGTCAGCGAGACAAGAAAAGAGAATGTTCTGAGAAAGAAGGCGTCCTTCAGAGGCTGTCAAACGATACAGAAATAGACGAGGATGATCAGCATTGAAATATCTCCAATCCACAAGCCAATTGGAAGAACCGCCAGGAGCCGTCCTTTCCTCGGAGTAGGTACACAGTCTAGTAGCAAATGCAAGTTGCACAAAATAAAGGAGAAAGCGATGATGATGATAAAAATAGCCTTCGAGTAATAGTAACAGTTTACACTGGGGAAGTACTTACTGCGTCCAAGGCACTTTTAAAAGAGCTGCACAGCCAAAACCAGTTTGGCTCAGTGGATAGAGCATCAGTCTGCAGACTGAAAGGTCCCAGGTTCGATTCCGGTCAGGGGCATGTACCTTGGTTGCGGGCACATCCCCAGTAAGGGGCGTGCAAGAGGCAGCTGATCGATGTCTCTCATCGATGTTTCTAATTCTCTATCCCTCTCCCTTCCTCTCTGTAAAAAATCAATAAAAATATATTTTTTTTTTAAAAAAGAGCTGCACATGTTTTACCTGGTTTAGACTCTGCCCAATAACCTCCTGAGCAGGGACTGGATTCACCGCCACGTGAGTAACAAGGAAGCACAGAGTGGTACAGGAACTTCTCCAAGGCTGCACAGCTAGCAAGGAGAAGGGCTGACATCTACTCCACAGGTGCCTCCACAGCCATGAGAGCTGGGATAGAGAGATCATGGAGGGGGGGAGGATAGGATTGCAGAATGCATGGGAGGGACATATCCAGGCAGGCACTGGCATGAGTGAAAGGCACACAGTCAGAGAAGCATTAAGCTGCCCTCCTATTATTCCTTTACAAATTAAAAGGGCCAGGATTTCTTCTGACACTAAAATAAAATCTTCTCTGCAAGAAGAACTTGGCTCGGTTGACTTTGCTTGTGTGAATGACAGGTCAGAACCTTTCCATTCTGGCTAATGGATGCAGATTCAGCAGAGCCAGACATTTCTGGAGGATAATGAGGAGGTGCCGGACTGTGTGCGCCCCAGTCACTGCCTGGAGGTTTTCACTGCCAGGCCAGCGTTTAATAACTGGGACAGGCAGGGGCATTGCGGTTATTTTTAACCTGCCATCTTGACTCATTTTAAACCTTTCTCATCAGAAGTCTCCCGAAGCCTGAGAGCCTTCTAAAAACCGCCGGCAGAAGGACAGGCGTGGGGTGGGGGGTAGGCTGGGGCATCCGTGGACAGACTGTTCCCAGCCGAAAAGTCAACTGGCCCACGGGAAGGCCATCAACAACGGGAACTCGCAGGTTTCCAAGAGGCGACAGGGAAGTGGCAGCCACGAGCTGCTGAGCGTTCCCATCGTTTCGGGAGGCTTAATGAGAGGGGACGAGGCCAAGGTGCGCCGCAAATGTTTGCAGGTGCATGTCAAGCCTGACAGTGCGGGCTCGCTTCCCTGAGCCTTCCCAGCTGGGTTCTTTACAGCTGGTGCTGCTCTGGGACGGGCAGACGTGGGGCTACGGGTCTCTGGCTTTCCGAGCTCTCGCCTCCAATCAGACTGAATAGCAGGCAAAGTGGTGTTCCCTATACAACACACGAAGAACATGCTTTTCCACCCAGGAGGATATAATCTCAAAAGGGACACATATAAAACAATGCAAGCAAAAAAAAAAAAAGCTGAGACCAGTTTGGCTCAGTGGATAAGGCGTCGGCTTGTGGACTGAAAGGTCCCAGGTTCGATTCCTGTTGGGGGCATGTACCTTGCTTGCGGGCACATCTCCACTGTGGGGCGTGCAGGAGGCGGCTGATTGATGTCTCTCTCTCATCGGTGTTTCTGACTTTCTATCTCTCTCCCTTCCTCTCTGTAAAAAATCAATAAAATATATATATTTTTTTAAAAAAGACCTCCTTCCGTGGTTCATTCATTTGTTCACTCACTAACTCACTGGAACACTTACTGAATGTCTGCAGGGTACAGGGCACTGGGACATGGAGATCAATGAACCCCAGCCCTGCCCCCAGGAAGCACGTGGTCAGATGGGAAAGAATAACGTATAAGCGGATGACTGCAAGGCGGAATGGAAGGTAGAAGGCACAGCGAATAGGAGAGCACAGAGCAGAGGTAAGGAACCCCGCCCTGGCAAGATAGGGTGCTTTCCCGAGGAAGGAAGCTTGGATTTGTAGTTCAGATTGGGGAGAGTGGGCTGAAGAACGGGAGAAAGTACGCCAGAAAGGGAACTCAGTGTGTAGAAAGACACTTTCAGGGAACTGCCAGGAGCTGGGTAGAATGCAGGGATGATGCCTCGGTATCATTCACTTTACCTGGCATGGCTTCCATGCATCTAGTCCGCTGCTGCTTCTTATGGAAATGATCGTTCACTCACAGTCCCTAGAGCAAGCATTTCTCAATTTCTCAAAGATGTTTCTCCACAACATTGTGTGTGTGTGTGTGTGTAACTAAACCACTGACCTTAAGAAAGAAGAAAATAAAACCAAAAACAGAGAGTAACATTTCTCGGGCACCTAATATGGACTGTGATCCTGGAAGTTTATGTAATTCTCCAATACTCATTACTTCACGCATTAATTCACTCCTGGGCTAAACTTAGCACTGATTAAATACAGAATGTAAACATGGGCACATATAAAAAACAAAGTTGGTTTAGTGTAATACATATAGAAATATGTTAACATATTGCCCTAATCTAACTGGTTTGGCTCAGTGGTTAGAGCGTCAACCTGTGGACTCAAGGGTCTCAGGTTCGATTCCGGCATGTACCTTGGTTGCGGGCACATACCCAGTAGGAGGTGTGCAGGAGACAGCTGGTCAGTGTTTCTCTCTCATCGATGTTTCTATCTCTCTGACCCTCTCCCTTCCTCTCTGTAAAAAATCAATAAAATATATTTTTAAAAATGAAATATGTTAACACTATAAAGATTGTTCAAATGAATGAGGGGGTTAAGAAGAGGAGATATTTAAGCTAGATTTCATTGATGGATAGAAAATAACCAAGCCAACTGGAGAAATACGGAAATGCTACGCAGAGAGAATTTTTAGGCTTAGGGGTAGACACATACAAATCAATTAGTTCGCCTGGTAAGGTTAATCAAATTATCAGAAATAGAGAAAACATCAGAGTTGCAAGCAATAGCTAGATTTGAAAAAGCTCGCATATCATAAAAAGCCACGTAGACTTTCCTATAAGCTTTATAGTCACAGTGAGGGGCTAGGAAATGCATTACACTGGGAAGAACACCATCGTGAAGAGCTGAGAAACAAAGTAGAAAGGAGTGCGAGACCAGTGGGAGGGGAACTGACTAGGTCACTCCCATTTGCCAAGACATGGCGAGTGCCTGGTTTAAGGTAATGCTATAAACAATGAGCAAACCCCCAACTCAAAAAATATTTAACAGAATTGGAAATCAGATGCAAGGGAGGGAAAACAGGTTGCAGTCAAGGATGACTTCTGAGTTTGGGGCTCGGGAACGAGGCGAAGCTGTAGAGCATAATCACTTCTCAGACCTCCTTCCTTTTTCTTTTCTCGCAGGAACAGGGACGCGCAGGGAAGTTCATTCATTTCCTAAATCGTGTAACTACTCAGTGACCAATCTGGGATTCACACTTGCCAAAAATCACGCTCCCTCCCAGGTGTTTGGGAAGAGGGGTGTTCTAGAGTTAGGGGGGAGAGGCACAGAGTGAGAGAAGGAATGCCAAACTACCACCTCATCTGAAGAATGGAGGGCTGACTAAAAATCATAAAAGATGGAATGGGGCCGAGACCGGTTTGGCTCAGTAGATAGAGCATCAGCTTGCGGACTGAATGGTCCCGGGTTCGATTCCGGTTGGGGGCATGTACCTTGCTTGCAGGCACATCTCCACAGTGGGGCGTGCAGGAGGCGGCTGATCGATGTCTCTCTCCCATCGATGTTTCTGACTTTCTATCTCTCTCCCTTCCTCTCTGTAAAAAATCAATAAAATATATTTTTTTTAAAAAAAGATGGAATGGGAAGTGAGGAAGCATCTGGAGCTGGCCCGTTAGTTTCACTGCCTCTGTTTACAGTTTGGATTCCTCGGAATCACCCACGGGCAGTCTGAAAAATCTTTCTTGTTTTCACCCTCCTCATCCTTAAGTCTCTCAACACAGCATTAATCCATGTTACCTGGAATTTAAAATATAATCAGAAATAACTCACACTAATAACTTCCTTGAGCGCATTCAATGATGAAAGTGGGGTCATATTTTCCCTGCGATGTGAACCATCTCTCCTCCCCAATCTTTCTCCCCTTCTCCTGTCCGGAAAATTTTAACCCATCAAAGAAGCACTGATGCTCAGCTAAACGTCATTTGAGAATTCTTTCTATCAAAATAAGAAAATGAGATCAGGGGAACCTATCAGTTATAAATGAAGACCTTTAAGGCTCACACATATTTCTGGGTAACAAGATGAAGTCATTAATCCAGGAGGACTTCATCCATTTATCTCTCTCTTCTGTTCTCATTTCATAAACACAAATTTTCTGTTACACTCCCAATACATTTGTTGGAAGAGGAGGGGGGGGTGAGCGATGAATTAAACGAACACCCACTCGATAATTCCTGGCCTTTCCTTTAGCATGACAGTTTTATCAGTCAAGCAGAGAGATAATATGATGAGGATAAAAAGCTAATATTCTCTCCCGGTGAAAAAGAATCAATGACACTTTCACCCACAGCTTTATTGAAAAATAGATGATAATGGCTCAAGCACATCTACCAGAGCGAGCTGCTTGAAGCTACATTTAGCAACTTCTTAGAAGATGAAATATAACTGGAACTGTAGCGAGCCCACCGAAGTGGTCTGGGAATATTTCTTAAAAGGAATGCCATAAACCCGGTCCCCCCCAGCCTGAGGAGGAGCAATGAAGCGCCGTTTAAGGGAAAGGCAGAGTGAAAGCCATAAATTGCTCGAGCTCCATGCGTTTCAGGGCGAGCACTCTTGTTTGGGGATCCTAACAGTTTTAGCCGTGGGGGAAACGGGCTCCAACTTCTGCACTGCACCCATTAAACAAGGGAGAGGCGAGAAAGGCAGACACCTATAAAACGTTTACTGTTGTTCGCCACTGGAGCGGTTAAAGTGCATGTGTTTGAGAAGAGGATATTCTGGACCCTGCAGGAGAGGTTCCAGAATATTCTCCCCTCAAGATGCCTAATTCATTTACTTGCATAGTGTGAACCTCATTGGTCAGAATGCAAAATACAGATTGGGCTACATTCCTGAGTGAGTTTGAAAGAAAGCGACATTGTCATACTTGTCTGGATACTGATTCAAAGTGAATGACTCTGAGGTTGAGTCTGGGTTTGGGGGAGGAAAGTTGTTCATCAGAAATTTGACTTGTGCTATTTCAGCTTTCTGGAGATCTGCATTGGGGGTTGGTTCTAAAGATTCAGGAATAATAAATGTTTAGACAAATCTCGCTGTGTTTTTCATGCATGCTCAGAGACTTGGGTGGATCAATCGTAAGCTTATTCTGTCCTGTCTCTCTTCCTGAGCGTGTCTTCCTGTTCTGTTGGATTTTTCTATCTTGGAGAAGGCTCCCTGGCTTCTATAATCATCCAAAATTCATGAGACTAGAAAGAGCCCCAAAGCCTGATCTTCAATAAAGAATATTTTAAAAGGAGACTCAAACAAGTCCACATGAAAAGGTGGACTGCTAACATCATGGCCAGGACCAGCTACGTAATTTCCAGGGTCCAATGCAAAATAAAACGCTAGGCATCTTGCTCAAAAACTATTAAGAATTTCAAGTCGGTGAGAGCAGAGCATTAAAGCAGGTTCTTGTATGTCACACATCATGAAGCATGCCTTAATAACACCCGGGGCCTTGGCCTTCACCAACAAGTCTCAGTGGGGTGTGGACTAAGAAGATGGAAGAACTTGGCGCTCATCTTCAAATTGGGGACATGTCACTAACACCCCACAGCTATGGGTTCTTTTTCCTGATAAACAAGAGCTCTGCTAGTGATCAGACAGGACTGAAGCTGTTTGAGGAAGAGAAATGTCAGCAGGTTATCAAAAAAAAAATTGAACATCTTCATTAAATGGATTCTCATACAGAAAGTGAGTATCTTCATTACATGGATTCTCACATCCTTCTCCCTACTCCTATGTATCTATCTGGCAGTGATGATCTATACAGTGCAAGTCCTCAATAACTTTATGAATATCACTTTGATGTTGACTCCAAACACTTGTGAAATGAATCGGTGGATGCTTTTACTGGTTTTGGTATAATGTCACACTCTAAGTCAAAAAATCACCTTTGATTCCATTTTCTGACACAAATTTAATTTATGTTGTTCAGTCATGTTCTTTGTTATTGGTTACATACTCAAACTATACAAAATGCCATTAAAATAAAATACAATGCATTTTTCACCACATTATAACATTTAATACAGTAGGGGCCATCTTGTTATCATTTTAACCAATTATTTGACCGAGAAAATAACATTGTACTCTATGTATGGGGTACCTTATTCTCTGGACTTCCTCCATGCCAGTCCTGCAGCCACCCACGCTCCTGCTCAGATCACGTGCCTCTTCTTCAGAGAGTACCATTGGGGGCTCCTTCCTCTGAAACTGATGTGGCTCCTTTAACCTCACCCCAAGTGATCTGCTCCATTCCCTCATTTCCATATTTCTCATGCCCCCAAAGATCCAGTATATTAAGACACCAATCGCTTGTTCACCCATCCATATCCTAAGCTGAGGCCCAAAACAAATGAGATTATTGCAGAACCTAACTAGCTAAACACAGGTTTTTAAAAATATAAGCAATACTTCCTGAACTCTAATAGTGTTTCTAGAATATAAATTATAATTTGGACCAGTTTTTCCCAAAATGTCCACCAGAGCCCTAACATTCTTTAAATTCTTCCATAAAAAAGTAGGTCAACTGCAAAGTCATCCTGAAATACCTGTGTCTTCACTGAAGACATTTCAGAATTGTCAAAATGCTCAAATGTCTCCTGAGAAGACAAAATCACCCTCGGTTGAGAACCACCGCTCCAGGGAGAGAAACTATTCAACAGAATTTTATTTGACTGAAGTCATAGAGCCGGTAGATGTTTGAGAGATGATGTGCATCAGAAATTATGCCCAATTTTTTGTTGTGCTCAGTACCTACTCAGTACTTAAAAAGAAGTTCATAACTTTAACTATGTTTAGCAAAAGCCAACATACATTGAAGGGAAATAAGATTTAAGCATTCAACTCAAGATGTTGGAAAATTGATAAAACCAAATTAAAAAGAGAGTTAGAGGGATAAGGGTAATGAGCACACGACACAGTGTGCAGATGATGTTGTATTGAGTTGTGCACTTGAAACCTATAGCCCAATAAATTCAATGAAAAAAATAAAATACATATTAAAAAATAATAAAGGAGAGAAATAATCCAGCCAGCATGGCTCAGTGGTTAAGTGTTGGCCTATGAACCAGGAAATCACAGTTTGATTCCTGTTCAGGGTACATGCCCAGGTTGTGGGCTCAATCCCCAGTGTGGGCGGTGCAGGAGGCAGCGAATCAATGATCCTTTCTCTTCATTTATGTTTCTATATCTCTCTCCCTCTCCCTCCTCTATGAAATCAATAACAAATAAATTTTAAAAATGATGGAGAGAAATCAGTGAAATATAGATCAAGAAAACAAAACAGTAGAGAAAGTTACTCAAACTAAAGATAGTTATATAAGATCAGAATAAGTAATATATATACATATATGCATATATATCCATTTGACTTATATGTGAACGTAAGTATAAAGTCCTAAATTGAATATGAGTTTTAAAAAATTCTAATAGTGGATTAAATATTTAATACATTTTGAACTAGTAGGCTTATCTCAGGATTACAAAGATGGTTCCTTTTTAAAAAGTCAATTTAAAATATCTAACACCATTTATGATATGTAAACAAACTATCAGCAAGTTAATAATATAAATGAAAATCTTTAACTTAATAGTGATTAAAACCCCCATTCTACATCAAGCAAAATACTTAGTAGAGAAATTTCAAATGTATTCCAATTTAAGATGACAAAAAAGAATGACCTCAGACACTGCTGTGGTTTAACATAATATCAAATGTATGAGTCTATGCCACAAAACTAAAAACATGACAGGAAAAAAAATGAGTGTCAAATTTAGAAAGAAAGACATAAAACTCATTATTAGTTGATGATTTGATCTTCTACATTAAAAAAAAACACACACACAACAGAAAAAAACACAATATCAAACTAATAGAAGAGTCATTACTATTACCAGATATAAGATCAACTTAGAATAAGTATTCTCTGACACCAACAAAACTCAACCAGAAAACAAGATAAAAAATATGATATTATTTAACATAGAAGCTATAACCATCAAGATGCATTATAATAACATGTGAAAAGATAAAGAAACTCATTACACACCATGAAAATTCAAACAAAAACATCAATAAGAGAAGGAATCAAGAGAAATATTTGCAATGATAGAAATGCTACATATCTTGATTTGGTTGGTAGAACACAGGTTTATTCTTTTGTCAAACTCTAAATTGCATATTTGAAATCTGTACTTTATATTGTAGGCAAATACACTTCAATGAAAAAATGAGGAAAAATAGATACAATATTAAACCTGTGAATTTATGAAAGATTAAATACGTAGATAATATTCAGAACTAGCAAATGTGTGAACAAGAACTCTCATGTACTGGCAGCAATAATGTGAACTAATATAGCTATTCTAAAAATAATTCTAGAAGAATCAAATGACTTTAAGTGTGCATATGTACCAACCAGTAATCCCTCACCTGATATATATTCTAAATAAATAATTTCAGAGCTCTATCAGAATGCATACAGAATGATATTTATTATAACATTGCTATTTTTCTTAGCAAAACACTGGAAAGATACCAAGTTACCATTACTTATGAAAAAATAAAATGTGATAGATTTATATTATAGAAAACCACTAGCTAGAAGTAAAGACTAGATATACAAACAGTAAGATAAATAGGTCTGAAACTTTTTTTAAGTAAGAGATGTGAATTATAGTATATCACCAATGCATGCTTTTGAAACAAACACAAAACAATCTTACTTAAGGCATGTGCTTATCTACAAACACATGTCAAACATATCAGAGTCCATGCTTAGAGTGAGCATGGGGATCAGGAAGAAAGAGGTGAAAAAGGGGAAATACAATAAAGAGGAACCCTGGCTAGACAAATATAATAATGTGCTAGAAACTAAGGAGTATGAGAAACACCACTTTGTAGCTGAGTTCCAAAAGCAGAGAAATAGAACAGAAAGGAATGTGGCCAACAGAAAGCATTTGTCGGGTTTTTCTTAGATTTCAGGCCCACAGCCTTCTCCATTGTAACAGGCCAATTTGCTTAAGCATTTACACTGTACCAGGCTTTCTAAAATTAGATCCAGATAATATTTCTTTGGCTTAGGGGATTAGTATCCTATTTATCTACAACATCTGTGTGTAGCCATCATCCTATCTAATAAAGAGGGAATATGCTAATTGACCATCACTCTGTCACAAAGATGGCTGCACCCACAGCTGAGGCCAACAAGCAATCAGCAGGACCTGAGGCTACTCCCTCCTCCACCCCCATAGGGTTTGACGGAGGACCTCAGGCTGCACCCCCGGCCCTGGTGTCAGGCTGGGGGACCTCAGGCCATGCCCCCCGCCCTGCACCCCAGCACCAGGCTGGGAGGACCTCAGGCCATGCCCCCACCAGGTGGAGCTTAACAGGAGACTTCAGGCCATGCCTCCCACCCTGGCACCAGGCTAGGGGACCTCAGACCGCATCCCCTCCTGACAGGGCTTGGCGAGGGACCTCAAGCCGTGCTCCCTATCACAGCACCAGGCCAGGGGACCTGAGGCTGTGCCCCTCTGCCTAGCTGGCTTGATAGGGGACCTCAGGCCATGCCCTCCACCCAGCGGAGCTTGACAGGGAACCTCAAAGTGCACTCCCAGTGCTGGGTCGGGAAAACTCAGGCCACAACCCCTACCAGGTAAGGCTTGACAGGGGACTTCAGGCTGTATCCCCCACCCTGCAGGGCTTGATGGGACCTCAGGCCATGCCTCTCATCCAGCAGGGCTTGACAAGGGACCTCAAGGTGCACCCCCAGTGCTGGGTTGAAAAAACTCAGGCCGCACCCCTTACCCAGCAGGGCTTGATGGGGGACCTGAGGCTGCACTCCACTCCTGGTGCTGGCCCAGGGGACCTGAGGCTGAGCCCCCCCTCCCCCGCCTGGCAGGGCTTGATGGGGGACCTCAGGCCATGCCCCCGCACATCCAGTGGGGCTTGACAAGGGTGAGACTGGCCGAGTCTGGATCTAGCCCAATGCAGGAGTAGGGGAAGGGAGGGGAGGGAGGGGTAGCCGGGTCTGGGTCTCATGCAATTTTGAGGCACATGTGAGTGGGAGGGGACTTGACTCTGCGTCCTGTGGTGCACCCCAGACTCTGACAGGAGGAAGGTTTTCATATACATTTTACTAATTTTCTTTCATCTCTGACACTTCTATTATAGAGAAAGGGCAAATAGCAATATTAAATTATTTCCTCTAATTAATCCCCTTTTAATGTGCACGAGTTTCATGCACCAGGCCACTAGTATTTTATAATACAGTACCAATAGAGTCTGACTACCATAGAGAACAATTCTATAACCAACTGTCTTTTATAGTTTTGAGCAAGTAATTTAGCTTCTGGAAAGTGATTGGTTTGGAAGAAACACTCTCTCAGCCTTTCTCTTCTAAAATATCTTTACATCCAAAGACAGACCCTTGGAAAAAATCCAGCAAAACCACCCTTAGGATTCACACAAATCCTAACAGGAACCCTCAATTTGACCAAGACTCAAGAAGCTGTTGAGGACAAGAAAATATAGGTGATTTCATCCTAACTGGTGCAGCCACTATGGAAAACAGTATGGAGTTTCCTCAAAAAAATTAAATATGGGACTGCCATTTGACTCAGTGATCCCACTTCTCGGAATATATCCTAAGAAATGCAAAACACCAACCAGAAAAAAATATATGCATGTCATAGCAGTGCAATTTTCAATAGCTAAGATCTGGAAACAGCCCAAGTATCCATCAGTAACTGAGTAGATAAGAGAGCTGTGGTACATTTACACTATGGAATATTATGCAGCTGTGAAAAAGATGGATCTCTTACCCTTTGAGAGACCAGGTAGGGACCTGGAGAGCACTATCCTAACCCAATGGTCGGCAAACTCATTAATCAACAGGGCCAAATATCAATAGTACAATGATTAAAATTTTTTTGAGAGCCAAATTCTTAAACTATATAGGTAGGTACATTGTTATGAACTTAATTAGGGCACTCCTAAGCTGGCCTTTGCTAAAAACTCAAGGGGCCAAAGAGCCGCATGTGGCTCCTGAGCCGCAGTTTGCCGACCACTGTCCTAAGTGAAATAAGCCAGCAGAGAAAGACAAATATCACATGATCTCATGTATATGCAGCATCTAATGAACAGAATAATCTGATGAACAAAACAGATCTAGAGACATGGAGGCATGGGACAGACTGAGGAATTTCAGGGGGGAAGGGAGAAGGGGCCAATGGGAAGAGATTAACCAAAGAACTTACCTGCATGTATGCATTGGCCAGGGCCACAGACAATAGTGTAGGAAAGGCCTGGGGTGGGACGGAGCCAGGTGGAGGGAGGGAAAAGAGGGGGAAAAACGGGAACATCTGAAATACTCTAAACAATTAAGATTAATTTAAAATCAATAAAAAGAAATATAAAATAATGAAAATAATTATATTGTAATAACTAGCTATGGTGTTAGATGGGTACTAGATTTATCAGGGTGGTTACTTCATGAGGTATACACATGTCTAATCACTGGGTTGTACACCTGAAACTGATATAATATTATATGTTAACTGCAATTAAAAAATAAAATTAATTAATATTCCATAAAATTCAAAAAAAACACTAGCTTGCTGAAATCAGTTTGGCTCAGGGGATAGAGCGTTGGCCTGCAGACTGAGGGGTCCTGGGTTTGATTCCAATCAAAAGCACATACCTTGGTTGTGGGCACATCCCCAGTGGGGGGTGTGCAGGAGGCAGCCTATCGATGCTTCTCTCTCATCGATGTTTCTAACTCTCTATTTCTCTCCCTTCCTCTCTGTAAAAAGTCAATAAAATGTATTTTAAAAAAAACAAAAAAACACTAAATTAGCTTAAGCAGAAGTGGGTAGGGGGAAAGCTAAGAAATCCACCCTCAGAGAATGATAGAAGGAAAAATTTTAAATATAAACAAGATGAATCTGGAATCCTCGTCAAAGTGACTCCTGTTGTATAAAATAATGTGAATATCATACAAAAATCCAGTCGATAGTAATTTCTTTAACCACACATTCATGGATTCACTCCTTTAATAATGAGAGTCTACCTGGTGCCAGGCACTGTTGTGGGTACCGGGGAAATCCAACATTGCACAGACCCCGTCTTTGTGGATTTTACACGAAAATAAGTACTAAGCCAATTATAGCACCGGTAACAGAGAGAGTTAATTACACGGTGAGGCATGCTGTGGACAGGGCTGTAGAAAGATACCACAGCAGGCTCTTACCTACCTTGAATGACAGCAGGGAAAACCTCCCGTGTGGATGAGGCCAGAAGGGTGAGAATAAATTGGCTGACTGAAAAGACTGCAGAGAGAGGAGGACAACGCTTCAGAGACACACACACACAGAAACGAGAAGGAAATGTGTGTCGGTAAACATGCTGGAAAACACCGTCAGGAAAATGGGAAACAAAGAACTTTAAGAAGGGGCGTGACATGATCAGATTTGCATTGTTCGTGAAATTTCTCTTGCTGCTATCTGGGAAATAAATGCTCTCTAGCGTTGCGTTTTGTACATGGTAGAGAGAGAGAGCAGCAGAAATCCTTGCCAGCGATTCCTTATAACTAGGTTTCCAGCTTTATCTTTTCATCTGAGCTCCAGCCTCATATCCCAACTTTCAAGTGGCGTAGCCTTGCTTATTATCTACAGTCAGATCAAAATTAATTGGTTAAATCTAAAGTCATCTCCCACCTAAAAACATATCCTCCCATGTTCCAGAGTTTGGTAAAAAAAATATATATCTATTATTCATCCACCCATATTCTCCAGCCATAAAATTGGAGGGTGGATGTATTAATCAGGTTAATTCTTCCAGCTTTTTAAAAAATACAACTCAAGTACTGGTCTTTTACCTCCTTGGTTTATTTCTAAGTATCTTTTTTATATATATATATATATATATATATATATATATATATACATCTTTTATTGATTTCAGAGAAGAAGAGAGAGGGAAAGAGATAGAAACATCAACATTGAGAGCGAATCATTGATCGGCTGCCTCCTGTATGCCCCCCACTGGGGGTCAAGCCAGCAACCCGGGCATGTGCCCTCGACTGGAATTGAACCTGGGACTCTTCAGTCCTCAGGACAATGCTCTATCCAGTGAGCCAAACCAGCTAGGACTATTTCTAAGCATTTTAATTTTTTATTGCAATGGTAAATGGGGTTGTTATTTTAATTTCTCTTTCTGAGAATGAATTATTGGTGTGTAAAAATGACTTCGATTTCTGATGCGGAGGAATAATGATAGTTAGCTAGATCAAATGTCTCGTGCTATAAATAAAACAAAACTATATGAATAAACCATCTCATATTATTATTCTTTCCTGTCTGTATTTAATTTCTATTGTAATGTGAAATTTTCTTTTGTATAATAATAGCCTCCAGAATGTAGAAGGGCCCAAAGAGGTTTGGCTCAGTGGATAGAAGGGTCCCAGGTTTGCTTCCAGTCAAGGGCAACTACCTTGATTGCAAGTTCCCTGGCCCTGGTCAGGGTGCATGCAGGAGGCAACCAATCAACGTGTCTCTCTCACATCGATGTTTCTCTCTGTCTCTCCCTCTCCCTTCCATTCTCTCTAACAATTAATGGAAAAAATATCCTCAGGTGAGGATTAACAAGAACAACAAATGTATCAGGGAAGGGAGAAAGGTCTACTTCACAAACTGGAAAGACAACATTATCGCATACCATTGGCTTCTGTCTGCCGAGAAATCATTCAGAAAGGGACTGGATTCTTTAGTTGGGAGAAACCAGTGAAAATCTGCTCAGTGATATTCTGGGGTAACATGGCAGATGAATGAATTAATGCCAAGAGTGAATATTCCTTAGAATATAAAAAAAAAGGCACAGAACTTAGGGACACTTCATTATTCAAAAGGTCACAGAAGAAATTCAATTTCCTTTACTTCTAATTTGAATTGCTTAAAGTGTACAGGGTAATAGTATTAAAAGGATCAAGAGGATAAAGCCAGAAGTAGAAGCTAAAAATCAAATGTTCCCTTCAAACTATGTGTGCTCTCTCATTAATGGTAATGAGAAGAGTGGAGTGAAAAGTGACATCAACTGGTTAATCCAGTCCTCACTCATCACTCATTCATAAGTATTTTGTACAGTATGACCCTTACTGAATCCTATCACCTCCCTTTGGAAAATATGAATTTCTAAACATACTTCTTCCCCACCCCAAAGATGAGTATGTTCATTATACTCATGTCCGTAATCCAAAATTATTTTAGACATGACTGCTCTAATACTGTTTTAATCATGATTTAGTCCTTTATTATTTACTTTCTCTCTCTCTTTTCTTTAGCTTCTATCTATGCTAACTTTAACCAACTGTCTTCAAAGTTCTGGATTCCTCTTACTCTGACAATTAGGAGAGCATTTGGTATCCAGTTCTTACAGCTAATGATCAACATTAGGTAGAAAATTATCCAGAAACCATTTAAAACTCAGTGAAAACCAAACCTGGAAATTCTTCTTCATGACTTAAATGCACACCTGATGATGTTAAATGCACACTTCAGCTGATTAAAAATGTCAGGGATTTTCCTCTCTAATTTGAGCTGCCCCAAAACACAATTCTAGACACGAATTAGGAGCCTGTTGACCATGAGCATAACTCATATACCATGTGTTCATTTGGTCATCTGTGTTCAAATGTCAAAATTGTCTGTTATTGCTTTCTAGTTAATTTAACTGTGGTCAGAGAAAATAATTTATGTAATTCTTTTATTTAAAAGAAAATTTAAATTTCTTGAGATTTCTTTTTCTTTCATGGCCTACCTTGTGGATTCCCTTGCATGATATGTTATATTCACATGAAAGAATGAACCACTAAGGTCATCTTTCACATACAGAAATGTGTATTCTGCTATTGCTCTGTGGAGTGTTTTATAGATGTCTATTAGGTCTAGTTGCTTATAGTTGTTCTATCCATTATTGAAAGTTGGGTATTGAAATCTCCAACTATTATTATTGAATTGGCTTTTTCTCTTTTCAATTCTGTCAGGTTTCGCTTCATGTATTTGGAATATATATATCTCGTTGGAGTTTTGACCCAGTTTTAATAATACACTAGAGGCCTGATGCACAAAGATTTGTACAAGAATGAGCCTTCCTCCCCCTGGCTGCCGGCACCATCTTCGCTCTGGCCAGAGCCACCTTTTCGCTCTGGCCCATAGCCGCCTTTTGATCTTCCCATGCTGCCCAGAGCCCCAGAGCAGCTGGGGTGGTCCAGAATGCTTGTGTCATCACCATGGCGACGACACATCCCACCACACTTCCAGCCATTCAGCCGCCTATGTATGCAAATTAACTCCCCATCTTTATTGGGGTAATTTGCATATTCACTCCTAATTGGCTGATAGGTGTCATGAAGGTACAGTCAATTTGCATCTTACTCTTTTATTAGTGTAGATATATCATGCACCTTGGTATATTTTTTAAAAAGGTGTGTAAGACTTTGCACACAAACTGTGTTTATTGATATATCACAGCCACATTTTTATGTACTACTAAAGTTAAGAGAGTATTAATCTGAATTACATTGTTTTAAGTTAAGGTGCTAATTGTTATTGTCAGAAAAACCATTAAGAAAATAGCTCTCAAAAATGTATTAAAAGAAAAAAGGCAATAAAATAAAAATTGTGGCTCTAGAAAATATCTACTTGACACAAAAAAGTCAATAATGTAGTCATATAGGGACAAAGGCATAAGATGTATCCAAACAATAGCTATAAATACTGCTATATAAGTCTATATTAAATGTAAATGGAATAAACATTTCATCAAAATTTAGAGATTGCCAAGATGACTACAGAAACATAATCCAAATCTAGGCTGACTAAAGTGTCACACCTTATATTTGAAGAAACAAAGAGGTTAAGAGTGAAAGGATCGAAAGAATATACCATGGAAACAGCAAGCTAAAGAGAGTTACCATCACTATACTAATAGGCAAAATCAACTTTAAGACAAACATTTTTATTAGAAAACAAGGAGGATTTTTATGATGTAGAAGGGTCAGATAAAATGGGAAGATGTAACAGGCCTATATAATAAAAGGCTAATATGCAAATTGACTGGACAGCGGAACAACTGGTCAGTATGACACACACTGACCACCAGGGGACAGACACTCAATGTAGGAGCTGTCCCCTGGTGGTCAGTGCACTCCCATAGGGGGAGCACCACTCTGCCAGAAGCCAGGCTCATGGCGGGAGAGTGCAGCAGTGACACAGTGGCGCTGGCAGGAGCCTCTCCTGCCTCTGTGGCAGTGCCAAGGGTGTCTGACTGCAAGAGGGCACAGGCCAGGCTGAGGGACCCCTTGAGTGCCTGAATATCATGCTCCAGGCCTCTACTGTATTATTAAAACTGAGTCAATAATTTCGTTGAAAAATCATTCACAAGTTAGAGGCACTTTTCTAGATAAAGCGTTCAGTGTATAGATAGTGGAACAGAGATCATACAGATGAAGGCAGTCCCCTAATCTTTACATACTGTTAGTACATGCCAGGACATCTCATCCTTGGATCAGCGCTCTTTCAATCACAGGAGACAATGGCTCCTTCTTTGGGGGATTTTAACTCAAAAATACATTTTTTACAGAGGTATATTAGTGATAATCTCAAAATTTGACTGGCTCTAATATACAAGGTATTCAAATGTGAATCTCTAACTCTCCATAGTTCTCTTTATTTAGCTCACCATGGGTAGCAAGAAAATGATGATTTTCAAGTTTTCTTTCAGTGAATATGAGAATCCAAATATAAAAGTAAAAAGAAAAGAGACGAAAAGAAAATATCAGGTTGAGAACTTGAGCTCCCTTTACCCCCTATATCTCTTCCTCCAGCTGACCCAAGTCAGTTTATTGCTTAGTTTATCTCAAAATCCGCGATCCCTTCCTGTGTAGTCACATGTATTATTACTGCACTGATCTAACGGCAAACTACAAAGGTTGTACTGGAAAGGAAAAGATATCTTAGAAATAATAAGAGAAAAATCTCCCTCCACCCTTGACTCCACAGACACCAGAAAGGTTATGAAAATAAATGAAAAGAGTCAACTGGCTACAGAAAGCAGTCCGACATCCCAAGCAGCCACGCAGAGGGCTCTTTATATGACAGCTATTCACACCCTACAGATAAAAATCACTCAAGTTCTGGGCACCTGATAATAGAATGAACTCCAAAATTATTGGTTCTTGTCCTGTTACATGGCTTACCCAATTCACTCCAGGGCAAACCTTTTGTTCTCTGTATAATATGTGAACCTGATTGGCAACTGCATCGTCTGATGGTCTGTGCCTGTTACACTGGCTTCCAGCCCAGCCCTCCACAGCACATCACTGCTGAAAATCACTTAGTATCTCTGTTTTCATCTCTCAGATATCGAAAGAGGAGCCATATTTGTACGTCAGTTGAAGTCAAATTAGTATGTAATAATAAATGACACTAACAACGGTGAATTGAAAAATTAGAAGTTCATTTTCTTCCACATTAAAGACTTATTATGAATGTGTTCGGCTCTATTCCATGTCAGCTTCACTTGGGGACCTAGAAACAGCTTCATTTTCCATCACCATTGCATCATTACTGAGAAAAAGATCTCATGGCAAGGTACACACTGGCTATTCATGCTTCCTCTTAGAAGGTCCACATTTTTATTGTGTTCATCGTTCATTGAGCAAAGCAAGTCAGATCGTCAAACGTGATGGCAGTGGGTCAAAGGTATATATAATTTTTTTTGCAAGGAATAGCACTATTGGCAGGGCACACCACGAAGAGATATGCAATGGAGGGACCACAACATTCATGACGGGATATGTTCTCTAGAAAATCAAAGCTCTAAGGCAGTGCAGCCCAAAGAACGCTCACTGATAATGGGGATATTCTATAGCTGCAATGTTCCATATGGTAGCCACTGGCCACATCCATTGAAGCTAGGGAACTAGAAAATAAGTTTTTAATTTTATATAATTTTATATAATTTGAAACTGAAATAGCGAGATGTGGATAGCAGGTACTGTATTGGGCGGCAGTACTCTAAAACTAACATTTAGGAACAAAAGGAATGAGGCTGAAGACCAAGGCTCTTAATAAAATGAGCCTGATCATGATGCTTGAGGAGGGACAGAAGGGGAGGAAGGGGTGGGAAATCACCCAAGAAAGTCTCTGCATGGATGATCAGAGATTAATTACAAAACAGTGTATATTTTTTAAAATATATATTTATTAATTTTTTACAGAGAAGGAGAGGGATAGAAAGTTAGAAACATCGATGAGAGAGAGACATTGATCAACTGCCTCCTGCACGCCCCCTACTGGGGATGTGCCCACAACCAAGGTACATGGCCCTGGTCGGAATCGAACCTGGGACCCCCTCAGTCCGAAAGCCAATGCTCCATCCACTGAGCCAAACCGGCTTCGGCAACAGTGTATATTTTTGATAGATGCCTCTATAAATAGCTGGTTGTTTACTGACCATAGGAAAGAAATGTTAAGATGGGGCATTATAAAACAGTAATGTAACCTTGTCAAACAAACTTTTTTTTTTTTTTGGCTCTGTGCTCCTGGAATGAAGACTAAGAATGAAGACTAAGAACACCTCTCCAATTTCTGGTGACTACCCACTATCACCAAATGAATTTCTATTTTCTTTTTTTATATATATATTTTTTACAGAGAGGAAGGGAGAGGGATAGAGAGTTAGAAACATTGATGAGAGAGAGCCATCGATCAGCTGCCTCCTGCACGCCCCTTACTGGAGATGTGCCTGCAACCAAGGTACATGCCCTTGACCAGAATCGAACCTGGGACCTTTCAGTCCACAGACCGATGCACTATCCACTGAGCCAAACCGGTTTCGGCCAAATGGATTTCTTAACTTTCAAAAGAGAAGCAACATGGCCCTATGGCTTTACAATCTCAAGTTGGCCTGTGTGGCCTTGTTGAAACAGGTTTTCCAATCCATATTCATTATGGGATATACACACTGCTTCAAGACCCATGTTGTGAAACTCCTGCCATTTTGCATGTTTAGTAGAAACTCACCCCTGTCTCAGCCCTACCCCCAAACTCAGTCTCACCTTAGTTCCCTTCACTGGCCTGGGGTCACTGAGAAAGCTATTCTGGGAGTGGAAGCTGAGTGTGTGTTACAGATGGTTAAGGATGTAGCTCTAGGATCAGAGACCTGGTTTGACTCCTCTTTTACCACCTAAACCTGTGGACCTAGAGTAAATTACTGACTTAGTAAATCTCTGGGCCCCATTCACCTCATTTTGTAAAATATAGATAATAGCACCTCCATCATTTCTTCTGAGGAATTTATAAATGAAAGCATGTAAAGAGCTTTGCCCATTGTCTGGCACACAAATCGTACTCAATAAATGGCAAGTTTATGATCATAATCTCTTCTAACTCCTCAATTTTTAATGGGAGCTGGCAAAAAGGAGAGTATTTACTTTAAATTCCGTATGTGTAAACATTATTGCAACTAATGTATCCATAATACCTCATTGTAACCCTGTCAAATATTTCTTCTGTGTATTTGGATTGAAAGGCTGCCAGCAAACCTGGATATTAATAAAGTCTAGCATTTCCTATCTGGATGAGGATATGCACACCACCATCCAAGTTAGTCCCTTATCTTGGGAATGGAGATAATTATATCTAACTCACCCCATTGGTATGAGAGTAAATGATTAACTATGTATAAAGAGGCTGCCAGGTGTTACTCTATAAAACAGATAACTTTCGGTTCCGACTCCATTGCTGTATTCAGAGAAAGAGGTTTCAGATAGACAAAAGGCATTCAATATTTTCTAATCTCATAGTCAATTTCTCCCTTGTCAAAGATTTATGACCATATCTCTCATTAGAAACAAAATTAAAAAGAGTACACCTTAATAACATAGAGAGAAGTCCTACACAAGTCTAAGCATTTCTTTCATTGGGGAAAAAAATGCTAAGTTTAATTGTACATTACACTCACATAATAAAAGAAGGGGAGGTTGATTTATGTTGATGTTCTCATCCTATCTAATAAAATAATAATATGCAAATTGACCATCACTCCAACACACAAGATGGCTGCCCCCATGCGGTAAAGATAACTGCTTCCATGTGGACACAAGATGGCCACCACAAGATGACCAGCAGGGGAGGGCATTTGGAAGGGACCAGGCCTGCAAGGGAGGGCAGTTGGGGACAATCAAGCCTGCAGGGGAGGGCAGATAGGGGTGACCAGGCTGACAGAGGAGGTTAAGCTGGCAACTGGGCTTGTAGGGAAGGGCAGTTGTGAGGGGGAAGGGGATCCTGCAGGAGATGGCAATTGGGGGGGGACCAGGCCTGCAGGAGGGGGCAGTTAGGGGTGACCAGGCCTGCAGGGGAGTGCAGTTAGGGGCAAACAGGCTGGCAGGGGAATGGTTAGGAGGTGATCAGGCTGGCAGACAGAAGCGGTGAGGGGCAATCAGGAAGGCAGGCCGGCAAGCAGTTGGGATCCAGCAGTCCTGGATTGTGAGAGGGATGCCCGACCCCCTGTTTAGGCCCAATCCTACCATGATCAGGCCTGAACGGGGTGTCAGTCATCCCTCAAGGGGTCCCAGATTGGAGAGGGCACAGGCTGGGCTGAGGGACATACCCTCCCCCACCCCATGCACGAATTTCAAGCACCGGGCCTCTAGTCCTAATATAATTTGCAACTAACATAGCAATACTGCTCTGGCTGCATAAAACCTAATTGTTCCCCTTGACAGCAACTTGAGAGCTTTCTGTTTAACGTAAAGAAAGAGACAGAGAGAGAAAGAGAGGCAAATGCTAAAAAGTCAGTGAGAGAAGACCCTGGAACTGTTACTTATTTCGGGTGCCATCAGCAGCCTTTACTGGTAAATCTTGTTTCAGGAGTAGGGGGTCTTTGACTAACGGGGTCTCTGCTTGGTAGACTGAGTTGTTTGGCATGAGGTCAGTATTAATCAAATAACAACAACTGATGATTTGAACATAGATAAAATGTATAAATTACCCAGCCTTTGGCAAGCTGATTTTCAGGCTTTTATAGTCAAGGCTGTTTCAGCATAAGCATAGGGTACAGTAGGACCCATTGCAAGAGCTATAATATGTCACAGTGACTTCCCCAAATTATTGAGACTCAGCATACTTTACTTGATGTCGTATCTGTTTCACAGAGACGGCATACTTTGAAATGTCTCTATGAGATTTAATTAGTGAATTATTCATTCCCTGACTCACTTTGTTATTCAAATATATCCCAGATAGCTCCTGTATGCCAGGTACCAGAATAGGTTTGTGGCTATTAAATCAAATAGAATATGCTTCTGGCTCTAACAGGGTCTTAACTGTATTCAAATATTTCCTTTTTTCACTAGGGTGGTGATGGGAACATGTACAAATAAGCTAAACATTATTTTCCCAAAATAAAAATTAATTAAACGTATTAGTAAATACTAGGAGCTTCAGTCTGATTCTACTATACCCATTGCAACTATAAGTCACAGCTAAATGTCATACATGGTGAGGCAGAAAGATGAGGGATTTCTGGCACAAGAGAAGAGCTTGTAATCTGGCTTGTAATCATGGATTCTATAGATCTCCTCATTCCCACTTGATGTACATTATTACAATTCAAGGATTCAGAACAACCCAATCCACATAGGTTTTTTTTTTAAATTTCCATTTGCTCTTGCACCCAAATTTCCACAAGTTTACTCTGAAAGGAAGAACTCTTCAAAAATTAGCAACATGTGGAAAATGGGTGTATTCATCTGCTAGGGCTTACCATAGCAAAATACGGCAGATTGAGTGGTTTAAACAACAGAAATTTATTTTTCAAGTGCTGGAGGTGAGTTCAAGAATTCAGTTGCCTTCTCACACTGTCCTCATATGGCCTTTTTTCTGGTTGTGCTCTTCATGTCTTAGGTATGGCTATGGGCCCATCCTATGCATTTAACTTTACCCCCCTAAAAGCCCCACCCCCTATGGGTTAGGGCTTCAATGTATGGATTGGGGGGTGGGGGGAGGAGCAAAGGGAAAGAAAGACTATTCCCTCAATGACAACAGGGCTGTTGAAAGATGAAATTTTGCAATTGTGTTATTCCTGGGCCAGAAAGGAGCAGAATATTAACCAGGTGCCCATTTTAGATCCTTTATCCAATAAAGACATTTGTAATCACTTAACTGAAACACAATTCACTTTTTAAATAAGTTAGAGGTAACACACTCCTCGCGAGGGTTTAGAAAGTAACATTTGCTTTCCATTCCCACAGCTCATATTTGATTATAACTGGCAGGAAGTCAAGACTCAGAGAGCCACCTCCTGTTTAATCAAAATTAATATACAGCAATAATGGAGGGACCCTGGCATATCACATTGAATGGTGCCAGTTAGAAGCAACTATCACACTGAGTTCAATGTGAATGTTAAAAAAAAAAAAAGCTGGAAAAAGAAACTTTAATCTCTATGTCAAAGAGGAGGAATTTTTTTTGAAAGTAGAAAACAAGAATTACAGACAAATCATCCCTGTCAGTGTATTTTTATGAGGTTCCAAAGGCCAAACTATCTCAGGGTCCCCAAGTGTCTCACAGTCTACAAAAATGCAAAAAAAAAAAAATGTGTAACAAGTATGATGAAGGGTGACAAAGCCAATCAAGTCTTGAAGTTTTCCAATTTTTTTGGAAAGTGCTTCAAGAGAAGAATACTAGTAGAGATTCATGCGTGGTCTGGAGAAATGTCATCAACAGCATTTCTTCCATTCCCATTAGAGAAACACGGATATAGTCTGCATCAACAAGAAAGCTAAAAAAGTATGTCTGCCATTTTGAGGCTTCGTTGCTGATTATCAGAAAATTTAAATCACTTTTATTCATGTCCATGGAAGAGTCAGAGAGGCTACTTAGGACAATCCTTAGCAGGGATGATGTCTTCCAACTCAGAGACCAGCAGGCTGGTGGCACTCCTCTCTTGAGGTCTCTTGGCCCCAATTCTGACTAATAATAGTGATCTGACTCGGGAAAAATTACCTGGTTTATTCTCTACAGCCATTCCCTCATGGGGTCTCCTAATCACAATCCATCCTTGCCCGTGTTAAAACCAAGGTTACAGGATTGTGTCAGATTTTTTTTTTTAATGGTTGGGTTTCTAGCCTGACTTATGTAACATCAAATAAATATTTTCTCTGAGAAGGAAGGCTATTTGATACCAAAATTAATTAATCTGTTGCATGCAAAAATAAAAATAAAAACAATCATTATTAGTGAGTTAAAATAGCAGACATTTGTTATTTTTCTTTATTCTTCAATAAAGATTCTGAAAACACAAATCTGAAAAGATTTGATGATGCTACATATTAATAAATCTATTAGTTTAAAAGATATTCTTACTTAAGTGTGATTATTTCTGGTTTTGTTTTTTTGCTTTTCGCTTAACAACATATTTTCACAGTGAGTTTTTAAGCAAGTTTTAATGATAAATAACTAAAATGTTTGGAAAAGCGTATACAGTGACAACCTTAAAAACAACATGAAAGCTATGAAGCTCCATGTTAAAAAAAAAATAGTAATATTGTTTATTTCTTCTAGAGTCTCTAACATTATTTGATTTTCCAAGAACGTTGGCATTCTCTAAATTCAACAAAATATCGGGGCTCCCCCCTAAAAAAAGATAATCTTTTCTTTTCTAAATGCAGAATTAACTGGCAGGCTTTCCATTAAGTGCAACCCAGTGCTATGGGAAGTAAGCAGAGAGTGATACCTGGTTTCATTGAATCGGACTGGCAACATGAAATGAGGCAGGAGAAAGAGCCAGCAGATGACATCAAACCTGCTCAAACTGACAAAACAGGACCACCTGGGTCAGGAAGGACAAAGGAGTGTATCAGTTATGGTTCAAACAAATGCAGGGAGGGTACAAGTAAACAGAGAGAGTCTACCAGGAAGATGTCAAGAAGTGAATGAATGAGTGTGAGCCAAGTGTCAGAGACAGATCCGTACCAGAGAAGGCAGGGATGAGGAGAGAAGCATGAAGGCCCAGATGCTCTCACCTCTACAACTCAAAACGCAGTCTGCAGATCAGCAGCCTTATCACGGCCTGGGTCATTGTTAGAGATGCCTAATCAGAGGCCTGACCCGGGAACCACTGAATCAGAATCTACATTTACCAAACCACATGGTGTACCTTTAAGAAACCCTTGAGAAGTTCACGAAGCTCTGCGCTGATTTTCCAGTTCCTGCCCAACATCACCTGAGAAGCTGCCTCCGTTCTCTGCCATTACAGTATTCTTGACCTTGAACAACCTTGCCTTTTATCCACTCTCCACAAACCTTTGCTTTTCTTTCATCTTTACTCTCTAATTATGTGCATTCCTTCTTCTCTTATAAGTGTATTAAAATTCTTATTTGAAAACTTAAAACAAACAGTCATGCATATTTATGATTTGGGCATCTAACTTTAGTCAAATGATAAAAAAATTCTCATTTAATAATTACTATGTGATTAAATATTTCCCTATTTGGGAAAAAATAATGAATTTGTCTTTTCATCATTGTACATGGTATGCAAAACAATTTCCAAATAGATTAAAACTTCTCTGTAAACAAAAAGCCATAATAACCTAGAAAAGATGTTGTCTCATTTTGAAGAAAATAGCACTTTTCCAAATATAAAAGAAAAAGTATATTAATCTTATGATATAAAAATTTGAGACCACTGTAGGTTGAAATACAATATGCAAAAGTAAAAAAGAAACCACAAACTATGCATATTATTTGCAATGTAGTAACCAAAAGAATTCCATGTTTATTAAATCAAAAGCTTTTGCAGTCTAGTAATATAAATATCAAAACAGAAAATTAGAAAATGAAATAAGCAATTCATTAAGAGTCAATTGCCCATATCTTAAAAACAATTCAGCACTGTTAGTTTAAACTTATATAAATTTCAAAAATAATGAAAGATACTCTCAAGACCCATCTTGTACTTACAGTAATCATGACAACATGGGCATGGTGTAAGGGTACATACATGGACTCAGAAACAGCAGAGTCCTGAGAACATATTTCAATGGTCCATCGATTTATGGCAAAATGGGCACTAAAGTACAGTGGGACAAGTGTGATCTCTCCAGGAAATGATATTGGGTGAACTGGATATTTTTATTGGAAAAAAAAATGCCTCTTGATCTCTACTTCAAACTATAAAACAACAGCTATTCCAGAATGGATTGCAGATCCAAATATGAAAAAGTTAAGAAGTAAAAAACTTAGGAGAATGTCTTTAAATCTTTGGAAAAGGCAAAGGTTTCTTTAAACATAAAAAAAAATACAAAGACTGAAGTGTTGGATTTTATTAAGATTAAAATAGTTCAATTTCATAAACAGTGATCATTAAGAGAGAAAAAAGGTAAGCTACAGATGGAGAGAAAATACTTGAGTTCATCCATCTGACAAAGGACTCTGATTCTTATGTATAAAGAATTTTATAAATCAGTTCAAATAGCAGTTAAATAGAAAAAAATAAGCAAAAGGTTTCAATAGAAATGCCACAAAGAAAGCTATCCAAGTTGCCAGCAAATATGTGAAAATATGTTCAAATTTCTTATTAAAGTTACAGTGAAATATTATTAAACCACCCAAAAGGCTAGAAATAATAATAAAAAAAAAAATAGTGTTTCTCACTCTCCAGCTTTCTTGAAAAAAAAAAATTGACTCCCTTTGTATTTCTTTCCCAAGTTTTCTCTTTTTACTATAATTTTAGATTATGAATCCAAAGTTTGGAAAAGATATGGTTACATTTCAATCTTCACAATATAGGAATCAAGTCCAATATTTGTAACTCATAATGTTATATCTAAAATAACAGCATAAAATTTATGTATGTCTAAACTGATGTTATCCAGGGAGTTCATTAAAATCTGAATCTTAGTATCAAAATGAGATAATGGATCCAAGCTGTCTGGTTATTAAGTTATTCATCAAGTCAGTAAAAAATCAGCCACACATGTCAAGTGCAAGATACTGTAGAACACACCTTAGTATAACTAGCAGAAAAATTTAGATTATCAGACTCAATTAGATGCTTTAAAATGTATGAATGATTAGCACAACCAATGGATACAGACGCTGGGACAGCGGGGGCTTGCCCGGGGTGGGAATGGCTGGGGGGAGGTGGGATCAAGAGGAGAAAACAGAGACATAAGTGAAACTTTAGATAATAAATTTTTTTTAAAAATGTATGGATGTATTGTGATAACATTTTAATTTGGAATACCTTTTGTCATTAAATGGTGCTCTTCAGACCTTAGCCCAGAAATTAAGTGGTACCTTAGGAAAAGTTAAAGGAAATACCTGGGGCAGAAACCATTTGACCCAAATTGCTTTAGGGATGCTGGAAATATATTGACTCATCTGTCCCCACATCAACCTAGATGTAGAAAACCATAAAACTAATCGTGGTTAGATTTCACAGAACCAGAGGTTTGCTTCTTCGATATGTTCTTGGTTCTGTTGAACTTGGGCGGACCAAAGAATCGAGTGTCAGTAAGCCAGATAAGATAAATGCCTGCAACAGCTACCACATGGAAGTTATGGAAAATTCTCAGAGACTTATATACGGATCATGATCCAGATAAGAGATGAGGTTGAGTCAACTAGAAAAGGATACAAAACTGAACAAGCTCAGAAAATGGAAAGTAAATCTTCCGAGTGTGTTTTTTTGGGGGGTATGAGGGTAGAAATAAAAAAACACAATAAAACCTAGTGGCTTATTTGCTCACAATTCTGTAGGTTAACAATTCAAGAAGCATGCATGAGGGGACATCTCAACGCCATTGCACAATGGCTAGCACCTTTCTGAGGTGCCTTCAATTGATGAGGGATGGCTGGGATTACTGAATCAGGGTCATATATGTCTGAAGCCTCATGCTAGCTCCCAGTTTGTTCCTCGGCTCTCTTTTATGTCACTTCTCCATATGACTGGACCTTCCTTGCACATGGTGGTCGCAAGATTCCCAAAAGTAGTGTTCCCAGAGGACTAGCCCCATTGAGCAGGGCTGACTAAGAATTAATTGGCTGGCATAACATTGGCTAATGTTGAAGTCTACAAAGAAATTTGCATGGCCAAAATTGCTTGATATTCTGCTTTTGAGGAAATCCTGGACATATAGACATTTAAATGAAGTCATGTTTTCTTATGTTTAAATAATTTAATTTCTGTTCTGTTTCCTTCCTTCCTCCCTCCCTCCTTTCCTTTCTTCTCTTCCTTCTTTCCTTCCTTCCTTCCTTCCTTCCTTCCTTCCTTCCTTCCTTCCTTCCTTCCTTCCTTCCTATTCTTGTTGTTTAGCATCACACATCTCAATGTTAAATGATAAAACCAAACAATTTTTTAAGTTTGGGTCAACTGGCTTTTTACTTCCGGGCATCTAAGAGGTGCATCTGTATGTTTGGTCTACTCTAGGGAAAGTAACAAACATGCATGCCCCTCTCTCATTGCACTGCCAGGAATTAATAATTAAGTCCAGTTTCATGCGACTACATAGCCAGTAGTATTCCCACCAGTGCATGCTGTGTCTTAGGCTATAGAAATATGACTCACCTACTATTATTAAAAGGAAGCATCAAAACATATTTTATAGGGACACAATTTTTTAGGTCTATGATTACTGTGAAATATATCTAATTGATGCTTTAAGTATATAAGCAGAAGTCCTTCCAATAAGAAATATTTCACATCAGTCCCACATTTTTTTGGTGTGATAGGATCACACAAAGTTCACTAATGACACCCTTCTAGAATCTCAGGATCTTGGAAATTTTGTGGCAGAGCAGCCGCCAGAATAACATTGGCAACAGATAAAATCCCAACTCCAATATTAATTAACAGGTGTTTCAACCTCCCTCAGTTCTATTTTATTAAGATAAAGTTAATATTATTACCTAACTTATAATGTTATTTAGAGAGAAAATAATAACAAACGTAGAGACTTCACGACAGCACATAGAAGCACTCAAAAATTAACATTGTTTTTTATCTTATTCTAGAAACTGTGGGTCAGCTTGTGACAAAAATTCCAAATGTTTTTGGAATTTGGCTCCGTGAATAGAGAGTCAGCCTGCAGACTGAAGGGTCTCAGGTTTGGTTCCGGTCAAGGGCATGTACCTTGGTTGTTGGCACATCCCAGTAGGGGGTGTGTAGGAGGCAGCTGATCAATGTTTCTCTCTCATCGATGTTTCTAACTCTCTATCCTTTTCCCTTCCTCTCTGTAAAAAAATCAGTAAAATATATATTTTTTAAATTCCAAATATTTTGATTACTCTAAGAAGAACTTAGAACATTATATTTGACATTCAAACCATAGGCAATCAGAAGATAACTTAATTCTTTTTTTTTTACTGCTGCTGCTTTCCATTGTGATTTGTTTTTACAAATGCTCCTCCCCCCAAATAAGAAAAAAATATCTTCAAGAAACCCTATGATGAAGTAATTGTGTGTGTGTGTGTGTGTGTGTGTGTGTGTAACACATAGCTATATTTTCAGACCATATTCAGAAATGTTCTCATTTACATTTAGAGTATATTTCTATCTGCAGGAGGCCAGTTGTACCTGTCTGAATTTGAAAATCCATTTAAGGAAACTCTAAGTCAGCCTAAATGTCAAACAATTCTTTCTGGGCTGATGAGATTATAAGCTCCATAAAACATTTATCTTTGGTGCTTTTAAAAAAAATTGTCTTCGTTAATGAGCATGCAATATTTTTAAAACAAGAAAATGTCACTTATTTTTAAATGAAATTAATTAGTCCAAAATAACATTTTCAAGTGTTCAGTGATTCCTGATACACATTAATATGATGAAATTAAATTAAATGAGTATTTGTAAGTATTGTTGAAACAGTTTTGGCTTTGAGAATTTGACCAGGATGACCTTAAAATGTACATTGACAATTTCCTTAAGCAGACGAGGATGAAAACTCAGGTCAGCCCAATTGACCTGAAATTGGGTAAGAACAAATCTGTATTTTTCATTGTAAAATGCAGCCAGAGCAATTGTTTTAATTATCCTTGCTCAAAACAAGACAATTTAAATCCTGTGTCAGTTAGCTGTTTCTGCGTAATAAACCACTCCAAATACAGTGATTTAAAACGGGGGTTGGTGGGGCATGTTTAACTCATGACTCTGTGTGTAGGCTGATGGCTGTTTTGCTCTCCACCAAGCTGAATTGATGATCTCAGCTGGTCTCACTCATGTACCTGTGGTCCTCAGTCTAGAATGGCTTCATTCATGGATCTGGTGATTGACTGGCTGCAGGTCCAATGAGGGGTCATCAATCTGTCCTCTCCTGAGATTGACTGGCTGCTGGTCCAATGAGCGGTCACCAGTCTGTCCTCTCCCGACAGGCTGGCCTAGAATTGCTCACATAGTGATCATGAACTTCCAAAGAGAATAAAGCCTAGTCTTGAAATTGGCACCCAGCCCTTCTGCTCCATTCTTCAGTTTCATGTAAGTTACAATGCAAGACCAGATTTAAGATGTAATACAGGGGAACTCTGCCTCGTGATAGGAGGAGAAGAAATCATATGGCAAATGGCCTGGATATAAGAAGTAAACATAAATATAAGAAGGTCATTATTAAAATTGATCAACTATAAACCTTGCTCATATTCATAAGTCAGCAATGAAGTGGAAAGGTTTCCGATGTTAATCATATAAAAGACAAAGTTTTATTCTAGTATAAAGCTTTCTGAGGTTTATACTAGGAGGCGGCAGGTGGACTGGTTAAAAATTATGGATTTACAACTGATTCTTGAGTACCTGAATTTCCTCATCTATAAAAGGGAACTATTACCTACTTCAAAAGGTCATTGAGATAATCATTGCATTACAAAATAAAAGTCTATTTAAAAGTAGGAAATAATAAATGAAATAGAATTATTTGGATAAATCTCAAAATCTTTCTTTGAGAGAGAAAAAATTTGATGGCCAAATCCTACTACATGTAGAGTAAGATTATTATACAATTTTGAAAATTGAAAGATATTATTCAATGTTTTAAATTACACTTATAAAGTATAATAATATAACATCATTCAGGGGCTAAAGAAATGTCAGATTCAAGGTGGTAGTATTTTTTCTAGCAAAGGAGGGATATGGAATTGAGGATGGCTACCCCACAGTCTTCAATTTATATGCCATGTTTTCATTTTTTTAAAAAAATCAGAAAGTAGAGAATGCTAAAACCTTGTGTAAGTGGTTGTTATGGAAACAACATAAGATAATAAAAGTAGAAATTCTGGAGTTGAGCCTGACACAATCCTGGAATTGGGCCTCTTATTAAATGCTCTCTCCTGACTCTCCATCTAGTCCTATTTCTTCCAGGTCATGCTCCCTCTCTCGGAGGCTTATGGTCTGCCTGAGGCAACGTGAAAAGTTGATTTAATGGAAGCAGAAGGGAACTAGGGGGCAGCCAATCTAGACGCAAGCATCAGATCTGCCCCCAACTCCGTGTACCTTGGGGCAAGCCACTTAACCCCACACACCACTCTGAAATGAGAAGTTTGAATCAGGTCGTGAATAACATTCCTTCCATCTTTAATAGTCTGCAGCTCTGAGTTCCACAGGTACACTTAGCGGGTCTGCATTTTAGTAGGTTATAGTCATTCAGAGAATATCTGACGACTTTTCCAAATAGTTTCTGTTAACTCATACCACACCTAGTGCGGTGTGCTCTACAATAAAGTGAAACCTCTATTTCAAGTCAATGCTGTGATCAGGAGGCATCAGCCCTGTCATCAGATCCACAGTTTTGAGGTGCATACACGATGTGATGCACCCACCACCAACGCCCTGCGCCCCTTCCCAACTTTATCCTTTTTCTTCTTTAAAACTTCACACCATCAACTATATTTTAGTTCTGTAAATCTTGTTTATTGTCTGCTTTTTCCTACTACAATGCAGTTCCATCGAAATGGGCTTTTTTGGTCCATTATATTCTCCCAAGGTAACTAGAAAAGTATGTGGCGTAGCAGATGCTCAGTAAATATTTGTTGAAAGAATAATTAAGTGAACATGTTGGTGGCAGACTTCAACTTGACAGAGGCCCCTGTTCTCACTGCCAATCTACACTGCACAGGTCACCCTGATTTCTATTCATGTCTCCTTATCACTCCCTAATATTACCCCATAAACAAAACATTAATTCTCCCTCAATTGTGTTCCAAAAACATCATGTATGTTCCTCTTGTGACTTAGCAAACCCTGCACTCCCCTGTAGTTATTTCATCTCTCCCCTCATTGACAGAGAGTTAAGCTGGGGGTGAGTCATCTTGTTCTCTCGCCAGCATGCACTTCACAACCATTTTTATATAACCCTGGACATCCCTGTCCTCCCTCACTATTTTCTTTCTTTCTCCTTCCATTTTGCTTCAGCTCACATTCTTTCTTTTCTTACATACACTCAAATGCATCTCATCTTCGATGAACTCAATCACCTTCTGTTTTAAATTTTAGGTTGTGCCGACCAAACTATCATAAGCACACAGACAGTGCCTATTAAATAGGTCTATTCAAGAATCAGATGGCAATCCCTTTACAAGCTCTTGATCATATTTTGACCCATCCTACGAATTGCTTTTCAATTTTTTTCCACCTTTCATTAAGGTAAGGGTTAGCAAGAGCCGTCTAGGATGTGCACACACTACTGCAGGAATATTAGTGCACAAATTCATGCACACAAATATCTACATGTGCTTCTATCAGTTAAAAAGCTTTCCCAAAACAAGGCCATCCCCTGGAATCCATGCTTATTACAAATCACCAACATTTGTTCATTGAACTCATATATTATAAAATAAACACAGAAATATAAATGTTAAAAAATAGGTAAAAATCAATAACAATAGAAATGCAACATTTTCTCACTGCGTCCTACCAGAGAATCTCACAAGCTCCTGAGAAGCAGTTATTTTCCTGATATGGGCTATGATATTCATCTAAGGAAGTAGATGAATCGGCTCTCCACCCATATTACAAGTTTATTGGTGCGACGAGTTTCTTATCCTGATTTTCTCCACACCTCTGGAAATATCTAGCACAGGTGTGCATGCCTCACAGGCACTCAGCTTTGCTGAGAAGAGTTTGTAAGTATGTACAGTGGTACCTCGAGATACGAGTGCCCTAACATACAAGATTTTTGAGATACGAGCCGTCGAGCGAGCGATTTTTGCTTTGAAATACGAGCAACATTTGAGATAGGAGTAATCGTGCGGATCGGCCGGCTGCACACGACCCACCAGTTTACCGCGACTCGAGAGTCTCATAGTTTCCCACGCCTCAACGTTATGGAAGGAATTAAACTTGTATCTCGAGGTACCACTGTATTGACTTTGCATTGATGGACAAGAGGATGGGTTGTGGAGAAAAGGTCTCAAAGTCCTTACAGTTCAGTTGGGCTTGACCTTTTACCCAGAAGACATAGAGTTGGATATTTGATGCCACAAAAGTGGAGAGTGAATGGTTTTATTTTCAGAAATCTGCAGGTATTGGTTGCCTTTCTTTGGCTACAATGTGCTTAACCCAGTAAAGTCCCACCCATTTTGCTTTAACTTCAAAATCCAGGGAGTTACATTTCAGAAAATTTCATTTGTCAGTCTAGTAGACAAAGAATGCCATTAAAGTTGCCATATCCTTTAAAAAAAAAAAGTATTGATTTTAAAGAAAGAGGAAGGGAGAAGGAAAAATAGAAACATCGATAAAAACATCAATCCAGGGGGTAGGGAAGCCAAGGGGGATAAGGACACAAATGTAATACCTTAATCAATAAAGAAAATTTAAAAAGAAACATCAATCTGATGACTCCTACATGCCCTCTACTGGGGATCAAGCCCACAACCCTGACGTGTGCCCTGACCACAAATCAAACCAGTAACCTCTTGGTTCACGGGTTGATGCTCAACCACTGAGCCACATTGACCAGGCTTCCACATTCTTTTTGTTCTCTTGCTCTCTCAAAAACACACGGAAGGAGTGATATCGTAATGACACTTCAAACTGACAATAATTCATAAGGTCTTTCTTCGCCTGGAAATAATTTTATAGCTGTGAGATTATTTTTAGTCACATAAATAATTCTCTTGATGAAGGCAGACATTTATTTTAGTCATCCATGACAAGCTATGAGATCTCTGCTTCATCAGCCCATAAAAACAGCCTTCCCCTTGTTCAATCCTGGAAGCAACAAGAAAGGTAGATAGATATCTTGAAAAGAATAAAGCTATTTTTAAAAAAAAAAACTAAGTCCACATCTAAGGTGCATTGCTCCTGCATTAGATGATTCAATCACATATGGATTCATAGTTCTGAGTGCCAACTATGTGTCAAATCCTGGGCTACTTGCCAATTAACCATCAGCCTTGAGCATAAGAATACACACCGTGTAGCTTTAATAGAAACCCTTTACCCAATAAGAAAAAAACAATGGATGTAATGAGTTCAACCTTCTCTCTCTGCATGCCAGATATATGAATATTGTTAGCTTTAACCACAGAGGAAGGCTTGCCAACACAGGTACTCATCCTCTGTTCCTGTCTCCTTGACCCAGACCACATCGGAAGACCAGAGTAACCGAGGATTAGAGCAGTTGACTTGACAAGGTCACTAAATGGAATCTCCATTTTCTATGCTCCAGAAAACCTGGATCAGTTGGCAAAATATGGGTCCTCCCCACAATAGCTTTCATGCTGTTTGTTTTCTGCATATTTCAGCAACTCTTTCTTATCTCCCTATGGGTCATTTTCTCAAAGTTTCTTAGAACTGGTAAACAACAGTCTATTTAAACTCTAATTCCATAAATACATATGAGGTACATGCCAAATGTCACCCCAGGAACTGCTAGGATCGAACTGTATGCTACCCTCCACATGTACATACTTTCTTGGAAAAGATACACATCACAATTTAGGGAAGAAGAACGGAGTCTATTATGTTTTAGTTTAAAATATATATGTCAGGTTTTTTCAATTTTGTAAGTCAGAAAATATTCAAAACAACAACAAAAATAAATATGTCTGGAACTGATAAACAATAATAGTAAGGTATATTGGTTCGCGTGGGCTACAAAGATTTGGCTTAAACAACAGAAGTTCATATTATTTTACCTTCTGGAGGCTAGAAGTCCAAGGTCAAGGTGAAGGCAGGATTGGTTTCTTCTGAAGCCTGTCTCTCTCTGGCTCCTATATGTCCACTTTCTTGCTGCATCCGCACTTTATCTTTCCTTTCAGTGTGTCCAGATTTCCTCCTTCCTAAGAACCTTTAAAAAGATAACTGTGTTAAAAAAATTAAGTCTTTTGAGCTGGCCCTAACCCAGTGTCGGCAAACTGCGGCTCAAGAGCCACGGTTTGCCGCTCTGTTGGCTAATGAGTTTGCCCACCACTGGAATACGGGTTTAATCACAAGGAACAACAACAGCCTGTAATTATTGGAATCAAGAGTCTAGGTCAGTGGTCAGCAAACTCATTAGTCAGCAGAGCAGCAAACCACAGCTCGTGAGCCGCAGATGGCTCACAAGCTGCAGTTTGCCGACCACTGCCCTAGCCTAATCTAACTCATCTACTTATAAAAGAAGATTAGGGGGGAGACAGAGGGAAGTAGTACAAGCACATATGAAAGACCATGTGAAGAGAGAAGAAAAGGGTAGCTATTTGTATGTCAAGAAGAGAGGTCTCTGAGGAATCCATCCCTGCCACTGCACCTTGATTTTGGGCTTCCAGCATCCCAAAGTATAAGATAATAAGTTTCAATTTTTAAAGCCACCAGTCTGTGGATATTTTGTTATGACAAGCCCTGGGACATTAATACAATGATCAACACAATATTGAAAAAGAAAAACAAAGTCAGAGGACTTCAAAACATACTCCAGCCCAGTTGGTGTGATTCAGTGGTTGAGCATCAACCTATAAATTAAGAGGTCATGATTCAATTCCTGGTCAGGACACAAGCCCCAGTTCAAGGCTTGATCCCCAGGGTAGGACATGTAGGAGGTGGCTGATCAATGATTCTCTCTCATCATTGATGTTTCTACCTCTCTCTCCTTCTCCTTTCCTCTCTGAAATTAATAAAAAAAAATTAAGGCTACAGCAATAAAAACAGTGAGATATCGGTGAAAAAAATAGAAAAATAGTTCAATGGGACAAAATAGAGCCCCCAAATGAGACACATGAAAATTTAGTGAACTTGTCTTCAACAAAAGAGCAAAGGCAATTAAAGAGAGA
Source organism: Lasiurus cinereus (assembly GCA_011751065.1). NCBI lineage: Eukaryota > Metazoa > Chordata > Mammalia > Chiroptera > Vespertilionidae > Lasiurus > Lasiurus cinereus. The sequence goes on along the minus strand of JAAGEH010000125.1, from coordinate 30,573,831 downwards.
AAAGATAGCCCCTTCAATAAATGGTACTGGACATCCACATGCAAAAATAAAGAAAAGAAAATGAAAATAATCAAGTCATAGAACTTACACTCTTCATAAAAAATTAACACAGAAATGGGTCATAAATCCTACTAATAAAAGAGTGATATGCAAATTGACCATACCTCTGCTACACCCACAAGCCATGCCCACCAACCAATCAGAGCAAGTATGCAAATTAATCCAACCAAGATGGCTATCGCAACAGAGAGAGCTGGAGTGAGGCTTGGGTTGCCCCTGACGATGGAGGAAGCCAAGCTTTCTGCACCCCCTGGCCAGTCCAGGCCTCTGCTTAAGGCAACAAAATTTAAATGACTGTGGAAACAGAAGGCTTGGCTCTGCGCCAGGCTATAAAGTTTCAATTGTAGAAGATAAATAAATCCCAGATACTAGGGCCTCTGTTTGGGTTTCCGAGGGTTTGGCTGGCCTACAAACCACCACAGGCCCCTCGCCCAGGCCACCACCCACCCCAAAGGAACACCCACTCTGATCCGGGACACCCTTTAGGGAAAACCAGCTGGCCCCTATCTGTGCAACAGGCCTTTATACTATATAATAAAAGGGTAATATGCAGATTGATCATCATTCCAACACACAAGATGACTGCCCCCAGGTGGTCAAAATATCCTGCCCCCATGTGGACACAGGATGGCCACCACTAGATGACCAGCAGTGGAGGGCAGTTGACAGGGACCAAGCCTGTGAATGAGGGCAGTTAGGGGTGATCAAGCCTGCAGGGGAGGACAGTTAGGGGTGACCAGGCCAGCAGAGGAGGGAAGTTGGGGGTAACTGGGCCTGCAGGGAAGGGCAGTTGGGAGGGACTCAGGCCTGTAGGGGAGAGCAGTTAGGGGTGATCAGGCCTACAGGGGAAGGCAAATAGGGGCAAACAGGCTGGCAGGGGAGTAGTTAGGCATCAATCAGGCTGGCAGGGGAGTGGTTAGGGGTGATCAGGCTGGCAGGCAGAACAGTTAGGGCAATCAGAAAGGCAGGCAGGTGAGTAGTTGGGAGCCAGCAGTCCTGAATTTTGAGCGGGCCTAAAAGGGCAGTCTGACATCCCTCAAGGGGTCCCAGACTGGAGAGGGAACAAGCTTGGATGAAGGACCAACCCCCATGCACAAATTTCGTGCACTGGGCCTCCAGTTTGATTATAAATTGCAAAAACTATGAACAACTATGAGACTCCTAGAACAAAACAAAGTAGAAAATCTAGATGACCTTGGGTTTCATGATGACTTTTAAGACACAGCATCAAAGGCTTGAGCCATGAAAGAAGAACTAATAAGTTGAATTTCATTAAAATTAAACACTTCTGTTCTGTGAAAGATATTGTCAAAACAATGAGAAGACAAGCCATAGACTGCAGGAAATATTTGCAAAAGTTCTACTGATAAAAGACTATTAGCCAAAATACTCAAAAGAGCTCTTAAAACTCAAAAATAAGAAAATGAACTACCTCTTTTAAAATGTGCAAAAGTTTTCAAAAAGGAAAGACACCAATCTCAAGAGAATACATACTGTATAATTCCCAACTATAAGACATTCTGTGAAGTGTAAAACTATGAAGGCAGTAAAGAGATCTGCTATGGCCATTGGGTTGGGGTGAGTGAGGGATTAATAAGTGGAGCACAGTAAATCTATTCTGTATGGTACTATAATTGTGGGTACATGTCACTTAATTAGTATAAAACTAATAAAATGTCCAACACCAAGAATGAACCCTAATGTAAACTACAGATTTTGATTGATAATGATGCATCAGTGCTGATTCACTAAATGTAACAAATGTATCACTCTGATGGGAGCTGCTGATGGGGGAGATGGGAGGCTAAGAGCATTAAAAGTCAGGGGGTAAATGGGGCATCTCTATTTTCTGCTCAATTTAGTTGGGAACCTAAAACTGCTGCATACAAAAAGGCTGTATTTTTAAAAGAGTTATTTCCTCCAGTCTCCAATAACTTCAAAAATATAAACAGTACCAAACTTTTCTGAAATCTTCTTCCAATTAAACATACAAACACAAAGCACACATACAAAGTTTATCTACACAAAAGGAGTCAGTGCCACTGATCTAAACTTTGCTTTTATCATTTATTAATAGATTTTTATTATCTATTAAACATTAATAGATATTAATATTAATGGGGCCAATGAGAGAAAAGGGGGGGCATCTGTGATACTTTCAACAATAACGGTAAATTTTAAAGTAAATTAATTAAATTAAATTAAATTGTCTCAGATATTTCCAAATCACTTTGCAAAGTGGCATAGTTTGAATTTTAAGTAAATGTCAGCACCCATATTCCAAGACCTTTGTTAAAATTAGTATATACCAATTATATTCACATTTTCCAGTTTTACTGGTGTAAATGCTACCTGGTTTTATTTTTTATTTATTTAATACTAGAGGCCCAGTGCACGAATTCATGCACAGGTGGAGTCCCTCGGCCTGGCCAGTGATCGGGGCCGACTGGGGCTGGCCAGCCAGAGGGAGAAACCACAGGAGGTTGGCTGTGGGAGCATACTGACCACCAGGGGAAAGCTCCAGCATTGAGCATCTTTTTCCCCAAGTGGTCAGTGCATTGTCATAGCGACCAGTCCACAGGTCTTTTGGTGCACTGGGTTGTAGCAGTCACTTAGGCTTTTATATATGTAGATAAGTAAGGCTGAGGATTTTCATATTCATTAGCAGCATATTTTACTGTCTGTAAAATAATTACTAAATTTATGACTGGAATACTTATTCAACATTTTTAAAAGACTATTATACATATTGCAAATATTTTGTGCAACTTATTTTGCTTTTTTCATAATATCATGCTTTTATCATGATCTAATTTTTAATTTATAAGTAGCCACTGCTATCAATATTTTCTTTATCAGATTAGTGATGTTTTTGCCATCCATATTTTCTTAAAATATTTTTAAGGTATTAGTTTTTACATTTATGTAATTAATAGATCACAAACTCGTGTTGCAACTGAAGTAGCCACCATATTTATTTTTCCCACAGTCCATTCAACTTTTATGGCATATTTTTTTTTTACTAATTCATTTTTTCCCAATGAATAAAAGTCATCTTTGTCATCTATAACATTTTCATGTATATCTGGATATTTCTAGATTCTATATTTATTTCACTGAATCTATTTGTTCTTATTTTTCAGAATCATCATATATTCCTCAAAAAATTGTTTTGTAAAGTTTTCTCTAAAACATCTCACTGGTATTCTAATTTGGATGACATAGGCTTCATAGATTAATTTTAGAAGATGACACCTTTATGATATTGAGGGGTTTTTTTTGCCCAACAATAAGTTTGGACTATTTTTCTGTCTTCTTTTATAATCCTCAGAAGAGTTCTAAAGTTTCCTTCACATAAACCCTGACTAGTTTTGTTCTAGGATTTGTTTTGTTTTAATCTGTTTTTCTTCGTATTGTAAATGGGCTATTTCCTTCACTAAAGTTTCCGATTATAGTTGGTATATAAGAAAACTAATGATTTCGACATAAATTTTGCAACCAGGGAATTTCTGAGTTCTCTTCTTTATATCTAAAAGTTTTTCAGACAACTCCCGGGAGTTCTAACAGTACACAATTATATCATCAGCAAATAACAATAATTTAATGTCCTTCGTTCTCACTTTTCTAGTGGTTTTTTTTTTCTTTCATCCATGTAACTGCACTAACCTACACTTTGAGAGCTATGATAATAATAATTAACCTCTTTGACAACTTCCTTACTTCAAGCTACTTTTGGAGTGGAAATACTACAAACACTGCCAAGCCTCGGGCGTTTTTGCACTTTTCTTTCTCAAGATTACACTTTTCAAGACTGCAGTGTGAAGCCGTGCTATTTCATGTGTTTGGTTATGGCCAAGGCAGCAATAAAGCATCTATTTTTGTTCAGAGCTTTTAGGCTACTTAGAGGGAGGTTGTGACCCAACTCCCCCCCCCCCCATCACCAGTTCTGTAGCAGAAATGCCACCCCAGTATTGAATGTGTGCCAGACAATTCGCTGGGGCGTTTATATTCAGTGGCACATTTAATTCTCACAACAAGCCGAAGAGAATTAGTTGCTATTACCCCTAATCAAATGATGAAGCCTAGAAAGCAACTTAAGTAACACAGCTTATTAGTAGCTTCAAGCTCCATTTCTGGGTCTCCAAAGCCCACACTCTCTTTTCTGCATTTCCTTGCATTTCCAAATGGCGGGAACAAGGGGTGTACAAAATTCTGGGTGAATGTGGAAGAGGGAGAGGTCAGTTCCCCTAGGAGCTGCACTGAAAAAGATAAATTAAAAAACCGATCTCCCACCATGATTCAGGAAATACCCTCCGAACCCCAAAGGGAAGGAAGCACATCACAACCTCCAAATTGCCCTTGATTGCCTTCCCTCGGGGGCCAAGGTAATTCCTCAGGTTACAGTGTGTTCTCAATTATGCTGAGTTTACGACATGCCTTAAGAGTGGGCACATATGAGTAAGAATGGTCTGGTCATAGGGAGCTAAAGTACAGCATAGAGGTTAGCTATAATAATAAAAGCACAATATGCTAATTAGACCGGACGTCCTTCCAGACAACCTTCCAGATGAAACTGGGTCTCAGGTGCCAGAGGGAAGCCAGTGCTGGTAGGGGGAAGGGGGTAAGGGGGGGTAAAGGGTGAGAGAGGGGGGAGAGGAAGGACTACTCTTGCACGAATTTTGTGCATCAGTCCTCTAGGACTCAATAATATTGTAATAGCTATGTATGATATCAGACTGGTATGAGATTTATTGGATGATTATTTTGTAAGCTATTTAATGTCTAGTTCCTGGGGTATACACCTGAAACTAAGATAATATTGTATGTCAATTGTGGTAGAAAAACTTTTTTTTAATTATTTTTTTTTTAAATGGACACATGTTCAACAAGGTTCTTTAGGGAGAAAAATTCATTTTTACCCGAGGAAACTTAGTTCAAGTTTTAAACTCACTTCTTCATTCAAGCAGTTTCTATTGTAAACCCAATTCTGTGGTGGGATTTATTGAAGCATAGAACAGAAAAGACATTTGCTCAGAAGTAACTCAGGGTTATGATGTGAATTAGAGCTTGGAAAAATAATAAATCATAAAGCTATGGAGTCCAGAAAACACTGAGACATACTTGAAAGTAGACTGAATTTTGAGCAGTGAGCTATTTTTATTGAATGTCTTGGGGTGACATTGGTTAATAAAGTCATATAGGTTTCAGGTGTACATTCTATAATCCATCATCCGTATACTGTATTGTGTCTTCTCCACCCCAAGTCAAGTCTCCCTGCATCACCATTTATCTTTCCTTTACCCGCTCCTACCTCCCTACACCTTCTTTCCCTATGTTATCACCATACTGTTTCCTGTGTTTATAAGGGTTTGGGTTTTGGAGGTGTTTTTTTTTACTTAATCCTTTTACCTTTCACCCAGCCCCCCAAATCCCTTTCCCTCTGACAGCTATCAGTGTGTTCTCTGCACCTATGAGTCTATTTCTATTTTATTTGTCAGTTTATTTTGTTCACCGGATTCCACATATCATGAAATCATATGGTACTTGTCTCTCTCTGACTGACTTATTTCACTTAGCATAATACTCTCCAGGTCCATCCACATAGTGGCAATGAGTAAATTTCATTCTTTTTCATGGATGAGTAGTATTCCATTGTGTAAATATACCAAAGCCTTTTAATCCATTTGGGCTGCTTCCAAATATTATAAATAACTCTACAATGAACATGGGGGTGCAAATATTCTTTCAAATGAGTGTTTCAGGTTTCTTCAGATACATTCCCAGCAGTGGAATTGCTGAGTCATAAGGAAGTTCCGTGTTTAATTTTTTGTGGTGACTGCTTTCTACAGTGGCAGCACCAATCTGTATTGCCTCCAACAGTGGAGACAAATGTTACCCAGAGAATATAGTTTAAAAAAATACCAACGTAGAATAATAAGAGCAAAACCATGTCATAAACGCTAGTGTACTAGCAATGCAAGGCTAAAATAAGAGAAGACATCCAGGTGTCTATTATATGAGGACCTGCAAAGGTAAGACTTGCCTCTACAACACCAAGTTTTTTTATTTTTCTTTCTTTGTTTTTTTAGGAAAAGTCAAACTCTGAATTACCAGTTTATTTATCTCTTATATGTATATCACAAGATTGGATTTTCTGAATAATGGGAAAAAAACAGCCATATTTCACCTCCTATATTGGAACAAAGACAGTGTTTTATGTCAAATGCTTTAGGGACTCTCATGATGGGACAGTTATGGGAATAACAAGAGGTGCCCGCAGGCACAGGTAGGGCTGTGCGCTTTATTGACCAGCAAAGAATGTGGAGCATACCAATGTGGAGACCTTGATATATATTTCCTAATTGTAAATAAAGCTTTCAAATATTCTGAGATGCTCAGCTGCTGATAATTCCATCCTTGGAGAATGAAGTCCTGACCATATTGAGAACTACTACTTTCCAATTCACAGAGGATAGTTAAAATCTCTGGAAACCAACTAATCATCTTTCTACTCACCAGGTTCTAGTGACTGGAAAACCAACCCCAGAAAACTTCTAATAAGTCCAAGTACAGTTTCCCAAGAGACTCTGGACTTTTCCATCCTTTTTCAGAATCAAACACCAGGCCTGCCCAAGGTCTGAATTCCTAAAAGAACCAAACTTACTTCTTAATTTTTTTTTCAGTTTTGACTCATTCCTCCTCTTCCCTTTCTTTTATGTTTAAACATCTTTTGTTAAATACAATCTTTCAAATAGCCTCAAATCAGAGTGCAAAATTATATGGTAAGAATAAAAATCTGCATAGGAAATTAGATCTGAGAATACATTTGAGAATATTCGAGAAAACAAAATTATAACATTAGCAATACACAATCAAGAGTCTTGTAGGTGACTAAAACTTGTTGAAAAACCCATGAGGGAAAAAGGAAGAAAGAATCAGTTTGACAGGGGAGACCACAGATCAGAGAATAGCAAGGAATGGACAGCTGTGGAAAGGCAGGACTATTTCTAGGATTCTCCAAGTCAGAGGCAAAAGAATAAAGAGCAGGAAGGGATGCTGAGGACTGCTATCAAGGTGATTTGGGGTGGCACTAAATTTGAATCAAATTTCTACTTTGGTGGCAGAAGTCTTGGGTGGAGATGTGGATACCTGTGTGGGAGAGGCCTGGAACTGTCAAGACAGGTGGTGACATTCTGAAGGAACAGAGAACAATCTCCCGCTAAACATCAGCCATTGATGAATCGCACTGATGAACTTATCCCATCCCATGCCTACTGAAGGCCGGCTGTAGTGTATAAATAGGAATGGGATCCCAGAGGAAAATTGAAAAAATTTACAAAGCATCTGACATTTGAAGAAAATCAAGTCGTATGACATAAAGGAATCAAACATGTAAATAAACCACATTTCTTTAATATTTTAATACATATTTTATATATTTAACGAATATCTACTTAATAATGAATGTTTCATAAACGAATACGCAAGAAATTAGATTTACTCTAGAAAATATTTATGGGAAAGGCCCTATTAAGCAAGGCATAAAACTCAGCGCCATAGGGGGAAAATATTCCTGAGTTTAATTACATAAAAGTTATAAAGTATTTCCAACACAAGCACCATAAACAGTATGAAAATGAAACGGACAGGTGGGAAGAAAATAATTGCAACATATGTGATGAAGAATTTATATGAAGACTATCAAAATAAATTCTATAAACAAAAGAGAAATAAAATTAAAAAAAAAACGAAATCCCTGGCAAAGTGCCCAAGAAACTAAAAAAGGCAGACACAAACCCTCAAATGATCAGAAACATACAAATGAAAACAATGAGCTAATATTTTTCACTCCCTAGCCTGGCAACAGGGAATGGCGTTGATATTCAAAAAACTACCTGTTGCCCAAACCGGTTTGGCTCAGTGGATAGAGCGTAGGTCTGGGGACTGAAAGGTCCCAGGTTCGACTCCGGTCAAGGGCATGCACCTTGGTGGCAGGCACATCCCCTGTGGGGGGCGTGTAGGAGGCGACTGTTCGATGTTTCTCTCTCATCGATGTTTCTCTCTCATCGATGTTTCTAACTCTCTATCCCTCTCCGTTACTCTCTGTAAAAAAAATCAATAAAATATAAGACAAAAAACCACCTATTAAAACATCATACAAACACAAGTTAAAATAAAGAGATGTTAATGATCGCAAATGACACGGAATACATACTTGGCAAAAATAGTTGGGAAAAGTCAGTTAACGAATGAATGACTACAGCCTTCAACAATCTATTCTTCAAGAAGATATGACTGTGATAAGCATATATATGCACCAAATCACTGAGCCCCCCAAATATCTGAAGCAAACGTGAACAGAATTCAAATGAATTTAGAAATAAACGTTTCTAAAACGTGCCTGGGGAAACCGAGATGAAGCAGGGATTCGTTTTGCTTTGGTAAGGAGATGATTTGTTTGGGAATGTTAAAGTTCGCAGGAATTTGCCAGACTCTGAAAGTCAGGAAGGTGAATCCAGCTACAGAGGACAACATGTAAATCAAATTTAAATCCAATTTCTACTTTGGGGGCAGAAGTCTTGGGTGGAGATGTGGATACCTGCGTGGGAGAGGCCTGGAAGTGTCAAGACGAGTGGTGACATTCTGAAGGAACAGAGAACATGCTCCCTCTAAATATCAGCCATGGATGAATCGCACTGATGAATTTATCCCATCCCATCCCATGCCCACCGAAGGCAGGCTGTAGTATATAAATATCTTTCTCCAAAGACTTGTTTGGGGTATAAAACTGGAATCTGGCATAATCTAGATTCTTATTGACAACTTCCTTGTTTATTATTGTTCATTCTTTAAGGAAAGGCAGCGTATTGAGCAAAGGCGAGAGATTCCCTGTGGAAGGTCCCCTGGAAAAGGACCAGGAGTGGAGTGTGCAGATTGGCTGTGGTTTCTCTTCCGGGGCAGGGCACAGCCATCTCCCACCGCATTGGTAAGTGTCTAAACGGACTGCCAACCTCATCCTCATCACCTGTTTTGCTAGTGGCATAGTTCATGTCTATGACTCCATTTAAAACTCCCATCTCCAGCAGAACATCTCATGTTTCTGTAAAGTCGGAAACCTTATGGTCACATGGTCCTGGTTATCATTTATTAACCACCTTTCCCACCAGAATAGAAATGCTGTTGGCTTTATATTTGCCTCTCAACACTAGACATCCCAAAACTGAATTATCAGCTTGGAATTTATTCTTCTTTTTTTAATATATTTTATTGATTTTTTACAGAGAGGAAGAGAGAGGGATAGTTAGAAACATGGATGGGAGAGAGACATCGATCAGCTGCCTCCTGCACGCCCACTCTGGGGAATGTGCCCACAACCCAGGTACATGCCCTTGACCGGAATCGAACCTGGGACCTTTCAGTCCTCAGGCCATGCTCTATCCACTGAGCCAAACCGGTTTTGGTCGGAGACAATTTCTTTAACAGCATTTAACCTACTGTCACCTCATACCAGCAAAGTTATTTTTTCTCCAAAGACTTGTTTGGGGTATAAAACTAGAGTCTGGCATAACCTAGATTCTTATTGACAACTTCCTTGTTGATTATTATTCATCCTTTAAGATGTTGCCTCGTTAAAGATGGAAAGGTTAACAACTGAACCCTGTTTGCCTGGAGAAAAATCACACTCAATTTTCTGGAGCTCGTTGCAAACAATCTGCTCGGAAAGAGCTAATTAGGGCCAAGACTACAAAATGGGAGGCTGGATGGCTCTGTCTGCAGAGCCTCCACCGCAGGCTTTTTCTCCTTCACATCAACAGAGTCATTCTGGGTAAGTCGACCTCTTACTTTCTCAGAAGGAAAATGTGTGCCAAAGAGGGGGGACATGGACTGTGGCCTTCAGCTGCCATGCTGGCTGCAGTGGCAGAATGCGGGCCATGAAAAGAGATCTCGTTGGTTGCCTAGGGCTGTGCTAATGGTTATTGGCAGGCTCATCAAGGTGCTGGGGCTGCCATTCATTTGATTAGAAACCACGGAGTGAGGATTCTAAGCGCAGCACAGTTCAAATATTCTGCTCTCCCCCTCACTGTGTGTGTGTGTGTGTGTGTGTGTGTGTGTGTGTGTGTGTGTGTTTGGAAAGGAAGGAGGGGATTGTCAATAAATAAAGTAGTTCTTGCTTCATGTGTCAGATTTTGCAGTACAACAGACCACCCAAATTGTACTGGCTTTACACAACAACACTTTCCGAGTGCTCTTTTGCCAGTGGGGTAACTGCATAATTCTGCTGATCTGAACTTGGTTGAGAGGAACTAAACCAGGCCCACTCATGAGTTTTAAAATCAGCTATGGGCCGAAACCAGTTTGGCTCAGTGGATAGAGTGTTGGCCTACGGAGTGAAAGGTCCCAGGTTTGATTCCAGCCAAGGGCATATATCTTGGTTGTGGGCACATCTCCAGGAAAGGGTGTGCAGGAGGCAGCTGATCGATGTCTCTCTCTCATCAATGTTCCTAACTTTCTATCCCTCTCCCTTCCTCTCTGTAAAAAATCAATAAAATATATTTTAAAAAATAAAAATAAAATAAAGTCAGCTACGGGGTTGGGTGGAGAGTGGACTAAGCTTGGATGGCTCACCTCTAGTCCATGGGCCATTTCATCCTTCTACAGGTTAATCTGAGTTTAGTAGCATTGCGGCTCAGGGAGTGAACAGAAGCAGGCAAAGCCTCTTTACCCAGACACAGAACTAGCAAAGTATCCCACCCACTACATTCTATTGGCCAAAGTAAATCCCAGAGTGAGCCCATAATTTAACAGGAAATACAAACTTTTTCTTGAAGAGTTACACAGTCACTGAAAGGAAGCATAGATACAGAGACAGATGGGAAATTGGCATCATTTTTTGCAATCTACCTCTGGTCAACAGGAGTTAATAGTTTGGTTCTGGTCAAAATATCAAGATAAACCAAATCCGTGCTGTTTAGTTATCTTTATAAGAAGATGAGACAGAGTTGTGTGAGAGTATGAGGTGGGGTAGGTTGATTTTTCCATTCTCTTCTCCAACATGTTCTGGAAAGCTCTTTGATAAATTCTGTAGGGTACCAAACTATCATAGATACCCTTAACTGTGTAAATAAAGGGCTTCTCTGTCTCATAGCACTTAACAAGAAGCCTTTCTTTGGATTCCATCAGATGTAGAAACAGCTCATGGAAACAGTTAAGGACAGTGATGGAAGAGAACAACCACCCAGATAGCATAGGTTCTCTGCCTCTACACAACAGTATCAGGTAAGAAGTGATGAGCATCCTGAAGAGCTTTCGGTTCCAGGAATTCCAAAAGAATGGGTAAGGACAGCTGAAAGCTGGTGTCGTGGATTAACTTTGACAAACTCTAGGAAATTTAACATTCAATATTTAGAATACCGAGTGGATTGTAGCGGGTTAAACTTAACAAATAAGAAAGAAGGTATTCATTCATGAGAACTTTGAAAAAAGCATCAGGCACAATGGAGGGCCGGGCATGGAGAGGGAACAGAACATCAGTTTGATAGCTAAAAAGGTGAGTTTGATCAGTTTCAGTTCCGGGGAAGATGGAACAATGACACTATACCTAGACAAGGAGGCATAACACAGCTATTTAAGAACTCTGAGGAGTAACACTAGATGCCAATTTGAAGAAGGAGGCCATATTTCCAAGTCCCACAGAAGCTGTAGTGAGTTTACCATCTCTCCCCCATCTCTGGTATTCCCTGACCTGGATTCAAAGCAGTCTCAAGTGCAGAACTGGTCATCATGAGAACAGCCAGAGAAACCCTCTAAGCTACTGGAGAAGGAAGGGGAATTCTCATGCTGTGAGTGGAGGAAATTCCCATTATTCTTTTTAAAAAATAAGTATATGTTTTCTTCATTCTCTCATGCCCCACTGTCACATGATCATGGATGGTGGTGGTGGTAGTGACTGCAGTTGCAGGGGGACACTGAAGGTCCCTACAGCTCTCAGACAGAGGAAGCTATTCCAGGAAGAGGAGAGTCTGTGGTTCCAAGAGATGGAAACGAACCACTGTTGCAATTCCCCTCTCTGTCCTCAAACCCACGGTCATGGAAGCAGCTGTATCATGGGAACTTCACAGCACACCGGGCTTATGATCGTCTCAGATTTCTGGCTACAAGAGGAGAACTGAGGAAGAGAGCCTCAGAGATCTGGAAAACATCTCGGAGACCACGGAAAGGCAGGAGCTTAGGAACATAAGACATGATGTTGTTTAAGAACCTCCTGGCCTCAGCCAAAGCGGCACATGTGTGGATCCAATTCCAAACGGCAAGCCAAAGACTTGGAGAACTGAATCAAGATAAAAGCTAACTAGCAGGGGTGGGGGCTGCACTGTCAATGTTATCCTAGAACAGCCAGCTCTTTGACCCAGACCTTGGACCAGCTGTTTTTACTAGCTACACTGGAGTCTAAACTTGTGAAATGTCAGAGTGGGGAGTCTGTTTGTGCCCCCTTGGAAAATGAGCCAAGAATCCATCTGAGTGCTCCACTGGACATATGGGGGGGAAAGCTTTTCTCAGATAAACCTTTGAACTTTTCTATCTGTGAGAATCAGTACCATAAGGAGCCTTCATAACAGGATAAAGCTATCTGTATAAAATGGTTCATAATATGACCTTCAGGACACCAGGACCACAGAACAACATCAGAAGACTCTAGTCATATCTCTGATGTACTGCATGTTATTTGTTTGTTCATTTTCTTGATTATAAAGTAATATATGTTCAGTATATGAAATTTGAAAATACTGAAAATAAAAAAAAGAAATTTGCTTGTCCTCCTACTAGAAATATTTATGTTCAAACATTCTCTGCAAAAATCTTGTCAAATTGGGATGTGATATAAAATTTCATTGCTTAATCACTTAACATGATAATTCAACATAAATTATATTAAATGTCAGATAACACTTTGGTATCACAATATATGAAAAATCTTACCATTTCTAAAGAAAAATGATAATACACTTAACATGTATTGCATGTTTTCACTCCTTTAATAGTATTTAAAAGTAGGATATTTTCAATGACTGTGTAGTACCTCATCCTATGAATACGTGGTAATTTACTATTTTCATTGATTATTCACTGTTCAATACTAGCATTCTATAAATAAAAATAACAGTATGAATAATGGTATTCATAATATTGTGTGGCTCTGCCATCATAGTTTAGTGTTAAATTGCTGCAATTAGGATTACCCAATCTACTGATATACATGGTCAAGTTATCTGTTAGGATCTTTTGATCAATTCATAGGCCAACAAGCCTGGTATAAGAGAATATAATAATTTTTTTAACTTCTGGCTAAGTATATATATAGCAATAAACTGTTTTTTCCAAATATAATAGCAATTATCATTTTTCTTTAAAATGGTAAGATTTTTCATATATTGTGATATCAAGGTGTTATCTGACATTTAATATAATTTATGTTGAAACATCAGTTTTCTATTTGTTTTTTAGTTTTCGTATTCCATTTAATTAATTTTCCCAATGGGTAATTTTCAACTATTTTTAATGTATACAGTGAAAGCTCTCTTACCCCAACTTTTAACTGTATACTTCACACTTTGACTCCCAGACTTTATGTGTATACTTTAAAAGATTTTTATCTGCATATCAGCAAAAATAAGTTTATCTTTATCTATAGTATTTAGTTATTATAATCACTATTTGACATAATATCTTTGTACCTAAGTTATTTGATACATGTATAGATAAACTAAATTCTCAGAATTAGATTGTTGGATTATATTGTATGTTCATTTTTAATTTCTATTGATAATGCCAATAAAACTTCCATAGGAATGACATACTAATTTATATTCCCACAATGTATGGATGTACCTACATGTTTCCCTGCATCCTCATTAACACAATGTATTATTGAACTTTAAAAAAAAATATTTTCTAATCTATTGAGTAAAAGATGGCATCTTCTTTTAGTTTATATTTTGCATTTCTCATATTATGAAAAAAACTAAGCATCCTTTCGTAATTTAAGTCCCATTTTTTCTCACTTTTATAACATGGCAAATTCATTCAAATGTTATTCAGATTTCAATTAGATAGTTGCTTTTTTACTTTCTGATTTCTAGAAGCTCTTTATATACTAACAGATTAGCTCTTTGTTGGGATATAAATTACAACTACATTTTCTAATTTAATTTACTTTTTGACCTTATTTAGTATGTTTTCTTTCTGCAGTTATTTAACCAGCCAGTTCTGCTTTGACTTCTGATTTATGAATCATAGTTTAAAAGGCCTTCATTCTGAAAGTATAAAAAAATGTGTCACCCAGCAGGTGTTGCTCAATAGTTGAGCATCAACCTATGAACCAGGAGATCACAATTCATTCCCTGAATTTTGGGTTCAATCCCCAGAAGGGGGCATGCAGGAGTAAGCCAATCAATGATTCTTTCTCATCATTGATGTTTCTATCTTTCTCCCTCTCCCTTCCTCTTGAAATAAATAAAAATATATTTTAATAAAAGAATTTGTCAATGTTCATATTGACTAACTTTATGGTTTCATTTTTGTGTTTCAATTTTTGGGCATTTCATTAAAGAATAACAAACATACATAAATACATATAAATCTTAAATACATAGCTGACTGAATTTTCACAATTGGAATGCACCTATGTAATCAGCAGCCACAAGAACCGAGTCCCCAAGGTTAAACACTATTGTGATTTCTGAGTTCCTGGCAAAACTCTTTCCACTTCAGTCTAGTGCCTAGAAAAGGACTCAATGCTGAATAATTGTTTATTGAACAGGCCACTTATAGTATAACAATCAGAATAATTACCCAAATTGCCCATTGATGTGACTTTGTACACACAAAGGAGAGTGTACATTTACAGATGAGTCAGACATTAATGTAAAATACCTAGGACACTGTAAAGAAAGAAACTATATCTACTTAAAAATTAAAATCCTAGAAAGACTGCTTTTCCCATCACTGCAAGATAATTGTTGTTATCATTGAGTATGTCATTTCTGGGTTCTTTCCTTTAATAAATAGCAAGATTCTCCCCAATCTCTTTGATGCCCAAAATGAGCCCAAATCATTAACAATGTATTTTTTCTTTAATATTGCTCTAACATGCAGAGCAATCTCCAGAATTTAGAGGTGCTTACTATAATCTTTTTAAGAGGATGATTCATATGTTCAAAGAAAACCAAATTGAGGAGGAAGAAAGTGAGTCATTGTCCGTTATGTAAAGTTGGAGGAACCAAACAATTAAGGGATCACAGGTAACTGAAAAGAGTAGAAAGGGCCCTAACTGGTTTGGCTCAGTGGGTGGAACACTGGCCTGTGGACTCAAGGATCGCAGATTCCATTCTAATCAAAGGCATATATGTAACTTGGTTGTGGGCACATACCCAGTAGGGAGTGTGCAGGAGGCGGCTGATCAATGTTTCTCTCTCATCGATGTTTCTAACTCTCTATCCCTCTCCCTTCCTCTCTGTAAAAAAATCAATAAAATATATTTTTTAAAAAAAGAGTAGGGAATGAGTATAGAGTAAGGTCAGAGAAGTGGGCCGGGGCATCTCTAGAGGAAGTGGTATAATTGTAGCCATACAAAAAAAAAAAAGAAATGCAAAATAAATTGGGAGAGACAAAAGCAATAGGATTGACTGTACTTCAATTATTGCAATATTGCATAGATTACTTCCCTTAGAAGAAAGGGTATGTTACAGTTCATACTCTGGAAATTCAGGAAAATGAGGAAGAAACAGAGAGACAGAGGTTTTAAACAAATTTCAACAATGGAAGAAAAATCTACTATCTTCATTACATTGACAGTTCTATTCCAAAGTTGCCTCCAAGCTTCCAATTGCTAAATTCGATTCTTTTCAATTCTCATTTTACTTGATCTTTCTATAGTTTCTGATGCTCTTAATCAGTGTCTCTCTTGAAATTCATTCATTCTTTCTTTGGCTTTAGTGACACCACTTTCTCCTATTTATCTTTTCACCTCTCTGACCAGTTCTGCTCAATCCCTAAATTTGGGTTCCCCTCAACGGTAGAGACTAAGCAATAATGTATGCCCAGAATTGACTCAGGAGGAAGAAGAGTGAGGACAGGGGAGGGTGAGGGAAGGAGAAGAAGACATGGAAGGACATGTTATTGGGTTCACAGCTGTGAATAGCTGGGCTTGATTTCATTATGAGCGTCTGATTTCTAGTACCACACCTAATGTTGGTTCTCTTAACTCGGATCTCCCCAAAAGTAGAGTCAGAGACAAGGATCTGTGGGCAGGTGTTTTATTTTGGAGTTATTCCAGGATCTAGGTGTGAAGGTCCCAAGAGGAAGAGGGAAAGAGAGAACCTGCATAAAAAGATTGTCTAGTGAGTTCACCACTGAAGGTACCTGGAGCTTGATCCTCTCTGGAGTCCTCTAAGGAGTACACAGGATACCTCTCAGAACTGTCCTCCTGAAGTTTGACCGCAAGTATTTAACCATCAGCTCCCATTTCATTTCCTACTTGTGAAAGCTGTCCCTGGAATCATTAACTCCTTGTATTTCCTGACTGTAGCCATACGCTTCACTAACGGGCTCCTGCCTGTGCCTGAAGCGTTAGAGAAACAGAGGCCTATGCTGAAGGCAAAATGCTGTCCACGTGTGGTGCATTGAAGATCACGAGGAGCTGTCTGCTAGAAAAAGCCCAAGTCAGAAATGAGGGTATGATTTGAGGCCCCAGATTTGTCTCATATAGACTTTCCTTCTTTTACTCACCAATCAGAGAGATTGTAACTAGGGGTCCTATCCACTCTACCCCAGAGTTTTTATTTCATGAAGTACCTTAATACTTCTGTAATAAGAACATGTGATTACTAACACTATAACAGCATAATTGTTCTGCTGGAATATCTGTCCAATGTCTCCATGTTGCTCTTCTGCAAATTGGTGGACTAATGCCTCTTGCATGTGGAACAGAAAATATTTCTTTCAAAATTGAGGTATTGTGAAGAGTTGACCACTATAAAAATATACTTATAAGCCCACAATCTTCTTGCCTTTGAAAGACGGATGTCACATGGTCTAGACAGCATGTTAGTAGTTAGAACAATGGAATCTGAAACAATGCATTTCATTCCTGAGTCCTGGTCACTGGGGTAATGACTAAAGTTTCCCTGCTTCTTACTAGCTAATGTGCCAGGCTCTGAACCCCTGTCTCCTTTCCCATCCTCACACATCTTCTTTCCTCCAGGGAAGTCCTAACCCCTACCACATAGGTATCTTTTCCTAATTTTTTTTTTTACTCTGGATTTCTTCTCATTATCCCCAATTTTCTAATTTACAGTGGTATGAAGGTTGGTTCTCTTACACGTAAGTATGATTCATGAATTGGGTCCCTCAATGACCTATCAAGTTACAGTTAGTATTTCAATACTTGTCAGTACAACATATTCAGGAAAGTCCAGATAAATGCAGGATAAGGACTATAAGACAAAAGTAATATGTTAGAAGGGGCTTAAAATGGAACAACCAAGATGCAAAGTATGAGAAAGAGCCTTTTTTTTTTTCAGCAGAGACAGTGAGAGAGAAAAGAGATCAATAAAAATCAAATAGGGAAGTACTACCTAGCTTAAAGGCTCAAGAGTGATTTGTGGAGATGCACAATAAATAATAACCTAAGACAGTGGTCAGCAAACC
The DNA here is from genome assembly GCA_011751065.1 of Lasiurus cinereus. NCBI lineage: Eukaryota > Metazoa > Chordata > Mammalia > Chiroptera > Vespertilionidae > Lasiurus > Lasiurus cinereus. The sequence goes on along the minus strand of JAAGEH010000125.1, from coordinate 30,556,065 downwards.
ACAGTTCTCGAGCCACATGCGGCTCTTTGGCCCCTTGAGAGTGGCTCTTCCACAAAATACCACGGCCTGGGCGAGTCTATTTTGAAGAAGTAGCATTAGAAGAGGTTTAAGTTTAAAAAAATTGGCTCTCAAAAGGAATTTCAATCGTTGTACTGTTGATATTTGGCTCTGTTGACTAATGAGTTTGCCAACCACTGATCTAAGACAATATCACCCTGCTGTGCCTTATGTAGAATATGTTCTGATATAGTTCTATCTGTAAGGGGCTATGCAGAATATGTATTTAAGAAGTTTGGCCAAAACCGGTTTGGCTCAGTGGATAGAGTGTCGGCCTGCAGACTGAAAGGTCCCAGGTTTGATTCTGGTCAAGGGCATGTACCTTGATTGTAGGCACATCCCCAGTAGGAGGCGTGCAGGAGGCGGCTGATCGATGTTTCTCATCAATGTTTCTAACTCTCTATCCCTCTCCCTTCCTCTCTGTAAAACATCAATAAAATATATTTATAAAGAAGAAGAAGAAGAAGAAGAAGAAGAAGAAGAAGAAGAAGAAGAAGAAGAAGAAGAAGAAGAAGAAGAAGAAGTAGTAGTTTGTATCCTGGCAGCTCTAATTTTCAAGTTTCTAGTTTTTGTTCAAATTACATGAGTGGAAGTCAGAATAAAATACAAATGTACATTCATCAATACCATTCCAAACTCCAAATTACGTGTCAGGGATTCGAAGTGCCTGCCTGCAGGAGAGCCAGCATAGGAAGCCATAAAGTGACATTAGGTGTGGGAAGGAAGAACAGGAGGGCAGTGGGGCCCTAGATGTGGCAGGTTCCACAAATCACTAAGAAATATTCACCTCCCCAAACAGGACCAGGCCCTGCCTAACACTGCTGTAAACCGGGCTGGAGTAAACAAAGCATTGGGAGAAATGAAGAGTGAAGACGTGGCAAGTCGGGAGGAGGGCCTGAGGTGATGGTTTTCAGCCATAACCACCGTCTAAAGGAGAGAAGAAACTCCAGAGGGCAGTGAGGCCCTCCCTTGGTAGAAACAACCAGTAAAAGAAATGTTAAAAATCAGTGTTGTTGATAGAAGCCCTCTGAAACCAGGTTAGACTCTAAATCTCAGGTTTATGAAAAATAGATTTTTTAAACACTCTTACTTCAAGCCAAAAAATAAAATAAAATAAATAAAAGGTACTTTTTCTGTTGTTGTTAAGAAGCAAAAAAGATACTTGAGTCTTTCCCACCTGGGTTTGATATAATGACTAGGCAAGGAAAATTCAATGCATTCAATAATTCAGTATGTTTTTGTTTAGGTATAACTAAAGCATCTACCTAGAGATGCCATATGAGAAAGAAACTACGTGCAAAATAGCAGTCAAATTTCTCTGAAGAAAATCTCTCATTGGAAACCAGAGAAAAATTATAACGCAACATTTCAGCATGAAGAAACAATAGCAACCACCAAACTTTATGAATAATTTTATGAAGACAGACTACAAAGCATAAATATAAATATTTGGGAAAGAGATGACCACATAATAAGAGATGATGGCCTGTCAAAAGTAGGAGGTGAAATAGAAACTGATAATAATTTAAGAAAGATATGAAATAAAAGAAACACAATTCACCAATGAAGACTACATATAAAAGAAAACATGGCACAAATTAAAGTTACCCCAAAAGGCTTATTAAAAGATAAGAAAAATAGAGACCAAGAACTGAAGAGGAAAATGATTTAGAGACATTATTGATATGTAAAATAGTCAAAACATATATTTGGGAACCCTGAGGAAGAATATCAAAACAAGGGTGCAGGGCAAGTATTTAAAATGTAAATTAAGAAACTTTTCGAAAGTCAAGGGAGATTCTAATCTACATATTCTAAGAATAAGAACACACTAGTTTCTAAAGAAAACTGATGCCCCAAAAGCCAATGCAAAAATAATTCAAACCAACTTCTTGGAATCGAAAGATAGAGAAAGAATACTTCGGCCATCTAGATGCAAAGATCAGGTCCTCTTAGGGAAATAAAATTGGGTTAACCATCAGACATTCCAGCGGTGCCAGAGGAACACCTCAAGCTAAGGGGAAGAAAGTATGAGCCAAGAATTTCATATTCTGTTAAACAGTGCTAGCTATAGGCAATTTGGCTTTGCAAACTCTCAGGAAACATTGTACCTTTTTCAAGGACTTTGTAGTGCTTTTGGAAGGACTCTGGTAGAATTCTACAGACTGTGGGTAAGCATTACAGGTATTATCTGTAAAATAAGAATAAAGCAAAACGTTAGCATAGGTGGCTGGTGAGTATTAATACCGGAAGGGAGCCATAGAATCAGATATTAAGCCAAATAAGCAAGGGAACCGAATCGGACGTTAAGCCTGCTGCTATACTAGGAAACTGTAGCATTCACAGCCCCCCAAGAAGACAGCTACCTTGTCCTCCCTCAGCACTTAATCCCTGAACAAGAGCACTCCCAGCAAGAATCTCCCAGGAAGCCAGGCCAGGTCCTGGGATTATCTGGTGGAGGAGGGGAGAATTCCTTTGCCAGGCCCAAGCACAGCAGGAGCCAAGATGAACACCACAGAGGGGAGGGATCTAGCCCGGGAAAAGAATCGATTGGATGAGGCCACAGAACCCTGCGAGATCCAGGAAAGGGATTGGTTGGGAGGATGGCCCAGTACAAACCTGGGAAATCTGGGAAATGGTAGGATCATTTCAATGGTAAACTGCTTGTTCCCCAAAACCACAAAAATAGATGGTGAATTATCAAGGATCTTGGAACAGTTGCTGCTAGAGCCTGCCTGCCCTCTAGAACCCTGAGGGTGTAGCATTTCCTTTCACCCCAATAAATCTTGCCAATATGTTTAAACTTCTCCCAGGTGTGTGCCCTTTGAAATTATTTCCTCCCGACAACACGAGTACCCATTTTCACTGGCCACAGCAGGAATTCAGAATAAAATACAAATGTACATTCATAGATTATCAGAAGAAAATATATGATTCTTTCAACGTAGGGGCATAATCTTAATTTTGAATGGGTAAACTTGGGCAAAACACATTAAATTAATCAAATAGGGTGATTATATTGCTAAAACGTAAAATACTATGATAATCATAATAATAGATGCACACCTCCAAAGGTGTTCATGTCCAAATCCTGAACACCTGTGAATACACTACCTTATATTTCAAAGAATTTGCTGATGTGACCCAATCAAGAATTTGGGGATTAGATTATTCTAGATTTTCTGTACTCACAAGGATGCTTATGACAGCGAGACAGTAGAGGAAGATTCAGAGAGAGAAGATGTACGAATAAAGCAGAGGTCAAAGAGGAGATGCTTGGAAACTTGGGGAAGGGGCCAGGGGTCCCAGAACAAAGGTCACTTCTAAGAAGCTGGAAAAGGCAAAGGCATGAATTTTCTCCTACCGTCTCCGAAAAGATCTAACCCAGCTGGCACTTTGATTTTTTTTTTTTAATATTTTATTGATTCTCCACAGAGAGCCAGAAACATCAATGAGAGAGAAATATCGATCAGCTGTCTCCCTCATGCCCCGCCCCCCTCCACCCAGAACCCACCCACAACCAAGGCACATGCCCCTGATGGCACTTTGATTTTACCCCATTAGGTTTATTGCAGAACCTCCAGACCTACAAGAGACTAAGATTGTGTTTTTTAAAGCCACTAAGTTTGTGGTAATTGTTACAGCAGCAACAAATATTAGAGCAGCTACAGGAAACAAATATGATCGTATGCATTACAGAAGAAAAAGCCTACAGAAAGGGCAACCAGCAACCATGAACACTTCATTTATTCAAAAACATACTTAAATTTTAAAAATATATCAGCTGTAAAGGAGGGACTGGCTTCTGGTAAATTTTGGGTCGACTCATAGTATCTACTTCATAGTTGGCTTGCTCTGTAATGTACAATAATAAAAACCATTTATCATAAACAACACTAAAAGGTATATATTATCACCAATTGGAGTAGAATAAAATATAAAATAGAATAAAATAAAACATAGTACTGTTCATAAAGGGAAAGTAATTTTCCCCAAGAATAAGCTAGAAATAAGTAGAGTTTGATTTTAAATCTTGCTTTGTCTGGCTCCAAATTTATACTCTTTCTAAAATGGCTTATAAGACAGTAGGAAAGAAGAAGAAGGAGGAGGAGGAGGTGGAGAAGGAGGAGGAAGAGGAAAATTAGGATTCATTGAGCAGCAAGTAATACTTTGGTCATTCATATGCATATAATTGTATCCAGTTGTCTAATTGGAGACAGAAACAATAGAAGAATGCTAGATTAGGCACATATCATCAATGTAAGTGACCTGAACCCAAATATTTAACTCACAGCTCCCAAAACGGGTTATGCTGGCATGAAGGGACCCGAAGAGACCACACCAACATTCCTGGCTCATCTGACTGAGAACTGCAGGGCAAGCAATTGAGGGGCAAATCTCAGAGTTCTCTTTGGAGCCTCTACTCTGGGCACCAAGGTTCACCTCCCACAAAAACTCAAGAGTATGGACCTTCTGAGAGGATTCACCTAAGCCAGTGGCAGGCAAACTCATTAATCAACAGAGCCAAATATCAACAGCACAACGATTGAAATTTCTTTGGAGAGCCACATTTTTTAAGTTTAAACTTCTTCTAACGCCACTTCTTCAACATAGACTCGCCCCGGCTGTGGTATTTTGTGGAAGAGCCACACTCAAGGGGCCAGCGAGCCACAGTCTGCCGACCACTGAGCCCTAAGCACACCTGCATGTTAGGAAAGCAGCTGGGCTTTGAATCTGCTTCTAGCAGGTGGCAGAGGGCAGGCATTTGACCAGGCAGCTCAGGGTGTCACGGCAGACCATCGGCAGCAGTGAGACACTTGAGCTGCTTCCCTCCAAATGCAGTTCCCCTTCTGCATCTCTCCGTTAGCCACAAAGGACTACAAAGAATTTAACCTTCCCATAACTGAAAGTGACTTCTCAACCTAACTCAAAATAAACGAGGCGCCAAAATCGGGTTGGCTCAGTGGATAGAGCATTGGTCTGTGGACTGAAAGGTCCCAGGTTCGATTCCGGTTAAGGGCATGTACCTTGGTTGCGGGCACATCCCCAGTAGGGGGCGTGCAAGAGGCAGCTGATCGATGTTTCTATTTCATCGATGTTCCTAACTCTCTATCCCTCTCCCTTCCTCTCTCTGTAAAAAAATCAATAAAATATAAAAAAATAAAATAAAACAAACGAGGAATTAGTGGAGCTGAAATATTTCATTTTTAAGAATCGCTATTTCTTCTTTCATGCTAATGTTCACACCCATGGACAAGAAAGGATGGAAGGAAGGAAGGAAGGAAGGAAGGAAGGAAGGAAGGAAGGAAGGAAGGAAGGAAGGAAGGAAGAAAGGAAGGGGAAGGGAAGGGAAGGGAAGGGAAGGGAGGGAGGGAGTGAAGAGAAAGGAAGGAAGGAAGGAATCAGGAATAGTGGTGAAGGGAAAAGAAGAGACACAGAGACACTCAACCATTCTAAAAGAAACTAGTTAAGAAACTATTTGATCCAAGTGCATCAGACAATCACTGTCACTACCCCACCAAGATGGACTGAATAATAGAGAAAAGTCACCAAATGTGTGTAAAGACTCAACACATCCGAAAAGGCTAAGGTTTTCCTCCCGATGCGTTACCCCTGGCTTCCGCTGTTGAAAAAAGAGTCCTTGGCCTGGGGTGTAGGCAGTGAGGAAATGAATTCATTCACATAAAAGGCAATGGGCATGGGGAGCAGATGTTGAGCTTGAATCCACACTCCATCACTAATGGACCAGCCTTGGACAGAGCATGCCCTTTAATTGAGCCTCTGTTTCCTCAAATTAGAAATGAGAGTAACATCTGGCACCATGTGTGGTTCTGACGCATGTAAGCAAAAATGGACGCTGGTTGGGAGGATATGTGTAGTATTTACAGAATTAGCGAAGGAGCACAGGAAGCAAGACGACCCTCCGGGCCAGTTAGCAGGAACACGATAGCTCATCCAGGGCTTGCCCAAAGCAAATAGATTCCAACCGTTTCAGTAAGGCTTAAGATTTTTCTGCACAGGAATAACTCGGAATGGCTTGATTTTGTTCACTTTCCTGCCACGGCGAGGGCATCTTAATTTCCTGTCTCCCTGGGTAATGTAAAATGAGGAAAAGGTAATTTCCTAAAAGAAGTCAGGGTACTGTCACTGGGGGGAAAAAAGGTAGAATGGATATTTAGGGGGCCAAAATAACAAATGCCTCACACCCATCCTCTGAAGGTTGTTATGGAAATTAAATAAGAGACTTGGCAGGGCATTGAATCAATGAAAGGAACAGTCAGACAGGACAAGGATAAGGAAGGGCCCTTACGTTCCCGTGAGCCAGCGGACTTGGCCATCTGACTCTTTGAAACAGAAAAATGACCTGAGAGGTTTTGAGGTTTTGTTTTCAATTAAGCGACTGTTGAAGGAGAAAGAGACAGTGCAGCCATTTTTTTTCCCTTAAACTGATCTGAAAAGAGTCCGCACCATCGGCTTCAGCACGCCTCCTCCTTTTGTTCTAACCTTTATTTAATACGAACACTTTCCCTCTGGTCTTTCTCCTTTCATTGCGTTCTTTTCCTGTCCCCTGAAAATCAAAAAGAACACTTTTAATTGATTGGTGGATGACAATTCTAATTGTGGCTGTATCCTTGGAAACCACAGGAAACTGGCTATTTTGGACCAGTTTGTTACTGCGAGTTTCGTGACAGCGGCCCAGGATATATTTCAACTACTGTTTTTCCTAATTCAATTAGAAAATTAGAAAATGTTTAAAGCCAAACAGCTCTTGGACTCTCGGAGGCTGTTTCTGTTTCTTTATATGCCCCAGTGGTGAGTGTGATTGGAGCCGGGAGACAGAGCCAATAGATAAGTCATTTGCTTTCCGGGACCTCGCTGTGAGAACAACGTGTTGAAACCTTCTGCAGGCAGTTCAAGGCCACAGATGCAGACCTGCCTTGGCCAGTCAGCTTTCTTTGGAAGATGTGAATAACTAAAAGAGCCATTTCCTCTCAGGGTGTAGGTATGAAGTCCATAGGTCACGTTCTTTCAGGCAAGAAATACAGAACTGTTGCCAAGTATCTATGGGGGCCCATCCTCCTAAATCTAAATCTGCAGCATGACCTGGGTTGCAGGTAGAGACCCCATCTTCTCTTGGCACAAGAAAGAGGGATGAAATCATCCCGCTTCATTCATCTTTCTTCACACCTCCACCTAGCAGAGGGGAAACTGGGTAGAAAAGGAAAGGAATGTAGTTTTATCCTTACTGAGAACATCTTTATTGCTTCCCAACTGGCATCTCAAAATACCGTATTTTCCGGCGTATAAGACGACCCCCAACTTTTCCAGTTAAAATATAGAGTTTGGGATATACTCGCCCTATAAGATGACACCCGACGTATAAGACGACCCCTGACTTTTGAGAAGATTTTCCTGGGTTAAAAAGTCGTCTTCTACGCCAGAAAATACGGTAAATTGAAAACAGGGTCCTTCCGTCCATGCCTTAAGTTCCAAAAAATATAGACATTCCCTTCCCCACTCCCTAGCACACAAAATGTGGACCCGTATCCTAACCCTGGACCGTGCAGGCCTCTCCCCTGTGAATCTGAAGCTCCGGGGCAGGAGGTGAAAGCACACGGTCAGTCAGGGACTGGTCACCTGGACTGCTCTATGTGGCTGACTATCCAAAGGCCAGGCAGCGATTGTCCTGCCAAAAGAGCTGGACAAGCTCAGCTCAATCTGGGGGTCACAGCTCCCGTGATGCTTGCAGCAGTGGTGACCTCTCACCGGGACACATGCCCCAGCATGGCTGGCTAAACACAATGATCCCGCCTTACAACCTGCAGAGATTATTTAATCAGAGAAAGAGAAGGAGTGAGGAGTAGGGAAGGTGAAACCAAGAACAGCTCATTTTTTCCATCAGCTTTTTTTGTTACTATTGGGATATTAAATTTTTATATGTATAGCTTGAATAAAATTAACATTTAATTATCCAAAAGGCTGTGGAAGATAGGAATTTTAGATGAAGTTTGTTTTCTATAAACTTCCTACTTGCTCTTAAATGCCTCTTACAAAGTCTTATAAAAGGAATATGAAGAAAGGGCCTTCATCAAGGGCGAAAAGAGAAGAGAAGAGAAGAAAAATGAAACTGGAGGGCAGAAAGCAGGCCTTGCTACTGAATATTCTTGCTGTTCTTGGTCAAACAGACTGGATTTGAAACTGACCACTTGACTTTCAGTGAGGCCGGAGGATGCTAGGATAGCATGACCTTTTAGTAAAAGGCCCGCCTGCCTGAGGAACAAATGGCATGTGGCCGAAAGAAACAGCAGTAGGGGCAAGGGATGATCACAATGGTCTGACCCACGGAAATACATGGCGATTGTTCACTGATGATGGTGTTCTGTGTGACAGAAAAGGACTGGCCGCACACCAAGGTTCTGCTTGACATCTGCGACCTCCAAAAGTCTATGCCTGACAGGCAGTAGCTGAGCCATCCCGGTAAGACCACTTGAGTTCCTTCCCAGAACTAAGAGAAAGCTAGTTATACTGGCGGAGGATACTGCGACAACACAATAGCAACTTCCCATGAATCTTTCTCCCAGCCTTCCCCTAAGGCAGTGGTTCTCAACCTTTCTAATGCTGCGACCATTTAATACAGTTCCTTGTGTTGTGGTGAATCGTAATGTAAATATCTGTGTTTTCTGATGGTCTTAAGCGACCCTGCTAGTGGTTCTCAACCTGTGGGTCACTGCTGTAGAGCCTAAGATCATCAGAAAACAGGTCATGACCCACAGGTTGAGAAACGCTGCCCTAAGGCCTTGTGGCCATTAACCAGGCTAAGCAGGCATTGAGTAGAGAGGTTACCAAGATGTTGGGAGGTTGAGGGAAGTTTGATTTAAATCAAATCCCTAAGGACCTAGAATGGCATCATGACCCATGGGAAACAATGAGAGCTTTACAGCGGTCAAGCACTCAACAGGTTGTGACTTGACTACCTTATAGTAGTCCCAGCTGGTATTTCATCTGAGTCATGAGTATTTCCTTGATTCTCAAGTACATTTTACACTCTACATCCTCAGCAACTGGCATAATCGCCATCATTCCCTGACCCATGAAGTAAGTTTTATTTTATTCACATGAAGGTGAGTAAAAGGTTCTGAAACACCCTTTCTGCACTCAAATGCTGGTCCAAAATTATAATACATCCCTGGAGAAATCTCAGAAGTGTGTGCCATCCCTGAAGACCTGAAAGATTTAGAGTGCTGAGTCTTCCCATCTTTGCCACTTAACTCACCAATCTGGCTAGGACAGAAGATGGACAGTCCTTGTGGAAGACAATGGTCACAGGCTTAGTTGGGTAATGGCTCTGTTTTCTGCTGATTTGCTAAATATGGTCTGTTTACTGGAGGAAATTAACATAATCTACAGCAGCCAGGATGCTGCCATTAATCCAACCACTTACTTATCCTTGTCCCAGAAAGAGACACCAGAGCCCATTGCTTTTACCTCTCAGAAGAGCTACCCAACTTTACTCTCAGACTTAGCATTATCTCCGTGTTCTGTATCTGTTTCACAATTTAGTTTGCAGGACCTTGATCTTCTCACCATCCCAGAATATATCATGTTGGTTTATCGTGTTGGTGAGACTAGGAAGCTAAAAGTAGCAACTACAGCAAATGCCTGGGAAACATTTGCATGATAGTGGTGAGGAGATCAACCCCTTACAAATACAGAATGCTTTTGGATTTGGAGGACCCAATGATCTGGAACATGTTGGCATATACTTTCTTCGGTGAAAGAAAGATTCCTGAATCTTCCATTTCATATTACTAAGAAAGAAGCACAGGTATCTTGGTAGATTTTTACAAGCAACATACATCATATTTGATGGTGCTTTTCCAATCTATTTACCAGGTTATGAAAAGGGTTTCCTTCATATATGTAGATATAGATATATAAATATATAGATATGTAGATATAGATATATAAATATATAGATATTTTACAGAGAGGAAGGGAGAAAGATAGAAAGTCAGAAACATCGATGAGAGAGAGACATCGATCAGCCCCCTCCTGCACACCCCACTGTGGAGATGTGCCCGCAAGCAAGGCACATGCCCTCAGCCGGAATCGAACCTGGGACCTTTCAGTCCACAAGCCAACGCTCTATCCAGTGAGCCAAACCGGTCTCAGCAGGGTTTCCTTCTTTGAGTGAGTTCAAGAGCAAAAGAAAACATCCCAGCAGGTCCAGGCTGCATGCAGTACAAGCAACTCTGCCACTTGGATCTCACAACTGGGTAGATTCTATGATGCTTGAAATCTGGGGTAGGGATGTATGTTATCTGGAGCCTGTGACAACTCTGATGAGAAAAATCACAATTCTAGGGATATTATGGATTAAAAAGCTTGTGCATTTCTTTAAGTAACTATTATTTTGGAAAATGCTCTTGCCTTCTCTATATTCTGGCTGATGCTTATCCCTGTGCCCATTCAGACGGAGGCAGACATCACGGACTGTGTATTATCTAGAAACTCCAAGCCATGAAGTCAGATGCACCCAGCGGCACACCTTTAGCAAATGGAAGAGGTGTGTGGGGGACCGGACCCCAGCAGCTCCTGAAGCATCAGAAAGTGGGATGAGCAGATGGCTCACACACGCAGCGGGTCTTCTTTTGGCACGCAACTGCTCCTCTAGCAGCTCACAGGTTTGATCTCATGGGGAGTCCCTTATGGCTGGAGCAATTACAATTATAATTTTTCATATAAACAGGGACAGTTTTGAAGCGCAAAGGTAGGCTACAACAACAGATCTAAAATGGGACTGGCCTAGCCGATTAATTACGTATAGTCATCCTACCTCAGTGGTGTTTCAAGTGAGGGCAATCTTGCACCTCCCCACACCATTTGGCAATGTCTGGAGACATTTTTGGTTTGCACAACCTGATGGGAGGTATACTGTGGGCATCCAGTGGGTAAAAGTCTGGGATGTTGTTAAACATCCTAAAAAGCACAGAAATAGCTCCCCGACCACAGGAATTACCAACCTACACTGTCAATAGCGATGAGATTGAGAAACCCTTCTATAACAAAGAAAAAACACACATCAATTTATAGAGAGTTCTACATGGCAGGAGAGCAGCAGGTGGAAGTGAGAAGCTATAGCATTATAACCACATTCAAAGGTGGACTGGGTACGAAAGAATTCAGGAAAGAAAAACACTGCTAGTAAGCGGAAGCTTAAGGGTTACAAACTCATTTTCCACTTGGATTGGAAGGAGAGATATGCTGAAGTAATGATCTACAAAGATCTATGAACACAGGGCCACAGAAGGAAAACAGTTGCTGACAAGGAGATTTGGGGGAAACATATGCTAATGGACCACTTGTAAATGGACCTCAGAATCCCATTGCAGAAGAGGCTCTTAATTAACAAGATAACGTACCCTGAGCTTGTCAATTAAGCAAGTTCGGTCAATTGGCCCAAGTTCCCCAATGAGGTTCAAAACACGTGGCCACGGTGGCAAGGATCATCTGGATACCTCCTTTGTTGAGTTCGTTGAGTGTCTTATTCATTTTAATTACCTATTAATAGCAATTACCAGCCAGGAGCCCCAGATATGGTGCCATACTCTGAGATGAGTTCCTGATGGCAAGGTGATTACATTGGATCCCTTCAATCTTAGAAGAGCCAGTAATTAACTTGTCCTCATTCAAAATAACACATATGGGACTCAAATTTTCTTTACTTATGCTTCTGCCCTCATCAGTCAGAAGACTTATAACATTAATATGATATCATATACAATAATACTTCCAATCACAAAACAAAACAAAATGAATAAAAATAACAGGTGCATAGGGTTTAATTTTATTTTATGTACCTCATATTCCAAAAGTCACTTGCCCCATAGAATGTGGCCTGCTGAAAAGTCAGTTGCAATACCAGCTGGGAAATAACACCTTGCAAGTTGAGGGCACTACTCTGGAAGAAATGGTTTGTATTCTAAACTAAAGATAAACATATAGTGATTTTTTTTTCATAAAGTCAGAATAAATAGGTCCATACATCATGGAGTTGAAGAAGAAATGGCAATTCAAAATGATCTAATATTATATTCATTTAGCTTTGTATCTCTGTTTTCTATAAGCCACACTAATCTCTTGCTCATGTAATATTTTTTTTTCTTATTCTACTTAACATGTATAATAAAGTACCCTATATCTTTCTATATGTGACTTCCTATGAGGCACTATATATTTTCTCTCTTTGTCTTCCAAGTACTTAGTAGAGAGGAGAAGCACCCAGTAAATATATTAATAAATGCATGAACAAATTAACAGCTTAGTCAATAAATGATGAAGTCAACTTGGATATTCTAATGTTTTTTGCAAATGAACACATAGGATATTTACCTTCATTTGTAAATGTTCCTACCCAAACCAGGCATGACTTAATGCTAAAAGGATTATTAAGTAAAGGATGTAGTCACTTACTTTCATTGATTTCACTGTCCACTTTCAGGGAAACTAATGAAAAATAGAAATGCACTAGTAAAGCTTTTATCACATCACCTTTTCATTGTGATTTCCTATTGGATACAAATCTACATGATTTAGTACAATCAGAATGCCCATGATTACACAACTACTTGATGCTCATACAATCCTATCTAATAAAAGAGTAATATGCAAATTAACCATGGTCACATGGCCAGTTCAGACTCAAAGGGGAAAAGTAGATTTTATATTTTGTTGGCAGGAGCTAGAAAGTCAGATTGCAAAGGACATGGCTGCTGGCAGGGATGGAGGACAGTGGTCATTTTTACAATTTACTGCCCCCGTGTTCAGAGAGAAAGATGACTCATTTGCAGAGCCTGCCTGGCAGTCATGGACTAGCAACATAAAAGAGTTCCATCTTACTGAACTAATGAATAGAATTCGGAGTTGAGAACACAAAGACTCCCACGTGACCAGATATTTGACCTTGGACAAGTTATTTAACCTCCCAATATCCTCATATTGACATGTGGACAATGATAACATTTAACTCACATGATGATTATGACTTATGAGAAAGCACTTTAAAGTCTGTGAAACATCTCATTAAAATATTGCCATGAGCAGTATAAAGTGTGGGGGTTAAGGGCATTGGCCCTGGAGTCAGACTAGCTAGAATTAGAATTCTGCGTCTATCATTCATTAACTTCTTACCCTTATTTCTAATGCTCTCTGCAACTTATTTTCTTCGCCTGTGAATGACGGGTATGAAGATTATCAGTGAGACCCTGTGCTAGAATTTGGGGACGAAGAATGCTAAGACCTGATATAATAATTGACATGTCTTTATTGTAAACTAGGGACATTAGGCAGACTTCGGCAAGTCACAGACTTTGTTTCCTGAGATGTTAAATAAGAACACTTAACTTGGCTGCTAGAAAAGTACAGTGAGAAGTAATTAAGACCTGGGAGTTACAGTCCCTTAGACAGAATCTCCAGGCCCACGAGTTCTGAAAATTCTCGGTGATCATGGTAGAGCTTTAGTCTAGACCAGTGGTTCTCAACCTTCCTAAGGCCATGACCCTTGCATACAGTTCTTCATGTGGTGGTGACCCCCAACCATGAAATTTTGCTACTGTTCTGCATCGTGATGTAAATATCTGCATTTTCCGATGGTCCTAGGCAACCCCTGTGAAAGGTCGTTCGACCCCCAAAGGGGTCACGACCCACAGGTTGAGAACCGCTGGTCTAGATAAACCCTCACCCTTTTAGTAAAGGCAGTAAATTAAAATGGGAGAAGCTAGGTTTTCCAGGCTGGTGGAACTGGATTCAAAGTCTAAATCTGCCATTGAGCTAACATTATGTGACTTCTGAAAGTTGCTAAAACCTCCAAGATCTTTAACTCATTTGAAAAAAATGAGTTCTGGTGACTGTTTATTCAGACTCTCTACCCCTCCCCACCTTTCCTAATGGTCCTGGCTTCTTCAGCGGTCCCTGCGCCTGACAACATGGTCAGCTTTCCGCCGGGAGTTCGCACTCCTGGATGAAGAAGGTGCCCCAAAGGTCTGCTAAGTATCAGCCTCTCAGCCAAATGATAGAGCTCTTGTGACAAGGACCCTTCCGATCCATCTTTTTGTGCATCAAAGGAGGGCAGACAGATGCTAATGTTGATGTGACTGAAGCCCAATTAAAATATTAGTTCTAACTTCATTAGAACTCTGCAACCTGAGCCGCTTTCCCGTGAACTGGTCTCAAAGTCATTTTCTGAAAAGTTCTGACTTAACCAGATAGATGTTCCAGCTCCTTCAGTCTTTCTCATCTCCAGTCCCACTCCAAACCTACTTCTCCAATCCCACTCCAAACCTACTTCTCCAATCCCACTCACACCTCAACCTCCCTAACAAGTCTGACAGTCAGGAAACTCGTGGAATGGATCTAAGAGTCCCCACGGCAGCCCATAATATGCCTTCGCATGTTTTCTTCTATTGCTGTTAAGTCAGTTGACCCATCCTGGGAGGAGAACTGGACCGGTTATCAAGATCCCTCCAAAACTGCTAGCCATCCAAGTACAAAATCGTCTTGCTTCAGAGTTCTGGTTTTGTTATTTTTCTGTCTGTGACTTGGGACCCAAAAACATAGATTCAGAATCAAATGTAGCCATCCCTCTTCAGAAAGGCTGGAGAGGTAGAATGGTATCGATGAGTATTTACCTTTACTCACAGGGTTTTAATTCCGATAAAGGTAACGTTTTATAAATAATAAAGGAACAACTGAAGTCCAATCAGGTAGATCTGAGGGCAACGCTCCATGCGCGGTGTGGAAAGGCAGCAATAAATCCAGTGACATCTAATTGTCATTATCTCTTTAGAAGACATCTCATGTCCCATCTCCTTCGCACAGGCTCTTGATTCCTCGCTCCTCACCGTCCACAGTTTGCTTTTTCTCGATAATTATACTAAATTAAATAAATTACAGTCTAACCAAAACTAATTTTGCATAATATTCTAGTCCATTTGTGCAGAGTCCCCCCAAAACCTCTAAGCTATGTCTCCAGGCAGCAGAGTAGCTAATTATTTACCCTCCCAGCAGCCTCCGGGGCACTTCTGATCCTATGTTTGGAACACAGACTGATCTCATTCGATTAGGAGGAAAAAAAAATGCCCACAGCTTTCCGGAGATAACGTGAAAATTCCACCCATCCGAGGGGACTGAGCAGTTTCGCTCTCTGCAGACCCCTCTGGATCCTGAAACAGTGCACGGCGATGCGGAGGCACATGGTCATTACGGCCCAGATTTTCTCATTTAGGAAATCAATTCCTAAACATGGGGGATATGTAAATTCAATTATTCCTGAACTGGAGAATAATCATCATGCCCTGAAATCTGTATTAGCAAATCCACGTGGAGCAGGCTTCGCCTCCCTCCAGGGTTCTGGGCCACCTGTTGAATTAATTTAGTCTCCTCCCCTGACATCCATCAACTTTCGCAGATGACAGGGGCAGACAAACTTAATCTGTTGTCGGAGGAAACGGCGAAGTTACCAGAGAGTCGCATCTCAGCAGAATACTACAGAGGAGAGGCAGAAACTGGAGCAAATGCCGAGCCGATCAGTCACCGGATATCCCTGAACCGTGCACCTTGCCAAACAAGGGCCACGGAAACCTAATTAAGAAGTTTCTCTTCTGGCCCACGGGGGATCGGCAGGATGACACAAGAACAGTGCCTAACTGGCATGGTGCTTGCTAAGCAAGCACTGGGGAATTAAATTCCTCCTTATTGTTTTTTAAAAATATTTCTGAACCACCGGGGAAATTCTGTTGTCATCATTCCGGAGAAGCAGAAATAAATTTCATTTTCAATCTGATTTTAATGCACACGCCGAGCACAGAAGAAAAACATCTTGCATTGTTTGTATTCATCACTTCCTCACGGACTCAAAATCTCTCTCTTCGGACACTTGTTATATAGGAAGATATATATATCATCTAACATTTCTGCCCCCTAAGAATTAGTACACGATACACTTCCCAGCATGTCTTGATTAATTTGGGAGGCAACACTGAGTTACCTAACATTTACTTGCAAATGGGGTATCACCTTTGTTCCCCCAAAGAAACCAGTTTCCCCCTCATCACCCTCTTCCCTAGTTTCCCTGATGCAAGACACCTGCCTTTGACTAATGATGAACCCCGGTAAAAGCAAAAAAAAAAAAAAAAAACTTGTTCCCACTTCCCTTCTACATTCTTTGGCTGATCTAATAATTAAATTGACATAAGACAGATTAATGGGAAAATAATAAATTTTGTGTGTATGGAAAACCCCCATAAAAATATGAGATTCCCGGACAGTCCGGTAATTTACTCTAGTATTGGAAAGCGCAGTGGGCTTTGGGAGGGAGGTTGGGCAAGGTGAGTAGGCCATCTCGGTTTGCTAATTGGTGTTTATCAAGAAACATCACGCCCTGCTTGGGGCTTTTGCCCCTCCCTGGGATTTTCCTATTGTTCTTACTGTAAGTTTCCTCATTAATGGCTGTCAGTGTCCAGTCAACCTCCTCACCCAGTTTCCAGTGGGCTGCCCACGCCAGGCCCCCCCTTGCCCCTTGTCCAACTGGTCACTCAGACTGACCTTTACCAGAGTCATAAATATCCCGATGCCCCCGACTCAGCCCCACTCATGCCCTTTTGGTCTCAGCCCTGCTGCTAGTAGATGTAACCATCCTATATAAGAAAAGCCTATTATGCTAAGTGTCTGGTCATCCGTTCAAACAATCAAAGGATAATATGCTAATGATATGCTAAGGCAGCTCAACTGTTCGCTATGACATGCACTGACCACTAGGGGGCACACAGTTGACCAGTCACTATGATGTGCACTGACCACCAGGGGGCAGATGCTCCGACCAGTAGGTTAGCTTGCTGCTGGGGTCCGACTGATGGGGACTGAGAGAGACGGACCTGACATGCCCTGGAGCCCTCCTGTGGTCCCTCCCCGGCACCAATCGTGCACCTGTGAGGTCCCTCAGCCTGGCCCCTGCCTTCTGACAATCCAGACCCCTTGGGGGATGTCGCAGAGCTGGTTTGGGCCCAATCCCACAGGCCAGGCTGAGGGACCCCCACTGGTGCATGAATTTGTGCACCAGGCCTCCAGGCAATTTATAATTCCTTACCCCTTTCTGCCTGGTTCATTCTTCCTTCAGTGACCCTAACACTTGCTAGATAGGGTACTGTAGCCTGACTTATCAATTGCTAAATAAATCCAGTAAGCTCTTTAAGTTAACTCAGTTAAATTTTGCTGTTTAACAGCGTTCTGGACAAGAGTGTTTAAATATAGTACTATTTAAAAACTCACATTAGTTTTGAAAAGAGTTGCATTTATCCACCTATTAGCAAGGCAACTATTAGCCTAAACGTTATTACTTACGGAAGTTCATGTGACAAGTTTAAAGGTGTGGAATTTAAACCTCTAATTGTCTAACTCCAAACCAATGTTCTTTCTTCGCGGATAGTAAACCCAGTTTCCAGCGCTGTCTGGCTGGGGGCATTTGCAAGGAAAATTAGGAAGTGCTCGATGCCCACTGTAATGTTATAGCTGAACATAAACAAAGCGGGAAAACTCAATAAAACTCAAGCTCCAGCGAGCTATTTGCCTCTAATTTTAGAATGCCTCCAATAAAACAACAGCGACAACCGAAGTGACTGCTGTCATCACCTTCCCGTTGGAGTGAAGGCTCCCACATTTGTAAAACAAGGCAATGTGATGATTATTCAAGAACTGTACTTTTGTGTGCACAGCGGCCTGCCTGCCTATGATAAAAATGAGCTGACAGCCTTTGGCTGTTTTCACATAAAATTTGGGTCCAGAATGTCCCTAGTTAAAGCAGGCCTCCCTACTCTGAGCCCATGTGCATTTTTTTTTTTCCCAGCGTAGAAATAAGAATTCTTTAAGACTCAGCAACTTCTACCCATCTCGGGGAACTCTCTTAAACTTCCGCAGCTTCGATTTCATGGTATCACATACGTAGAGAAAGGCATACAAATCATAAGAGTAAATTTTCACTTCTACAAATTATAAACACCAGTCAGATTAAGAATAAAAAATACTAGGAGCAACCTAAAGCTCTCCTTTAGTCTCACTCCCAACATGACCCCTCATCCTCATTAAAACAAACCACTATCCTGATGTCTAGCTCCATAAATTAGCTCTGGCTGTTCTTAAAAAAAAAAAAAAAAAAAAAAAAAACACAAAATTTAACCTAAAAAATTTGGAAGACCTAATTGGTTTTATTAAATGATTCATGAATTGGGCAGCATCGAATCGAGCAACTGGCGGGACACTCCAAAGTGGAGGAAATGGAAGATTTTCATAGGAAGAAGGGCAGGACAAGGGAGCTATTATCAAAAGAAAAGAAAAAAAAATATTATTAGATCAGGGCATTCTCTTTTTTTCCTGGGAAGGGGGGACCTACAAGGGCTTTTATCACGCAGATTGCCTTTGCTTCTGGGGTAAGAGGGTAGAGAGGGCCCATGTGACAGATTATCTCAATTATCTCATTGATGTTACCCAGAAAATTCCAGACTAGTTGATGAATATGATCTTTTTTGTTGAGATAGATACAGCAATTAGGTAAGATATTAAATCTGGCTTTATTATCATGAGTTAGCACAAGTGATGCCATTTTTGGCCCATGCTATTCTCTTTAACACTGCGCATAAACTTCATTTAAGATAATCCAGTGCCAAAGAAGCATATTTTGTGTTACATATTCTGCTCTTATTCAGTCTCTGTAGAATGTATATTCCTCGTTATATATATTGATTTCAGAGAGGAAAGGACAGAGAGAGAGAGAGAGAAACACATCAGTAATGAGAGAGAATCATTGACCAGCTACCTCCTGCACACCCCACTCTGGGGATGGGGGATCGAGCCTTCAACCTAGGCATATGCTCTGACCAGAAATTAAGCATGACTTCCTGCTCATAGGTAGATGCTCAACCACTGATCCATGTCAGCCAGGAGGTATATTCCTGTGTGTGTGTGTGTGTGTGTGTGTGTGTGTGTGTGTTTGCAATCCTACAAAAAGTTTAAAAGCATTCTTATCTCAAAGGCTATACAAAAATATGCCTATAGGAGGTATTTTGCTAACTTCTGGGCCTAGAAACAAAGATACAGTAGTAGCAATGAGCATACCTAGCTCTCAAATTTTGGTTCCTACAACAATTCCCGTGTAAAAGGATCCAGTGCTCTTTAGAAAAGCCAATGGCTCCAGAGCTAGGATCAGGAAAGTACTAGTGATCCTGGGACATCTCATATACCACAGAGCAAGAAAAAATAGCCAGGAGACCAAAGACCATGCTTCCACCGGCAAATTTAGCACAATGTGAGCACAGTGGTGAACTGTAACACATTTTAGGGTGGGAGGGAATCTAAACAAAGTCTAGATTTTGATACCAAAGAAAAAATAATAGATTTACAAAATCACAATGTTGCTGCTAGAGTGTGATTATTAATTCAGGCAGTAATCAATGGAAAGTAAAGCAAGTGGTGAAGCTTGGTGAGTAATAGGATAATCACACAGTCTCAAAGTAATCACATAGATAATTTATAAATTACATAAGAACTACCATGGAAAGAGCTGGGGATAACAATCTTAACTCAGTGGCCATGTGAGCACCACTAGTAATCCAACAAACTGAAATTGTATTGCCTGCTGATGGGATGAAATGAGAAGCACACAATATCATATATGCAATATTCTTTCAACAAACTTTTAATCTGAATCTAATCATGAAGGAACAAAGAGACAAGTCCAGACTATGTGACATTTTATAAGATAAATGAACCAAACGTTTCAAACAAGTTAATGTCACAACAACATGAAATATTAAGATAATTATACTAGATTAAAGGAGACTAGATTAAGAAACATGCCAATCAAATGCCATGGTGACTCTTGCCTGAATCAGATATGGACAGGAATAATAATGTTGATAAACTGACAACAATAAAACAAAGAAATAGTGCAGCTGGCATGGCTCAGTGATTGAGCATCTACCTATGAGCCAGAATGTCATGGTTGAGTCCTGGTCAGGGCACATGCCCAGGTTATGAGCTTGCTCCCCAGTATGGGGCATGCAGGAGGCAGTCAATCAATGATTCTCTCTCTTCACTGATGTTTCTATCTCTCTCTCCTTCTCCCTTCCTCTCTGAAATCAATAAAAAATTTATTTTAAAAAAATAGCAATGAAATAAAATTTTAAAAGAACATATTTCAGAAAATCTAAATAAGTGCTATCTACTTATAATATTATAATATTGGTAATTTTGTTTTAAATTTCTTGGGTATGCAAATGGTATTAGGCTGTCTAGGAGAATGACCTAGTGTTTAGGAGATACATGGTGAAGTCTTTAGAAGGAACATGTCCTAATGTGTTCAACTCACATTCTATTAATGGTGCAATATCTATATATATAAAAGCCCAGTTACCTGAACAAGAAACTACCAGAACAACTGGAACAACTGGTCACTAGAATGCACACTGTGGTGGCCAACCAGCCCAATTGGGGGGGCCCAGTTGAGCCCCTCAACCTCCCGCATCCTCTCCCCCTCTCCCCCAGGCTGGCCCTGCCTCTTATCTGCACCCACACCCACCCCTATCAGGGATAAGGCCAGCCGGCCAATGTCTCACATCCCCTCCCACCACTGGCCAGACCCAATAAGCTCCCATTGGGGCAGGCTGGCTGGATCCCACCTATGCATGAATTTGTGCACCAGACCTCTAGTCTATAAATATCAGTATATACTTAGAAAGATAAAAAGCAAAAGTAATTAAGTATTTACCATTAATGACTCTAGAGAAAGAAAAACCAGGGACTCTTTATGCTTACAGTGGTACCTCGAGATACGAGTGCCCTAAGATACAAGATTTTTGAGATACGATCCGTGGAGCGAGCGATTTTTGCTTTGAAATACGAGCAACATTTGAGATAGGAGTAATCGTGTGGATAGGCCGGCTACACACGACGCACCAGTTTACCGTGACACGAGCGTCTCATAGGCTGATGTTCTATCCACTGAGCCAAATTGGTTTCGGCTGAAAATTTCTTAATAAAAATCTTTGCAGCCAAAAACAAAAAAAGTGTAGCTTTTACTCATATAACAAAATAATGTAAATTGTATCTTTAAGGGTATTTATGGCACTGTTTTTAGTAGCAAATAAACAAAAATAAAACTTTAAAAAAACCTAATGTTAAGCAATTAAGTAGACCCATGTATACATACAACCACAAGCACACAGACAGGATATATATTTAAAAGCAAAAGAAGAAAAGTGCAGAAGAGTATGAAAGACTGCTCATTCCTGTTACAATAGACAATTTCTGGAGGATACACAAAAACCCATTAACAGTGATTTCCCCTGGAGAAGGAGAAGGTGGTCAGGGGAGGAATTTTAATTTGCACATTGCTCATTTAATCACTAATATAATTTGTTTACCGTAAGCATGTTATCGTTTTTATAATAAAAATAAGTATCCCCCTGGCCCCTCAAAAGAGCACGATCTCATTACACTATATAAAATTCTTAAACTAGGAAACCAAAACGAATAGTTTTGCCCGGTTGCTGAATTAGGTGGTCTTTGGGTTTGGCCAAGCTGTACAGGGTCAGGGCCACATCTACAGCTGCACTTGTCATGTGCTGACATATGTGGACACACCTGATTTCGAGCTCAGCCCTACTCTCTGGTTAGATGAAATGCCTTAAACACATCCCATGTCTAGATTCTGGATGATCCTAAAAATCTGAAGGGAAGTTACAGTTTCAGCCTCACCAATGTATTTATTTATTTATTTATTTATTTATTTATTTATTTAATCCTCACCCAAGGATATTTTTATCAATTTTAGAGAAAGAAACATCAATGTGAGAAAGAAACATTGACCGGTCACCTCCCACATGCATCCCAGCTGGGGATAGAACCCTCAACTCAGGTATGTGTAACCAGGAATTGAAACTGCAGCCTTTGTGGTGTACAGGAAGATGCTCCAACCAACTGAGCTAATTATCGGAAGGCCTTTGTCAAGTGTAAATCAGAACGCACATGTGCACCCTTCTCACTTTCTGGGAGACTTAGCATGACTCTGTAGTCAGAGCTCTTCTTATTTTTTCAAACGGGGAACATGAGTCCAGAGAGATTAGGGGACTTGTCCAAGATTGTGATCATGATGATATACTTCCTCCACAATGTTCTTGGCTCTCACTAATAGCTGTCAAGTGCCAGCAAATAAAGAGTATCGGGGACATTTTCATCCTGGAGACCTGAGCCCATGAAATTGGGAGAAGGCCTTGTGAATGAAAGGGGATTATGTCCCTTTTCAAGGTAGCTCGTTTGTTTGTTTAGATACTCACAATCATATCTTTAGTTGAAGCAACCAACTTACTACATTTTCTCACGAGCCTACCGAGAAATAAATTCTTTATAGCCACACTTGAAAGAATTCATTGCTATGTAATTTACATGAGAAGCTGAACAACATCAGAATTTGATGATAACATCAAACATCACAGATCGGGTGACACTTTTTGTTCTTTTGTGGATCAAGTCCCGTGGGCCAGAAAGGTTTAAGCAAACACAAAGTAAGGTGATGACGGTAAGTCATACCAAGAGCATGATTCGGGAGCTCTAGTTAAGCCCAAGGCACCTCAGCATCCCTGATAAGAGCTGTTAGGACTGTAATCAATACATTACCCTTGACATTTACAAACCCCCTTTAGAAGCAAAACACTATTATAAAACCATTTAATGTCATTTGATGTAGTTGGTTTTCCTTTAAATGTCTCTTCATTCCTCCTGAGAAGGAAATCCGTTTTAGGAAGGATCCCTTTTTGATTATTTGAACAGCAGTTGGGGTAAGGAACTTAAAAAAAAAAAATGAGGGCTTTTAACCTGCCTGTAGTAATCTATTGTCCCTGTCAACCTTTCAACTCTTCTCTTACTGATTCATCAAAGGCAATGACAGCTTCTTTCTCTAATGGAAGTCCCTGCTTGAGAAGCCAATGGGACCAAAGAAAGGTATGGGGGAGGCTTTTTTGGAGAATGGCTTTGAGAGAGCCATCAGCCTGCCAGGTCCTGGCACACAGGAGATGCACAGTAACTGAGTGCACGGAGGCACATACTTCCTTTTTAGGGGGTGTTCAAATGTGCAGATCCCTCTGATGAACATGCGTGAGAGGCAGAGGGAATGGACAGAAGCCATACATGAGTGGGACAAAGGCTGGGCATGTCAACTATGTGGCCTGCGACGGACATGAACATAGGCACAGATGGGATCACAGGTGCCAAGATCAGGTAAGATAGGCCCCAGGTCAGTGCATAGATGATGCTGTTCTGTGATAGTCCTAAAAACCTCTCTGTTGTGGAAGAACCCCAAAAAGAGATAGTACCTGTCCAGTCTCCTGTAGTTGAACAGCTTTACAAAATGGAATAAATTTAGAATGAGACCCACCGCTCTTTTAAACATACAGTTCACCTTAGGCCCTTCAGAATAGTAATCCTGGGAGTCACAAGAAGAATAAGCAGCAGGAAGTCTATGCAAGAAAATTGAGACAGCCGAAACCGGTTTGGCTCAGTGGATAGAGCGTCGGTCTGCGGACTGAAATGTCCCAGGTTCAATTCCGGTCAAGGGCATGTACCTTGGTTGCGGGCACATCCCCAGTGGGGGGCATGCAGGAAGCAGCTGATCTATGTTTCTCTCTCATAGATGTTTCTAACTCTCTATCCCTCTTCCTTCCTCTCTGCAAAAAAATCAATAAAATATATTAAAAAGGAAGGAAGGAAGGAAGGAAGGAAGGAAGGAAGGAAGGAAGGAAGGAAGGAAGGAAAGGAGGGAGGGAGGAAGAAAATTGAGACAGAAGCCAGATCTAAGCCAGCCATCAGGATGGGACTTGATCACATGAAGTTTCCCCCAGAAGACTAGACTCTACTAGGATCTTAGTTCAAGTCGTCAGCAAATAATAAAGGCTATATCCTTGGGGCTCAGGTTGTTCTGATTGTATATATTACAGCAAGAACTTCTCTTTGGAAGGCACGGCCGTGTAGATGTATAGAGAATGAGCATGAGAAGTGAATCACTAGAATGGACAGATCTCTACTCAGTAACAACGGTTGCCCTTCCTTTGGAAGCATCTACCTAGGAATACATAATTCATACTGCCCAGCTTAGGACTCTGTGTGTGTGCATCTGTCCTTCTCAGGTTAACAATAATGAGAAGACTGAAGCTTAATTGTAACTAGCCTGGGACTCGGCATAACCCACACAATTACTTAGCTGATCCCCTGGACCAATATACATACCGGAACGTCATAACCTATAAGGATCATACCGTTATAGTTCTTAATCTGTCACCTTGTCAATTAATTTAGTGGCCACTTGCCTACCTCTGTTTGCTTAGATTTAACCAGAGTGTTAAAAGTCATTGATTCTATCCTCATGTTAAATGGAAGGAAATTCAAGCTGACTCAGAGACAGAATGATTTGTCCAAATCTCTATGGTCAATGAGACTAGAAGAGGACAAAGTATTTCTGATTTCACAATTCTCTACCAGCCCTACAGCGAGAGTGAGACAGGAATGAGGAAGTTCAATAACGAATGTACAACTTGAGAGTTGCCATTGTAAGCAGCTAGGAATTTAGCCTGTTGGGACCCTCTTAGGAACCACGAACAACATGACACAGAATTATTCTCTCTAAAGAACAGGAGTCTGAAGCTTTTGTCCACTGACTCCTCCCAATTCCTACAGCGGACAGAGGTTGCCCCTGGAGTCATTAGCAGCCCACATCGCCATGCTGTCCCGGCCTGGCCTGGATGAGCCCTGGCACATTTCAAAACCTCTAAGGCAGAGAGGCAGGCCATTGGCAGTGCCAACCACGAGCAGCAGCTAAAACCCAAAGAGGGCCCAAGGACACGATGGAGCACAAAAATATAGCTACTAATTCCTTCATAAAACCGAACCAACTGCTAAGGATCCTTAGATATTTAGGAAAAATTTACAGCACAAAAAAAAAAAAAAGCCCAAATGGATAAAAGAATATTTGACCCGGAGGAATTGGAGGTGATCAAGAAAGAGAACTTTGAAGTTATTCTAGTGAGTATCTGCAGACAGCACAAAAGCTGTTTTTTTCCAAAAACAAAATAGGCATCTGGGAAGAGGCAGCAAAAATAAAAAAAGAAAGTTTCAGCACAGTAAACATGTTATTGAAAAGAAAGTTCAGTAATTGGCCTAAATAATAGAATACATGGGGCTAAATACCAAGACCAAACTAGAAGCAAGTTTCCTTGAATTGAAAAAAAAAAAATGTCATTGCAAATTGATTTAAATAACTACCAAAATCATTAGGAGTGGGGAGGGGAGAAATCTGCATATTGAATAACTCGAGGAATTTCAGAAATCCTAGAACAAAGAGAAATTACAGAAGCTTCTAGAGTCCGCGGGGAAAAAAAAATCATCAAACATCTTATTTCTCACCAGCAACAATGATGCAACTATTTTTTTGTTTCAAATTTCTGATTTCTAAACCCTAAAATGTATTAGAAAAAAATGCTTTTCAGACATGCCAGAGAGCATAAAACATAAAAATTAGATAATTCACATTTAAAAAGAAACTCCTTGCCTGGCCTGTGTGGCTTAGTGGTTGAGCATGTATCTATTTACCAAGAGGTCAAGGTTCTATTTCCAGGGAGGGCATATGCCCGAGGTTGTGTGCTTGATCCCTTGTGGGGGCATGCAGGAGGCAGTCGATCAATGATTCTCTATCATCATTCATGTTTCTATCTCTTTCTCTCTCCCTCTCCTTTCCTCTCTGTTAAAAAATAAATAAAAGAAACCCCTTACAGAAGTACTCCAGAAAAACGATATAAAAGAGGCTAATGTGATATATACAACACAGCAGTACTGAGTAGTATATAGAAAACATGAAGAAAATAAATCTATAGGGTCTTGACACTTGGGTGTTTGGTGGGGAGAGGCAGCAGGATTTAATGATATAGAAATAAAAATCCTTCTTTATGGGACTTTACCTGTTTCAAAATAAGTAATATTCATATAATCATGATTCCAAAACAAAAACTATTTGGGGGAATTTAGATTTTAAAAATAACTTATAGACAAAATGCAGAAAGTAATGTTTTTGGTATTTGAAAACAATATGTGCTATAAACCCCCACAGTAATTGAAAACAAAATAAAACACAATAACAAAAGTTAGTAGGTAGCCCTAATTGGTTTGGCTTAGAGGATAGAGCATCAGCCTGTGGACTGAAAGGTCCCAGTTTTGATTCCGGTCAAGGGCATGGACCTTGGTTTCGGGCACATCCCCAGTAGGGGGTGTGCAGGAGGCAGCTGATCTGATGTTTCTCTCTCATTGATGTTTCTAACTCTCTATCCCTCTCCCTTCCTCTTTGTAAAAAATCAGTAAAATATATTTTTTTTAAAAAGTAGGTGAAGGGAAGAGAAGAAATAGAAACAATTATAAATATACTAATTTATAATTAGTATTCTCTAAAGTTGATAAATCAACAAATACGAATGTGAATATCACTTATAGTTATAAAGGTATTTACTACAAGACCCAAAATAATAATATAATTGACAAAATTGAAGCTTGAAGGCAAGAAGATGAGGTACAGAATAAAAAAATATGTTCCTAAAATTTTGATTTTTTTTATTGCACAGAGTCTAAAGTTGATATCTCAAGAAATAGAAGCAGAAAATTTAAAAAATAAAACATTTAAGCCTTAACTGGTTTGGCTCAGTGGATAGAATGTTAGCCTGTGGACTGAAGGGTCCCAGGTTGGATTCCAGTCAAGGGCATATATCTTGGTTGCAGGCACATCCCCCGTAGGAGGTGTGCAGGAGGCAGCTGATCCATGTTTCTCTCTCATGGATGTTTCTAACTCTCTATCCCTCTCCCTACCTCTCTATAAAAAAAAAAAATCAATAAAATATATTTTAAAAATAAATAAATAAAATAAAACATTTAAAATTCAATGGTAACTGCTTAAGGAATGGTTAAAAAATACTTACCTCTAGAGTGTGGCCTTGGGATTGAGGAGAAAAGAGGGAGATAGATATTTTTATACTGCATTTTAGACAGTTTTCAAAAACTGGCTATTTTTCCAACTTTAGATATTGCTTTTAAAACGAATACTGGCCTAGAGACTCAAAGCCCAATAGTTTGCCATCTGCAAATGAATTTTCTGGCCTCAGCCATGTAATTGCTGTGATTAATTAAACCTAACTAGTGCCCAGGATAGGGAGAATAAATAACCTTGTCCTTTCCAACCCCCAAGCTGTGGCTTCATTTTACACAGCCCTGTTAATTCCACTTGTAATCCCCATGAAGTGCCGGGAGTTCTGTTATTTCTTATCTTTAAGCCTCTTTTTATCTCAGTTGAACTCAAAGGGATCAGTTTTTAAAAGCTGATGGGTAGGGGAAAGAAAACAATAAGTGACGAGGATGCTGGGAGATGAAAAGCAATGACAATGATTAGACTAGAATAATTAGATATGTATTCCTCCCTGCATAACTCAAAGGGATCAGCATTTCTCTTGTGATAATAGGAACTTCATATATTTCTAAATTACTTTAAGAAAGCTTTTGTTTTCACTGAAAGTGTGTCAGATCCTAAAATATTCCATAATGTATCAAATAAAAAATATATTCATCCCGTTTTTTAGTTTCAGGGAGGAGAGCTTCTTTTTAACTTTCTACATCCCTTGGGAGAAAGGGAGGACACAGAATTGAAAGAAGGTTGAATTGGTGAGTCTCTGGTTAAAGTAGAACCCAGTTGGTTCTACCAGTTGGTTTCGTGTGTTCAGATATTTCTGAAATCTAGTTCCCCACTGGCACTAAGGTAGAAGAGAATTTGATGAGTGAAATGATCAAATCTCAGTTTCTTCCATTGATAAAAATCATATGGCTTCTGAATTATCAGGGCTCCTTGAGGCTACCAGAATTTAGAAATAAATATATTTTGGGGGTAGGGAGGGAAGAGGGAATAAGGGAGGAAATGAGGAAAGGAATAAGGGAGGGAGGGAGGAAAAGGAGGAGGGAAGTGATGAAAATGTTCTTCAGGTGGATAGTGATGATGGCTGTAGTATAACAATATGAATGAGCTTTAAATACCTTAAAATTGTATGTCAATTATACCTCAATAAAGCTAAGAAAAAAACACAAAACAATGGGAATGTACAAATGCCGCTGAACTATAAACTATAGTGGGAGCAAATATATCAAAATATTAATTGTTGAATCTAGAAGATATATATTTTGTAATTTTTCTCCATATTTGAAAATATGTAATATAAAAGTTTGGGTTGTGGCAAAATAAGAATAAATTTTAGAGGGTCCAAGGTCTAAGAAAGAAATGTTCAAAGAGGACCAAAAATCTAGAGAGATGGACTGTATAGAGTGCTAAATGGCACAACCTATGCCCAGAAATAATCCAAATTTAATTTCATTCTTCTATTAAATTTTTGTTGGATATTACCATGTACCAAGCACCAAACCAGACGCTTCACATATATTATTTAATGCAATTTTCACAATGTCTCTAAAACTAGAATTATCCATACTTTGCTGATAGAAAAAACTAAGGCTGGTAGAATTGAATAACTTGGCCAAATTATATAGCTATTAAGTAGCCCAGCTAGGATGCAAACAAAAATCTATCCAGTTCCAAATCCTGGGCTAATTGCCACTTGTTAATTTACCATCGGTAATCCTTCTCCTTGACATTCAGTAGTGAAAGGAGAAATTAACTCTTAATTACACAAAATATAGAGTCAGACAATGATAACGAGAGGGAGGGAGAGAGTGAGGATGAGACTTGAATCTGGGTACTAGGACTTCAGCAAATGTTTTAGATTTTAGTCTTCAGGATTATATGGGAAAAGTTACAGGGTCTGAAATCATAATGAGCATAACACAGGGATACAGACAGTGCAGTGAAGGCCTGGGGAGGGTGCAGGAGTAGGAAGGAGGAGATCAATGGGGAAAAGGGAGGACATCTGTAATACTTTTGTCAATAAATATTTTTAAAAAAAGATCATATTGAAGCTCTAGTATCCCTTTGTCAAGAATGCCCCCATAGATTGAGCCTATCTGGCCATGGTATCTTGGAGATCTTAAAGAGGTTGCTAAATCAGAACTCCAGAAATAAGTCAGGTCATTACCACCATAAGTAAGAGCACTCATAATGAAGCATCCATCTTACATAAAAACTGCTGTTTGAAGTTTTAACTCTGCTATTTGGCTTCTGTAAATGTCTGCTTGCTTAAATAATAAGGAAAATAAGACTACTCCCACTTCAGAGAGGCCATTAACCTTCCCCAGACGAAATTATCAGTGCTGGCACCAGGCTAGGTTGAGGTCTCAAGGCCCCAGCACATAGGGACTCTTTAAGAACTTGCAAAGGGGGCCGGAAACACCCCAGATTTTGTAGACAAAGAAGATAAAAACATATAAATATGGAAAGTTCTTCCATGTTGGGGTCCAGAATTTGAGAGACATTTTCCTCTGGACCCACGCGTAATAAATGTAACTCCATCTCTCTAAGTATTGCTTGGTTCTTCTCCAGTTTTCTGTAACAATAACTTATTTTCTATGGTTGTACTTTGTTCCTTTTCTTCATAGCACCAACAAAACTTTTATTCTTCCTGTACTTGTTTATTTTCTGTCTTCATCACCACATGGTTGGCTTTATGAGAGCAAACAATATGCTTATTCTTGGCACATGGCACACACTCTATAGCTCCTGGTTCACATTCCGTGAATATTTATTCCGTGAATATTAAGAGGAGGTCTTCCAGGCAGACATGCCATATCTGCGTATGTCAGCGGCATATGGAAAGGAGAGATGTTAGGACATTTACTCATCTATAGAAACTAGAGGGCCCCACTTCCTCAGTCAAGCCTCCTCTCCTCCCCCCAGAAAGATTGGTGAGGTCATGCCCTAAATAATTCAATGTCTGATCCAGAGTAGGTGCTAAAAATATGTCTGTCGAACTGAGCAAAATATAAAGTCACTATTTCCAAAGATTCCTATTCCAGAGGATGTCACAGAGGTCAAGAGAAATCCAGGAACCAGCAAGATCAAAACTATTAGAGAGGATGAAACTGTGACACTGAGTTAAGTCTTGAACTTTAGATCAAGAAATAAAAATGTAGATTTTTTTAATAACTCATTGCCTGAAAAATTTTAAAAACAGACTAGAGTGTTTTCATACACAAAGAGGCAAGTAATGATGGAAACAATCTAATTTTCTGACTCCAAGGGGCCTTATTAAGCTCTGCAAATAAGTCTATGCTAGGTTGTGATTAAAAAAAAAAATTGATCCTACTCTGGCAAGAAAAAGGAGCCTTATAAATCTCCGTAATGTCAGGAACCAAACAGTGCATTGAATAGGAAACTGATTGGAAGGCCTAAAGAAGAAAATTTAGTTGATTGCAATCCTTGTATGTGACAGAAGTTGGATTTTCTCAGCCCAATTGTGCTCTACGGGTATCTGACAAGTCTAAACTGCCAGCTTAAAGGTGTTCAATAAATTTCAAGTTGTTTTTTATGTCAAAGGGTTGAATTGAGACAAGCTGTGTTGACTTAAAATTGGACAGCTGGAATTTGTATTTTCAGTTGCTGGAAATTTCAGTGCAGATTTGACAAGTATTGATGATTCTTTATTGACATGAAGCATTTGTACAGATCATGGGATTCATAAAGTATCATTCTTTTCAGCTTATAAAAAAAAAGACTTGTTTTTGCTATTTAAAAAAAGACCTATTTTTCCAATATTTTAAAATAATTTTCAGAGCAGAGGATGTAATGAATTGGTAGGGAAGTCAAGATTTCATGTAGCTTAGAATAAGCAAAATTTGTAATGAGGCTGTTATTAATGTTAACTTCCACGGTAACGGTGTTCTGGGCATCTCACAAATTGCATAATTTGTCTTGTGTTTCTAAGTTCAATTTACAGGTGCTGCAGGATCAAGTCGTGTAGGAGCTGTGATTACAAACAACACTGATAGATTCTGACTATGGCAAAGGTCAATGCTTCTTCTCGAAAGCCAGAGACAGGGAAGACAGAGGTCTTCCTTCCATCATACCTACACCTTGAGCAACGCTTGTTTGCTCCTGGTGAATACTCCCACATAGAAATGCTTTCTTTGGGGAGTTCTTTTCCACCTCCTTCTGAAACATGACTGTCAGAGGAAGGCGGAGATTAATAGTGCATCGGGTTATGCTTAATCTTCCCGCAGTATTTCATTTTGCTTTAATCCTATAGCATTTGCATTTCTGAAATTAGGATATGTGATGCATTGGGGTGGGACCCAGAGGCCTCATTTGGGTGAGATTTATTATCGACTAAATGACTTTCTTAGCCGATCTCTTTATCTCTGTGTCTGCCAGCTAATCTCCATGCTCTCTCTTGAACAGATTCTATTACACAAAAATTTATTATTACCCTTTTTTTTTTTAGATTTTCTACACAGCTGTCAGATACTTATTATGGATAGTAAACCCTAGTTGGCACTTTTCAACAGAGTTATCAGAGCTGTGAAAAGCACCCACTTGTGAAGGAATATAGCTGATAAGATGATCTTGACCTTCCAGGTATCCCCAAATTCAAGCTGAGTATTATCTCCAAACTTGGTTTTAGGCCCAACAAGTCAAATTCCAAGAAATAAGGAACATGGATAAGAGGAATGTTTCTTGCACAACTTCATGCTTGGGCAAAGAATAACACTATTAAATAGAGGTTTGGACTTTAGGTAAAGAAAAACAATACTTATATTACAAACATGAGAACAGCCCTGGCCACGAGGCTCAGTTGCTAGGAGCGTTGTCTCATACACCAAAAGGTTGTGGGCTTGATTCCCGATCAGGGCACATACATACATTGTGTGTTCAATCTCCCATTAGGGCACATACTGGGTACATCTGATTGATGTTTCTCTCATGTTTTAGCATTCACTGTTGATGAGAGATGTGATGTTAGTTTAATGTTCTCTTTCTAAAGTCAGTAAAAACATATCAACAAATCCTGGGGGAGGGGCATCGTTATTGAGTTACTAATATTATCGAATGCCTTGGAGGAGGCCAGGAGGACCCCTCCTGAGGTCACGTGGCCCTGCAGAGCTTGAAGTAACGTTTTGTTCCAGCCAAACAAACAAACAAACATGTCCTCAGTGAGGATTAAAAATAAACAGGAGAGCAAAGATAGAGTTAAGATAGAGACACAAGTGATAGGAACTAGAGGAGAAGGATAGGGCCTGGGCTGTGAACAGAGAAGAGCTACTGAGGAAGCTGGAGCAGCACCTACTCAGCTGAGCATCTGTTACTCACCTCGCTTAAATGTTACTCTGGACCTATCATTTGGCTGATTCCATAGATTAGACATGACTGAAATGCAATCTGGTTTGGAATTTCAGAATAGGTTAGCACAGTGGTCAGCAAACTGCGGCTCGTGAGCCACATGCGGCTCTTTGGCTCCTTGAGTGTGGCTCTTCCACAAAATACCACGTGCGAGCGCGCACGTCCTACATCCAGTGAGATTGAAACTTCATGGCCCATGCGCAGAAGTCGGTTTTTGGTTCTTAAAAGAAATTTCCATCATTGCCCTGTTGACATCTGGCTCTGTTGACGAATGAGTTTGCCGACCACTGGGTTAGCACACTGAGTCATCCTGTGACTGAGGGTGCAGGAAGCTACAACCACATTGTGCATAGAGTTGAGGATGGTAGGGAAGATGAAAGTAAAGATGGAGATGAAGGTGGGTATGGGCTGAAGATAAGAAATGGGGATGAGGATAAGGATGGCATAACAGAGCTGGTCAACTATGGGAAGGCAAGACTAGGCAGATCTTCGATGGAAAGGTCTGAACCAGAGTCAGGAACGTAAAACAGATTGCAGTTCTAATACACACAATTCTAGAATGAGTTAGACTATCCACAGAAAAGAAACAAATTGTTGCTCAGAACAGGGCTACAGACATAGTAGCGAAACTGGAGTTCCGTGGTAAGATAAGGATGAATGCAAGTCTTTCCTGAACCCAAATCGCTAAATCACATTGCTGCTGGCTGGACACCAGATGCCAACTTCATATCTACGAGGCATAAGCTACAGAAGACTGCTATACCCCCTCTGCTGGGTCAGGTAAGTGCAAGATGCAGACAGGCTGAGTTAGAGAACTGTAAAGAAGAGGCAGACATGTCAGAAGTGTGTGTGTGCACGTGTGTGTGTGTGTGTGTGTGTGTGTGTGTGTGTGTGTGTCATTTATAGGCCCATCCTAAGGCAGCTCCAAAGGCAACGAAGTCATAAAATCTGCTTTTCATTAAGCAGCAGCTTTATCCAGTAGGAACATCCTAAATAGGAATAATATTTTAAATATAGTTTTTTGATTTTTTACAGAGAGGAAGGGAAAGGGAGAGAGAGTTAGAAACATCGATGAGAGAGAAACATCAATCAGCTGCCTCCTGCACACCCCCCACTGGGGATGTGCCCACAACCAAGGTACATGCCCTTGACCAGAATCGAACCTGGGACCCTTCAGTCCGCAGACCAACGCTCTATCCACTGAGCTAAACTGGTTTGGGCAGGAATAATTTTTAATAACTAACTAGAGATCACTTGTCATTGCATTTTGCTTCTGATGCAGCAGAGGGTTAAGTTCATTTTTAAAATGCAAGCAAAAATATGAACACCTTTTGGAGGAAAGGCCTTTGCAATATTTAAAATCGAAATAGTGCCTGGTTTTATTTCTGAGAACAGTTGAAGCCTCTCACGGGGAAAAGATGAACCTGACGTGAATTAAGTTCCATTGAACAGCAGATGAAAACAAAATACGGCTGGGGTCTCAAATGGAACATACCTTTTCCAGGGCTGTCAGTGTCGGAGCAAATAGAACTGTCATAAACTAATTGCTCCTCTTGTGTGTGCGTCACAATATGGAAGTCAACATCTGGTTTTCCTTCATGCAAGGAAATGCACTTGTGGAAGACCAATAGGAGAGTAACATACAGAGACTGAAAAAAGATGCATGCTGTGTGTGCAAGAAAGAGAAGGTCAGCCCTGGCTGGTTAAAGCATTGGCCTGTGGACTGAAAGGTCCCAGGTTTGATTCCGGTCAAGGGTATGTACCTTGGTTGCGGGCACATCCCCAGTGGGGAATGTGCATGAGGAAGCTGATCGATGTTTCTCTCTCATCAATGTTTCTAACTCTCTATCCTTCTCCCTCCTCTGTGTAAAATATATTGATATTTTATATCAATAAAATATATTTCTAAAAATTCTAGAAAGAAAAAGAGAGAGAGAAAGGGAAAGATCAGAGCAAGAAACAGGATGCTAAGAGAGACTCAGGAAAGAAAAGGGAGGATTCACAACCCCAAACAGTTAAGAAAGGTGTGTGCCTGCTGATTGTTGTAACTTTCAAAGGAGGACTTCTGGCCAGCACACCTTCACAGTTGAGCCCTTCCAGACATGCACTCCTCCTGCATGTTAAGGCTTGTGATGGAGTGACAAAACCAGAGGTCTTTTGTGGTCCTTTATGGCTACGTTTATTTTAGGACATTGACAGGTAGAAAAATGACTGCAAATCCAAAGGACAAACTATGTTCGCTTTCCTCTGTCTCCTGCTGCTTCAAACACGAAGTCTTCAAGGGCAAGAAGAAGGAGCAAGTGGGTTTTTCAGAACA
Source organism: Lasiurus cinereus (assembly GCA_011751065.1). Classification (NCBI taxonomy): domain Eukaryota; kingdom Metazoa; phylum Chordata; class Mammalia; order Chiroptera; family Vespertilionidae; genus Lasiurus; species Lasiurus cinereus. The sequence goes on along the minus strand of JAAGEH010000125.1, from coordinate 30,521,287 downwards.
AAGTGCTTTTCTCTCATTCATAGACATTAATAGGCAGCTCAGACTTCAGGGTCACTTTGGGTTAGAGTCCAGCTTTTGTAAAAGGAAATATTCACATCCCCTGGAAACACAAAAATGAGATAGCAGCTAGGCAGCGACTAGAAACAGCCACCGTGTGCTACAAAGCTAGGTGTATCCCCCATCCATTCACTACCACCACCACCGCCCCGTGCCATTGCCAAAGTTAACACCATGCCAAGGTCACTGCTAAAATATACTGAAGAACCAAGTGATTTAAGGAAAGGAAAACACATTAAAAAATCAAATGGATCATGTCCCAACTTTCAACCTACAAATAATCCCACTTCAGAAAACCGAGATCCTTCTTTCTAAGATGCCTATCAGAGTTTCATGCCCCACCAAGCATCTTAAAGGAAACAGCTATTGAAGAACGGGGATTCAGCCTGGCTGGGGTGGTGGAGCATCGACTATGAGCCAGGAGGTCACAGTTCAATTCCCGGTCAGGGCACATGTCTGGTTGCAGGCTCAATCCCCAGTGTGGGGCGTGGAGGAGGCAGAGGATAGATAATTCTCTTTCATCATTGATGTTTCTAACTCTCTCCCTCTCTCTTCTTCTCTGAAATCAATAAAAAAAAATTTTTTTTAAGAATTAGGATTCAGAAGTCCTGGGTTCAGTGAAATGGGGCAAATTCATATCACCTCTCTGCACCTCAGTTTCTTTATTTGTGAAGAAGAAACAAGGTCAATGCATTTAGGGTGGTCCTGAATGTGAAAGGAGATTACTTATATTTTGTGAGCTACGCTTTGCCAGTGCTAAAGATGGGAGCTTCCACTATCTTCCACTATGTATCATTTTTGTAATATCAACTTTTTAAAAATCCAAGAATTTATCCTTCCAAGTATTAAATGCAGCTATCATCAGATTTTGAAAATACGAAGCTCCTGCCTCCAGTAAACTTTCTGCCTGTGGTCCTACTATGACTTTGTGACCATCTCTCATGGATAAGCATCTAACATCTAAATAATAAAGAGCTGATATGCAAATGGTTGTGATGCCCTCACACGTAACGACCGATCAGCAGGAGGCTGCGTGTGCAGCAGGCGTGGGTGGGCAGGGACTTGCATGGGGCATGAGGCTCACAGAGACCTACCTCTTTGGATCGCAGGGCTCTGCACTGTGAAAGGGCACAGGCCAGGCTGGGGGACCACCGTTCAATGATTCTTTATGCAAAGACACACAGGAGAGAGACTGTTTTGCATAAAACCTGAGAAAGCATGCATCTTCCAAGAAAGTACAAATTGTTTTGTTCTTCCTTAGAAAGAAGTAACCCTTCGAGTTGTTTCTTCTTTCTCTGTGCCCGGAGGAAACCCAGAGTGAAGCCACACTGGTTTGTTTGCAAATTTACCAGGTTGCTCAGACCAGCATACTTGCCTATCATCCCAAGAAAGTTCACTGAAGAGAAGAGCATGGAATAAGGGGGCGGGGAGTCAGCGGAGGGGGGTGGGGGAGTGAGCACATGAGGAGTTGTAATGGTTCTTAATACCAGTGGAAAGGAAGTGACATTTACTAGTAACATATGAAAGCAAACACATGGGCTAGAGCTTCCACATGTTGACTCACCCAATCCTCATTTCACTTTTTTAAAAAAGATTTATTATTTTTATCATTTTGAAAAGTATGCAATTTCATCATGGAACCAAGCCATCTGCTATGTGGTCATTTATGACATCTTTTCTTCTGGAAAACTTCATGTATTGAGCAGACAGGGGAAATACATTATTTATTGAATACTTACAGACACAGCTAAAATCTCCTATTACTTTTATTTAGGAGCTTCAGGTAGGTTTAGTGCCAGATGGGTAATGTCTGCCATAGTTAAAGCTGGCTGACCCTCCTCCTGTATGAAAATCATCTGGGACTTGTATTGAAAATGCAGATCCCCTGACGACCCTCAGTCTCAGACTTATCTGACTGAGGGTTTTCTGAATGGTGAAGCTTCGGCCACACATTTGCATCAAGGTCCCCAGTGATTTGTTTGCTCATGAAAACTAGAGGGCCATGGAGATGGACATTAGTGTGGTCCATCACCATCCTCTACTTACTAATGAGGTTTCGTGTTCTTTTTGATTATCCAGCTTTGGTGATTTGATGCTGGATATCAAAGAGGACACATATGGAGGGTATCTTTTGTTTTAAAAAGTTCAAACCCCAGCCGAAACCGGTTTGGCTCAGTGGATAGAGCCTCGGCCTGAGGACTGAAAGGTCCCAGGTTCGATTCTGGTCAAGGGCATATTCATTGGCTGCGGGCACATCCCCAGTAGGGGGCGTGCAGGAGGCGGCTGATTGATGTTTCTCTCTCATAGATGTTTCTAACTCTCCTTCTCCTTTCCTCTCTGTAAAAAATCAATAAAATATATTTTTAAAAGTAAAAGGCCTCTCAAGGCCATAAATAAATAAATAAATAAATAAATAAATAAATAAATAAAAAGTTCAAATCCCAGATCCATGTGAAGACTATACTACGTATGGTATGATGGATGTAACTGTATTTCACAAGAGCTTCCCCCTCTACCCTCCCTCCCTTGCCAAAACTATTCTAGAACCTTGAAGAGAAACCACCAAGACTTCATATATTTTATCTCTTACTACAATTTTAACTTTTCTTAATTAATTAGTGGTTGTTATAGAGACACCCGACTTCCAGTGCTCAAAATTCGTGCAAGAGGAGGCCTTCCTTCCCCGGCTACCGGCACCGGCTTCCCTCTGCCACCCAGAACCCGGGCTGCCCCCAGTCACTGGCAGGCACCTGGGACCTGGGCTGCCCACTTCATCCGGAAGGTCATGTGGGCGAAAGGGGCCGCATGCTGACCTGACAAGATCGGGGGAGGCCTGCATGGCAGTCTTGCAAACTCAGAGACCTGAAGTCACCGCAAAGAATGGTCTGAAGTAAAGGCAGTTATGGTGGGCAGTCACATCCTAGGCCAGTATCTTCCCTGACAAGGTCAACCTTTACCTTAACTGAGCCCATCTGTCTTGTTGCATCTGTGATAACATACCCTTGAAATGTCTAGGTAACTTGTAACTTCTCTTTTTCTGGAGCCCCTGGGGCACAACCAAATGTAGTGAGCGCCAGGATAGATACCACAAATTCCTTCAGTATCATGTTAATTGTTCCTGCACCCACCTAAGTATGTGTCCATCATTTTACTTTTTATCCAATCCCAGGGGTTTTCCCAGCTTTGCTTTATCCCACCTCCTTAATCCATCACCAATGAATTTCATGTAACCCACCTACATCCCTCCTTTGATGGCAATAAATACAAATGTAACCTGCCATTCTCCGGGGCATTATCTCAATTCCTTGAGGTTCTGCTTCGCTGCATATGTCAACAGTTTGGCTCAAATAAACTCACAAAAATTCTTTGCAGATTTCAATGGTTTTTTTTTATGTTAATAATCGTCCGGTCTAATTAGCATATTACACTTTTATTATTATAGATGCTTGACCTAAATTTGGGAGATAACAAAATATATAAATTAACAGAGGAAAGGGGCCTGATTTATTCCTCTGAGCCGGATTTCATATGAAACATTGTCTCCCATACGGCATTCATACCATTCAAAGAAAATGTCCACACGTTCTGCAATTCAGACTTTGAAAAGCAAGTGTGGCCTGAAGTTCTTAGGAACTCTGTTTTGCCAACTTCACTTGAACCATTTTGTGTGCTTTTATTTGCAGTATTTGCTTTCAGACTCTAGGCAGGTTTTCTAGGAGGGTTATGCATCGTGATTCGTTCATCCATCAAACAATTCAGGGTGTCGGAATGAATATAATGAGTACGTCAGACATCCTGGGGCAGAAATGGCATTAATATGGTCAAGAGACACTCCACAAAGAGGTGAGGATGCATATGAATCATCAACAATGAGTAAAAGTTTCCTCATCATAAATCATGAAGTAGGACACACCAACTCGAGAAAAACGCTCTTGGCCTGCTCAGCAAACAGTCTGCAGCTCAGAATAAACCCAGCAAACACTGAAGAAAGAGCAAGGTTGGAAAGGCATTGGCACCGTGTCATAAGCTGCCTTTTATGTCACGCTGGGTAGTTTGAATTTCGCTTGTATTCAAGCGGGAGGAAGAATGTCATCAGAGTAGTAACATGGTAAGAATTAACTTCAGCAGAATCAATTTGACCAACATTTGGAGAAGGGATTAGAAGAGAAAGGCTGAGACAGGATGCCAGTCAGAAGGTTGATGGGGAATATGCAAGTCTAAGTGCTCCTAAATAGCAGACCTCACATTCCTAATTTCACAGCGGTTGCTGAGGCCCCCGTGGAGACGGGGTAATAGGTGGCAGCTTCTGTGAGACATTAGATTCTACAATGAGTCTTCACCCTTACATCTCATACAGAGAAACAGACTTTGGCCCATCAGTTGTACAACAAAAGCACTGAGCTTTCTTAGGAGGCAAATTTAACCCAAGCTTTCCTGGATCTCACTGGATTGGGTAGCTAGTCCAGATAGACTGATATCAGCATCCATAATCCCAATGTTGCTTATTTCTTTTCTCTCTACTTACACAGAAACGCCTTCCCTCTGCTTTCTCCAAGTCTCAGCCAGTTATGTCTGAGAGCCTCCAGGATGCCTCTCAGGGAAGACTGATGAGAATCACTGCCATTTAGCCAGCCATCCTGCCAAAGCCAGCTGGGCACCGCGGCCCCTAAGTGAGAAACCATCTCTATGACACTGGAGCTACCCTAGAGCGAGAAGAGAAGGTTGAGCTTTGATGAAGAAAAGGATAATGCTTTAAGCTACATTCCGTTGCATGACTATTTTAGCTTGGGTTTCTAGAAGCAGAGTCTGAGACAGGGGTTTGGGTACACATGATTTACTGATGCAGTATTCTCAGGAGAGTGGTGATGAGGTAAGCAGGAGGGAGCAGGAGAAGATGCAGACCAAAGATGCTGGTTCAGCTCAAGACCAAACTCAGGCTGACCCAAGGGAAGACCTCCAGCACAAGTTGCACTACAGAGTTGGTTCCCCCTTCAGGCAAGGGGGCGACCTTTTATATCCCTAGTTCTTCCAAGCACTGGCTAAAGGGTTGTTGGGGTGGCAGGTAGGGGTGTGCACATAACTCCGGGAGCAAGACAGGCTTTGGTTGACTGAAGGCAACTTTTTGGAGAAAGAGACAGCTAGAGCCATTAGCAGCCAATACCACAGGATGGGTTCTTCAGCTCAGAAACAGGGATCTGAGTGGCTATCAACAGCATCCCCACTCTGTGAGTTCCAGTGCCATTCTGCTTAGAGTGAGGGTTACAAGGTTTAATAACAGAGCTCCTCCCTATTTCCATTTACACCATTCCTGCTTTCCCCACCAAAAAAAAAAAAAAAAATTATGGGGTCAGGAAACATGGGAATTACATAGACAGTGAAATAGCCAGGATTACTCTTTCTCTCTAACAAGGATGGGCTGCTGTACATCACATGGTAGAAAGCAAAAGACATTCTGGGGGGTCTACAAACATGTAGTGCAGACTTGGCAGACAGTGTGTGTGGTAGACTGCCATGAGAACCCTCATTTTTTCCTTCTTTCCCATCGCCTTATGTTCCACGTGACTTTGCAGCTTTTCTCACTGAGAGAGAAAGTCTGTTCTCCTATCCTATCCTTTGAATTTGGGCTAGGCTGCATCTTGCTCTGGCCAAGAGAATGTGGCAGATATGCCAGTGTCCCAGTTGCGGGCCTACATCTCAAGAAGCTTCGCGTGTCTCTGCTTGCCCTTCAGAGCCTCTGCCATCTCCACAAAAAGACAGGCCCAGGCCAGGCCAGGAAGAGCCAAGTCATCCCAGATGTCCCAACCAAGGCCATTGCAGATTAGCCAACAACCAGCCAACTCATCTGCAGACTCATGAGCGAGCCCAGCCAAGATCAACAACCACTCAACTGTCCTCCAGACAATTCCAGACATAATAATCACTTACTCTTGTCTGCTACCTGGATTTGTGGGTATTTCGGAGCATTATTGTGGCAAGAAGTAACGGTTACAGTGGGTACGCCATAAATGTTTATTGCATGTTATGTGACCAGAGGGGCACAGAGCAGCACCATCAGGAAAGAGTTGGACCGAGGCAGAGAAGAGAGAATTTATTCCTCCTGTCCAGTCCCAGAACTAGGTCCAAGCAAGGCCTCATCAAAAACCGGGCCAACGTGGAGTGATATTTCTAGAGGGGACGGCAGTGATGGATGTGGAAGTGCAGTGATAGATGTTTCCAAAACGGTCCCCGCTCTAGCAATCTATCAGACCTGGTCTTGGCATGCGCCCCGCTGGAAGGAGGAACGCAGCCCTGGCACAGGGTAAAATGCAGGAGGGTAGCCATCGGCTTACACAGAGCAGGATGCTCAGTCTTCAAGAGATGCTCCTGGTGTTTCGGGCCAGCCCCGCACCTTCTCTCTCCGTCGCTTCAGAGTTGGCAACCAAGGGCAATTAAGTGGAAAGGCACTTAAGAGCTAGAGCCTAGGAAGCATACTTTATCCCTGTCTCCGTCTCACTGGTGCGCAGGCCCATTTTTAATTTTGTCCGGCAGCCGCTACAGGAAACGGGAGGTAAATCAAAGAGTTACTCTTCATGAGGCCTTTGAGACTGTACCCATAAGTTATTCCTGCGGTTATTTTATTTATTCTCGTGCTAGAGGCGATTGCGTTTTTTTCTTGGATCCTTCCCTCGGGTTGCTCTTTCCAGCACCTTCTCTCCTGCTCTCAGCTCCATTCTCTCCAGGTAGAACATGGTCCTGGTTAAAAGACACACCCCACACGCCCCGTCTCCAGTGGTTAATCTCAGCTGTATTAGCAACGCAGCACTCCCGTCTGGCTGTGCCTATTAAGGTTCACACTGAGGATGTTTGAAAAGAAATCTTGCCGCAGCCAGAGATCATTTTCTACCTGACAGCCCACCCTACGTGGCAACGCTTGTGAGCAGCCAGCCATATTCTTCTTCTTTTTTTTTATTTTTGTTCAATGTGAAACTTATCTTGGGGAAAATAGGAGTTCTCCAGTTTATTTCTTTCAATCCCAAATGATCATGGCTCCATAGGAAAACACGGCCTCACAGCAGGGAAGCACTAAGTGAACAATGAGTCCTGACAGGACAGGGGGCAGCAGGAGAAGCTTCGCTCAGAAAGAAGAAATGTGCGTCACTCCTTTATCCCCTTCTTCCTGCATCTGTCTCCTGTTTTGGTTACTTGTTCTTAATCTCCTGATTTGGCTCTGGGTCCCAGGACCAGGCTGGAAACTACTAGAATATTTATGTCCTCCATGCCCTTGGCAAAAATCACAGACACACAGACACAGACACACACACACACACACACACACACACACACACACACACACACACAGCCCGCAAAGACTTAAATACTCACAGGTAAGGATGGCCCCTTCCCGCACTGCCACAGCCAGAGAATAAACAGGAGAGAGCAGGAAGGCAAAGATCTGATACAGGGGCCCTGCCGGGGAGGGGAGAAGAGAAGGGGCTAGGGTTTGAGGCACCCCTTCCTCCTGACACTTTCCTCCCATTGGCTTCAGGGGCCTGTGACCTCTGTGAATGCATAAACCTTCTGAGAGTCTTTTGAAAGTGATAGACATGACCCGCAGATACACCTATAGGTACATGTGTCTATATGTGGGTCTATTGCTCCAGTTATCATGAGTCATTGGCCCCAAAAAAGCATTCTCTGACCTAAGATCCACGCACAATTGTCTTTCCACTAATGGCAGAAATGTCTGCCTCATTCCCTCGATGCCTGCTGAACTTGACTCATGCTCTTCAGGTTTCTCCTCTTGGCTTTGGTGGACAGCTCCGCCCTTAACCAGCCTGGACTTCCCGCTACTCCGTTCCAACAAGTGCACTTATTGCAGAGGAGCGCACGCCACCCCTGGATCTTACAGAAAGGTATTTTCTCCAGCCCTTGGGGTCTGCACAGCACGTGACTTCCTTCAGGGTGCCAGATGAAGATCATTTTACTCACTAAAACTCATTTGAGCCGAAACCGGTTGGGTTCAGTGGATAGAGCGTCGACCTGCAAACTGAAGGGTCCCAGGTTCGATTACGGTCAAGGACATGTACCTTGGTTGCGGGCACATCTCCAGTAGGGGGCAGCTGATGGATGTCTCTCTCTCATCGATGTTTCTAACTATCCTTCTCCCTTCCTCTCTGTAAAAAATCAATAAAATATATTTTAAAAATAAATAAATAAAACTCATTTGAAAAATGAGAAGAGTATCTAGAGTCGAGCTGCTTTGGTTTAAAATCTAGTCTCAGCACTGCCTAGCTGTTATACACTTGCTGATGCTCAGATTCTTTCAGATTAAAGGGGAATAATAATAATAGCCCTCACCCAAAGTTTCAGTAGTGATTAAATGAGATGATTCTTAAAAATACAGCCTAGATGGTACTCATATGTAGAATCTAAGTAGCAAAATAAACTGATGAACAGAGTGGATCCAGAGACATGGAAGCATGGAACAGAGTGCAGAATCTCAGAAGGAAGGCAGGGGAGGGTGAGTGGGTGGGTGGGAGGTAATCAACCAAAAACTTTGTATGTATATATGCATAACCCATGGACACAGACAATAGGATGGCGAAGGCCTGAGGTGGGAGGGAGAAGGTAGGGGGAAGACTGCAGGGAGTCAGTAGTGGGGAGAGAGTGAGGACAGGGTCATACGAAATACTTCCAACAATAAAGTATTATTAAAAAAAAAAAACAAAAAAAAACACAAAAAACAGCCCTGACTGGTTTGGCTCAGTGGATAGAGCATCGGTCTGCAGACTGAAGGGTCCCGGGTTTGATTCCAGTCAAGGGCATGTACCTTGGTTGCAGGCACATCCCCGGTATGGAGTGTGCAGGAGGCAGCTGATTGATGTTTCTTTCCCATCGATGTTTCTAATTCTCTATCTCTCTCCCTTCCTCTCTATAAAAAAAACCAACAAAATATATTTTTTTAAAAAACAAACAAAAAAAAACACAAGCTAATGTATGGCTCAGCAACAAAATAATACTAAATGAACTATATTATTTTATTAATTACTACTGTTAGAATAGAAAGTCTTCAAAACAAAGATTAAATTATATTTAGTCATAAAATAAGTAAAATAATTAAAATAATTAAAAATCTTATTTTCTATAGTTCGATATAAGGAAACTATATATATATAAAATCTTTCAAGTGAATAGTGACTATACTTGTCCAATTCTTCCAGGCTCGTTAAGAAATGGAACTAAGGTGACTCAGGACCCTCCATGGCTGTGGAACCTCCATGCTATCCCTAACTGAAATATGTCTCTGGATTCGTTTTCTGGGCTCTCATTCTCAGGTTTTAGAAGCAATGTTATGTTGGCTTTTGAAACATAATTTGGAAGCTTTCCTTTTTACTCTGTGCTTAGGAACAATTTAAATCATAGGGAAGTTTCTGTTCCTTGAAGGTGAAAGAATTCACCCGGGAGACCATCTGTGCCTGGCACTGTTTTAAGGGAAAAGTCTTTAAAACTTTCGCAGTCTCTTGCATGTTTGCCCATGCAGAAAACTCTCTATCTCCCAGTTTTCATTCTAGTAACTTGTATTTTCCTAGAAAATTATCCATTTCATCTAGCTATTCCGATTTATTTGAAGAGAGTTCCGTAAAAGATTATTTTGTAAATTTTTGGAACTTCTGTCTTCATGGTAAGCTTTTAGTTGTAATTCTGTGTATGTACACTTCTTTCTTTATCCACTCCCACTTTTCCACCCATTTGATTAGGCAACTTGGGGTTACCCTTTACTCCTGCTGCTTAATCAGTCAGCCTCTCTCTAAACTCTTGTCCTTTTCAACACAAGGCTGCTTCTGTTGCTCAATTCTGTCCTTCTTTGCCTAGAATACTTTCCCCTCCCTCTTCTTTTTGCTGCTCACATTCTGTTACTATGATTTGTTTTGCTACTATTGTTCTGTTATTCTCTGTTTTCATGTGTCCTCACTTTTTCATTTAGTTTGTGCCTTCTATCACAGGACTGACTATTTTACTTTTTCTAGTGATTACACAAAGGTATATATACTTCCACTATTGCTAAACTTTAAGCAGTGGTGCATTAACAGGCCCCTTGAAATTAAAAAAAAAAACAAAAACAAAGACTTAGTATGTAGCATTTGCAATTTGATGGCACAGATATTAACATCATGGTCAATTTCAAGCCATAACACAGTGCCACTGAATGCAGAGTTGCAAAGAGATACAACTGGGCCTCAAAAACCAGTGCAAGCTGGTTTTAGCAGCTCACTCTCTTTAGTGTTTAAAAAATGTAATTGAACCTATAATTTTCTAATAGCTATGTAAAGAATCAACTAGAATCTACTGAATTCAACCATGCAAAAGGAAGAATTGAACACATAATTGCTTTCCTAACTGCTTTGCTCATGTTCTGAATTTTATTGTTTAACTAGAGGCCTGGTGCATGAATTCATGCATGGGTGGGGTCCTGCTGGCCTTCTCCAATGGGGAGGGGACATGGCAGATTGGCCGCCTGGCCCCGCCCCCAATCAGGGCAGAGGTGGGCCAATCAGGGGAGTGGCCTACCAGGGGGAGGGGCCACAGGCAGTTGTGGTGGGCTGGTCGGGGCCCTGCTCGGGCCGTTGGCCTTCCCAGTGTATGTCATAGCAACCAGTCATTCCAGTTATTCTGGGCATTCCCTCGTTTCAGTTGCTTGGCTTTTATAATATAGATTTGGGGATATAAGTTAGTATGTAATTATATTTACATTATTCATTATTTCTTCCAAGTATTATTATTTTTGATGCTGGCATACAGATTTGATACTCTGTATGAAACCATGGCTTTTAGACTTTGTGATTGACTTTTTTAAAGTATTTTTGTACCCGGCCAGAGTAGCTCAATGGTTGAGCATCAACCTAAGAATTTGGAGGTCAAGGTTCAATTCCCAATCAAGGCTCATGCCTGGGTTGTGGGCTTCATCCACAGTGGGAGGCATGCAGAAGGCAGCCAATCAATGAGACTCTCTCATCATTGATGTTTCTATCTTTCCTTCTCCCTTCCTCTCTGAAATCAATAAAAGTATATTTTTTAAAAAGATAAATACACTTTTATACATTTCACTCTAATTATCATCCAGCAGCGCTATGATGTTGGGAATGGGGTTGAGTGTTTTCTGTGACTTTGACCTATGGCAATGGAAGTTTAGGCAATAGGTCACTTTTACATGACTATGTCAGTTCATAGCACAATCATTTCTCCCATTGCCTGTATCAGTTAAAACAAGCACCAGACATAGAGCAGCATAGCAACATCTCGGGTCATGGGTACAGGGCTAGTATCCTTGTTTTGCAAGAATCACACACAACCTGCTCTTAGATTGAGATGTTGTTTCAAGGCACACCATTTGGTCTGTGTAATGCTGAGTCATTTATTATGTTAAATCAAAGTTTCATGTTGAAAACATTCAAAATGTGGTCTGGACAGTTTTGCTTTCTTGGCATACACTGTCTTGGAACTTCATGCTCAAAAACAATGCTTGCTATACTTGCATGTTTTCAGAAAAATCAGTTAGAGCTACAATTACCTAGACACTTGAATAAAATAAAATTCCCCTTAATATAAGCTTTGATTTGATCTCTTTTTCTCTCATCTCTGATACTAATAAGGTATATTATAGAAGACCTATGTTTTGAGATATATTTATTTATGATTTGTACTTGACTATGAGTAAGATTCTAAGTTTCTTGAAAGGAATAACAGTATAGTCTAATAAAAAGAAAATTTTGAAGTCAAGCAGAACTGGGTAAATACATGTCTATCACATTTTAGCTGTGTGGCTTTGGGCAAAGTGATTAATCTCTCTGATTCACAGAGATTAAAAGATGATTTAAAACATAATTCTCTGGGTAGTTTTAAGAAATATATAAGATAATCTATGTAAAAATCCATCCCAGTACCTAGAATTCTCATCAACAAATATGAGCTTCTTTTTTTCTTTTAACTTTTGTATTCATTTCCCTGCAGCAAAACTCCATTGATCAATGACAGAGCTGTTATAGGATCTACTTTATAGGCTTGGAATGTCCCTTTGGAGCTGGTTCAGGGGATAGGATTTGACAAGTATTCCCAAGTCTATGTAATATAAACTGGGTCATCACAGAGAAAGTTCTTCTCTATTCTGTCTGCCCTGAACTAAGTCCACTAGGGCAGGATCCTGGGAGGAGGAGTTCATTGATTCAGAAAGTGAACTTGCATTTGCAGATCACACTGCACAGTCAGAAAGCTATTTAATATCATTAAAAATTACACATCCTGAGGAGGAAAAAATGATGAGAATTACAGATGTGTCTCGAGCTTTGTCCTGGAGCAGATAGAAAGAACAACTGAGGGTCGCATGGGTAGTGTTTGTTGGTGAGTTCAGGGAGCTTATCTCCTGGAGTGGGACTGCTGAATGGGGCTCTCCTGAGGGGCAAGGTTCCCTCTGCTGGGTTCCCTCCTAGAGCAACTGGATCAGATGCAGAGACCATGCCATCTTGAAGGGCAAAGTGGATGTTATCGGAAGCCTGAAAATCTACAACTACAACTCCCACTGAATAGCTACGAACCCCAGAGCACTGGTTCCCAACTGGCGCAAACACACGAATTCAGAGGAGCCCTACACTCCACCACAAAAAGGTCAGATTTCACCTGGGATAAGAAGAGAGAGAACTACATAACAAGACACCCATAGAAGAAAGAGACCATGGGCAGACAAAGAAACAGACCACATATGAAAGAAAAGCAGGCATCTCCAGAAAAGGAAGTAAATGAAAAGTAAATTAAACCTGCTAAAGAAAGAATTCAGAGAAATGGTCATAAGGTGGCTGAAGAGAAAATAAGAACCAAGAACAAATGAAGAAGAACCAAGAAGAAATGAAAAATGACATCACTGCTATAAAGAACTCAATAGAAAGCATCAAGAGTAGACTAAAAGAAGCAGAGAAACGCATCAGTGAGCTAGAAGACAAGGTAGAAAAAATACCCAAGTAGAGCAGCTTCTAGAAAAAAAAAATTAAAAATCAGGAGAGAGCCTAATAGAACTTTGGGACAATATGAAACAAAACAATAGTGGCATAATAGGAGATCTAGATGGAGAGGAAACTGAGCAAGAAATAGAAAACCCCTTTGAAGAAATGAGAACAGAAAAAGTTCCCAGATGTAGGGAAGAAAAAACCCACACAAATCAAAGAAGCTCATAGAGTCCCAAGCAAAATGAACCCCAAAAGACCGACACCAAGGCACATTATAATTAAATTGGAAAACACCAATGACAAAGTAAGAATCTTAAAAGTAGCCAGAGAGAGACAGAAAGTTACCTACAAAGGAACCCCCATCAGACTAGCAACTGATTTCTCAACAGAAACTCATCAGGCCAGAAGGGAATGGAATGAAATATACAGTCATGCAAAGGAAGAGTCTGAATCCAAGAATACTGTAACCAGCCAGGCTATCAATTAAAATTGAAGGTGAAATCAGGAGCTTCGCAGACAAAAAAGGACTAAGGGAATTTATTACCACCAAACCAGCAATGCAAGAAATGCTAAAGGGTTGTAAAAAAAAATAAATAAAAAAAAGGAACACACAGGTAAAGAATAAAAATGGCGAAAAATAAGTATCTATCAATAATAACTTTAAATTTAAATTGATTAAATATCCCAATCAAAAGACATAGGGTAATAGATTGTATAAGAAAACACGACCCTTATATCTGCTGTCTACAACAAACCCACCTCAGGAAAAAAGATGCATAGAGACTGAGGGTAAAGGTTTTTCAGTCAAATGGAAATGAAAAAAAAGCTGGGGCAGCAATACTTATATCTGACAAATTAGATCTGAAAATGAAGGACATAACAAGAGATAAGGAAGGCCACTTCATAATACTAAAGGGAGCAATCTAGTAAGAAGAAATAACTCTGGTAAACATATCACACCCAATACAGGAGCACCCAAATACATAAAAAACTCCTGGAGGGTAACAAGGGAGAGATTGACAGCAATATAATCATAGTAGGAGACTTTAATACCCATTATCACTATTGGACAAAACCTCTAAACAAAAAATCAGCAAAGAAAGATCAATCTTAAATGACTCACTAGACCAGATGAAATTAATTGACATCTTCAGAACATTTCACCCCAAAGCCACAGAATATACATTCTTCTCATGTGCACATGGGTCATTTTCAAAGATAGAGCATATGTTGGGTCATAGGCAAAATCTCTTCAAATTCACAAAGACAGAAATCATATCAAGCATCTTCTCAGATCACAGTGGCATAAAACTGGAAATCAACTACAATAAAAACAATCCACAAAAATCAAACACATAGAGACTAAACAGCATGATATTAAACAATGACTGGGTTACCAGGGAGATCAAAGAAGAAATAAAAAAACATCATGGCAACAAATGACAATGAAAATACAACAATCCAAATTTTATGGGACACAGTGAAAGCAATCTTGAGAGGGGCATTCATAGCTCTACAAGCCTACTGCAAAAAATGAAGAAACAATGGTAATAAATTAACTAACCCTACAACTCAGAGTTAGAAAGACAGCAATAAGAAAAGCCCAGTGTAAGCAGAAGGAAGAAAATAATAAAGATCAGAGCAGAGATAAATGACATAGAGACCAAAGAAACAATACAAAAGATCAACAAAACCAAGAGCTGGTTCTTTGAGAGGACAAACAAAATTGATGAACCTCTAGCCAAGAAGCAAAGAGAAAGGATCCAAATAAATAAAATCAGAAATGAAAGAGGAGAAATAACAACAGACCCCACCAAAATACAAAGGGTTGTTAAAAAATATTATGAACAACTCTATTCCAACAAACTGGACAACCTGGAGGAAATGGACATATTCCTAGAAAAATATAATCTTCCAAAACTCAACCAGGAAGAATCTACACATTTCAATAGACCAATAACTATTGAAACAGTCATCAAAAAGTTTCCAGCAAACAAAAGCCTGGGACCAGAAGGCTTCACAGAGCAATTTTACCAAACATTCAAGGAAGAAATAAAACCTATCCTCCTCAGGCTATTCAAAAAAATGCAAGCTCCTTTTATGATGCCAGCATTACTCTAATACCAAAACCAGATAAAGACAACACAATGAAAGAGAATTACAGGCCAAATCCCACATGAACATAGATGCTAAAATCCTCAACAAAATTCTTGCATATCAGATCCAGCAGTATATCAGAAAGATCATACACCATGACCAAGTAGGATTTATCCCAGGAATGCAAGGATGGTACAATATCTGAAATCAATAAACCTGATATATCACATAAACAAATTGAGAAATAAAAATCACATAGTCATATTAATTGATACAGAAAAAACATTTGACAAAATCCAACACCCTTTCTTAATAAAAACTCTCAACAAGGTGAGAATAGAAGAATCATACCTCAATATAATAAAAGCCATATATGAAAACCCCACAGCTAATATCATACTCATGGGTAAAAACTAAAACCATTTCCCCTAGAACAGGAACAAGACAGGGACACCCACTCTCACCACTCCTGTTCGACATAGTACTGGAAGTATTAGCCATTGCAATTAGACAAGAAGAAGAAATAAAAGGCATCCAAGAAGAAGTAAAACTGTCCTTATTTGCAGATAACATGACATTGTACATAAAAAATCTGAAAGACTCCATCATAAAACTAACAGACTTAATAAATGAGTTCTGCAATGTAATAGGATACAAAATTAATGCCAAAAAATCTATAGCATTAATATACACCAACAGTGAACTTAAAGAAAGAGAGACTAAAGAAACAATCCCATTTACAATCAATCACACCAAAAAATTAAGATGCCTGGGAATAAAGTTAACTAAGGAGGTAAAAGACCTATATGCGGAAAACTACAGGACATTGAAAAAAGAGGTAGTGGGAGACATAAACAGATGGAAGAACAT
This sequence comes from Lasiurus cinereus, assembly GCA_011751065.1. Classification (NCBI taxonomy): domain Eukaryota; kingdom Metazoa; phylum Chordata; class Mammalia; order Chiroptera; family Vespertilionidae; genus Lasiurus; species Lasiurus cinereus. The sequence goes on along the minus strand of JAAGEH010000125.1, from coordinate 30,505,289 downwards.
ACGATGTTCATGGATTGGTAGAATCAACATTAAAATGTCCATACTACCCAATGCAATCTATATATTCAAATACCCATTAAAATACCAATGGCATATTTCACAGACCTAGAAAGAACTCTCCAAAAATTCATCTGGAAAAAAAAAAAAGACCCAGAATAGCCACAGAAAGAAGAACAAATTAGGTGGGATCTCAATAGCAGATTTCAAGCTGTACTACAAAGCCACTGTTCTCAAAACAGCCTGGTACTGGCACAAGAACAGGCATATAGACCAATGGAATAGAATAGAGAATCAGATATCCACCCAAACCACTATGCTCAATTAATATCTGATAAAGGAGGCATGAACATTCAATGGAACCAAGATAGCCTCTTCAATAAATGGTGCTGGGAAAATTGGACAGATACATGCAAAAAAATGAAACTAGACCACCAACTTACACCATACACAAAAATAAACTCCAAATGGATAAAGAACTTAAACATAAGATGGGAAACCCTAAAAATACTAGAGGTATCCACAGGCAGCAAAATCTCAGACATATGCCAAAGGAATGTCTTCACTGACACTGCTCTTAGGGCAATGGAACCTAAGGAGAAAATAAACAAATAGGACTACATCAAAATAAAAGGCTTTTGCACAGCAAAAGAAACCATCAACAAAACAACAAGAAAGCCCACTGTATTGGAGTACATATTTGCAAATGCTATCGCTGATAAAGGTTTAATCTCCAATATCTACAGTCAACTTATATAACTTAATAACAGGAAGATAAGTGATCCAATAAAAAAAGGGGGGGCAATAGACCTAAATAGACACTTTTAGAAAGAAGACAGAAGGCCAAGAGACATATGAAAACCTGCTCAAAGTCACTAATTATTCAAGAGATGCAAATCAAAACAACAATGCAGTATCATCTCATACCTGTCAGAATGGCTATCATCAACAAATCAACAAATGACAAGTGCTGGTGAGAATACGGAGAAAAAGGAACCCTCATGCACTGCAGACTGAAGCAGCCACTGTGGAGAACAGTAAGGAGTTTCCTCAAAAAACTAAAAATGGAACTCCCATTTGACCCAGTGATCCCACTTCTAGGATTATATCCCAAAAAACTAGAAACACCAATCAGAAAGGATATGTGCACCCCTGTGTTCATAGCAGCACAATTCACCAGAGCTAAGATTTGGAAACAGCCTAAATGCCCATCAGCAGATGAGTGGACCAGAAAACTATGGAATACTACGCTGCTATAAAAAGAAGGAATTCCTACCATTTGCAGCAGCATGGTTGGACCTGGAGAGCATTGTGCTAAGTGAAATAAGCCAGGCAATGAAAGAAAAATACCATGTGATCTCACTCATTTATGGAAAATAAAGAAATCTGATGAATAAAAAGATAGATACAGAGGAAATAAATCACCGAAAAGACTGTCAAATTACTGCAGGAAGGCTGGGGAGTGTTGGGGAGAGAGGGAAATAGATCAACCAAAGGACTTGTATGCATACATGTAAGCACACCAATGGACACAAGACACTAGGGAGAGGGTGGGATGTGGACATGCTTCAGGGGGTAGAGGAGACTGAGGAAAGGTCAATGGGGAAATAAAAGGAGATATATGCACTAATATATGTAATATTTTAAACAATAAAAAAGAAACATAAATAAAAAAGAATTCCACATCCCTTTATTCAAAGGGATAAAATGGAGGCCCAGAGAGGTTAAGAAATTGACCCAAGATCACACAACTGGGAAGGTTCAGAGTTCCGAAGGAAACCTAGCTCTCTTGGCTTCAACCCTGAAATCTCCTCCCATAACCTGCAGCGTTCGTGCCCTTGTTACTCCAGAAGTACATTACAATTCCAAAGATGTGAATTAGTTTTATTTGGCCTGGAGACCATTCCTAGAATATTCTGCACCTTCCTTGTTGAGTTCACCCAGTCGAGGAAGGATGGATTGGACTCTGTTAGGATCACCCATCTCCGTTAAACCACTGAACCATAAGCCAGATCAATTTTCTTTTTCTTCTGAAGTAAAGCATCCTTAAAACTTCTTGGTGTTTATACCTCTAGTAATTGCAGTGCAGATGTGGTGATGTTACTAAAAGAGCAAAAGAGAATGTGATCCCCAGAAACGTGGAGTTAGGAGATTCAAGAAATAAAAGCATTCACTTTCCAGTCCTCCCCCTTGCCACTCCTCACACCACCACAACAGCAGCAGAATGAAATGAATTATCAAAAAAAAAATACAGACAGATCACTGGTTCAATCACTCTGATTATTTTTTTTGCAAGGAAACAATTACACCTAATTACAAGCAAGGCCGAGGTATTTCTCTTCTCACAAAATGAAAAGGGAAAGTGTAAGTTCCAGATCTCATTATTCAACTTCGACTAAAGCTGCTAAATATAGCACTAATACACTTCCTCCTGGCATTTTGCTACTGTATTGATTTGGAACCAGTGAGGTCCTCATGAGGTTTTGCTAAAATAAAACTCCACTCTGGGGCTTTATTCTCATGTGTGACTTTTGGAATTCTGCTGAGATATATAAAACAGAAATCAGCAGGAAGTAATTGAAGGACTGTCAGGGTGTAGGCTCTGTATCTGAGGCAAAGAAAAGGCCGTTTCTATCTGTGAGTAATCTAGGTCTTCTGAGCTATTTTAAGTAATGATGCAGCCAAAGTATGCAGTCCAACTTTATTTCTGTAATTTAGTTTCCCAACTAAATATTTGGTCAGGATTTTTTTTAATTTTTTTTAGAGAACTACCTGGTGAAAGGAGACACATAGATATTGGGGCACGAGATTAATGCATACTTGATAATATGCATAAAAATTATGGTTCTGAGTATTATTCACAAAAATTATATAAGGACTAGATAGAGACCTGGTGCACAAAATTCATGCTCTTAGCTCAGCCTGCACCCACTCGCAATCTGGGAGCCCTTGGAGGATGTCCAACGGGAATGGGCCTAAGCCATCAGTTGGACATCCTTGGTGCTGCCACAGAGGCAGGAGAGGCTCCTGCCACCACTGCTGCACTTGCCAGCCGTGAGCCTGGCTTCTGGCTGAGCTGCACTCCCCCTGTGGGGAGCACAATGGTCACCAGGGAGCAGCTCCTTCATTGAGTGTCTGCCCCCTTGATGGTCAGTGCACATTATAGTAACTGATTATTCCACCGTTGGGCCAAAACTGGCTCTCTGACTTCCCCCAAGGGGTCCCAGATTGTAAGAGGGACCCCACAGGCCAAGGGACCCCATTGGACCCCACTGGTGCACAATCAGGGCCAGGGAGGGACAGGAAGATTGGCCAGCCAGTGTGTTCAGGGAGTGTACAGCCCATCTCACTCAGTCCTGATGGGCCAGACCCAGCAGCAAGCTAACCTACCAGTCAGAGTGTCTGGCCCCTGGTGGTCAGTGAACATCATAGTGATTGGTCGACCGGTCAACTGTCTGGCCCCTGGTGGTCAGTGCACATCATAATAAGCAGTTGAGTTGTCTTAGCATGTCACTAGCATATTATGCTTTGATTGGATGAATGGACAACTAGAGGACCAGACACTTTGCATATTAGGCTTTTATTATATAGGATTAAACTACTTTTCATTTGGTAAGAACAGATGGGCACAAAGATAATGGTAAGTCTTGGTTCCATGTAAGATTTTTAAAATACAAATTTTAATCCAATTATGTTTAAACTATTATTTTTTATTGCTGAAATCTGATGTGAAAGGGGGATGTAATCTAGGGTTAAAGAAGAAAGGAATTTGCAGATATGGGAATAACCCTAGAGGAGAAAGGCTTCTAATAGACTCTGAATGATAAGAAACATTTAAAAAGATCTGAACAAATGAAATTTTGGAAAGCAAAGAGTGGAAACATGAGATGGAGCAGCATGATAAAACATCAGGACTTTCATGGTTACAGAGGGAAAGAGGAGACTGTCCCACGAAAAACACAATTGTGGGGAATGAGACTAGACCTAATGTATTGGTACCCAATATACTGAGAAAGATGGAGCCAGACCAAATTAAAAGCTGGGAAACGAGTGTCAACCCTTGAACAGAGAAGATTCATTTAAAAGGTGAGCTTGGCTGTGGGGGCAGGCTCAAGATGAACTCAATGGTAGGCCAAAATCTCAAGATCTCTCACTTCTAAAATCCCCATTCCCTGATTATTCTGCAAACATTAGGTGGGACCATCAAGGGATTTTGCAGATGTAACTAAAGTGAGTTGATCTTGAAATATGGGGATTAGCAGGTAAACTGAACCTCATTGGCTGACCCTGTTCAATGCGGAGAGTTTTTTTGAGCTAGAAGTAGATGTCAGGGAGATATGAAACATTAGATTCGACATGTCATCACTGCCTAAAAATGGAAGAGACTTCATGATGAGAAAATGGGAGTGTGATGAAGATGGCTAAAGAACTTTCAGAACAGAGACTGAATGGCAACCATGTAAAATGGTGGAGGAGCGTCCACATAAAAGGAACAGGGAGAGTAAAGACGCAGGTCAGAAATGAGCTAGCTCAGTGTGTTAGAACTTCGGAAGGAAAGTCACTGTGGCTAAAAGATAGCAAAAAAGGGGGGATAGAGGTGGGGAGGAAGACCATTAGTCAAGAGGAAGCCAGATCAAGTAGGGCTTTGTTACTAAAACACATCTAGTATTTTCCTAATGAGGATGGGAAGCAGGAGAGATCTCTTCAGCAGCCAGACAATGAATTCGAGAGTGGCAACTATGAAAGCAGTACCGTTTAAGCACATTATAATAATGCTGGTTAAAAACTAAAAAATAAAAAGATTGCATTTTGAATATACAGGACATGGTGAGAAGAAGGGTAGGACAAGATAATTATTTTGATGCTAAAGATGACATAATATTCTCATAGATTCAAGTGGTATCTGAGGGAAAAAAGAATCCATAGAAGACCCCCTAGATTTTTCACCTGAGCAAGTAAGTAACTGAAGATGTTTGCAGGGATAATTATATTACAGGGAGCAGAGAGAGGAATCCAGACTTCTGTTCTGTGTATGTTAACTTCAGACAGTCAAGGCGAGATGCTGTGCAAGTATCTGGATAGTCAAGTCTAGAGCTCAGGGTGAGGGAGAGGTCAATGCTAGACGGAACATCTAGTAAGCACTTAGTCATGGGTGATAAATGAAGGTAGTAAAGATGTAAAGTAGGACTTGAAGGCTCATCTCAGACAGCTTCCAGCAGGCTAAAACTCCAGATCCCATTGTGGAAAAAATGAATAAAGAGGTCCCCACCACCCTCTACCCCAAACCTCATTCTCAACCCTTCCTCACAAGTTTAAAAACACATTCTGAGAAATAAACGTTGTTTCTTTGAATACTCTAAATGGACCATTTTAATATTTTGAAAATAATACTTAAGACCACTGATATTGTCAAGAGAATAAAAAGGTAGAAAAGCAAACTTAAGGTTGAAAACAAATCTGTGTGTTTAACCAGAGGGCTCAGAGGGGATGCATGATGTGCTACGGAAGCAAAATGTAAGATTCTCCTTGATGCATATTCAGTTTACACCCAGCACAGAATCAGAGAAGAATGTCAATGTGGATCCTGAGAGTGAACCAGAGAGAGGGCTGCTCTCTCCCTCCAGCTGAGACCAGATCACCCTAGAAAATAGGTGTTACCTTGTTCCCCACACCTCTCATTGCAGACTCTCCAGACCAGCTGATGGACAAGTGGAAACAATAGGCTGCAAGAACAAGGAATCTGAAGCCAGATAACCATGAGCAGACCTCCTTTCTACTCCAGAGTACTCCAGGAACATGTTGAGGATAAGTTTGAGGGACAAAAGTAGCCAGGATCTCAAAGGGTTTGGGAGTCAAATCGAGGCGCTCAAAGCTACCAGCCAGCAGTAACTGAAATCAATAAGCCCTTTGCTTAAAACTCCTCGTTGAAATGGACTCCCAGACCAACTACTGCTTCCCCAGGTCACTGGAGAACGGCCCCTGTGGGGAACCCATGAGCACGGGAGCTTTAAAGCTTACAGCCTCAGCTTTGAAGTTTACTGTGTGACCTTGAGCAACTTCCTTAAACTCCCGAGCCTTAATTGACTCAACAATAAAATAAGGACCATTTTATATCCCTTCCAGAATTGTTCATGACTGTGAACGATATAAATAACATGTCTCCTGTGGTTTAAGGCACAAAGTAAAAGCTCAAAGATGTCATTTCCTTCTCCATCATCCTTCTGTTTCTCGAGCATGGTGTGTGTGCCTCCACTTACTTCGTTCTACCCTGCAGCATCATTAGCCATTTATTGTCATTCTCCCCCAATATATTGCAACCTCCTAGAGCAGTGGTTCTCAACCTTTCTAATGCCGCGGCCCTTTAATACAGTTCCTCATGTGGTGGTGACCCCCAACCATACTTCATAACTGTAATTTTGCTATTGTTATGAATTATAATGTAAATACTTGTGTTTTCCCATGGTCTTAGGCGGCCCCTGTGAAAGTGTCATTCGACCCCCAAAGGGGTCGTGACCCACAGGTTGAGAACCACTGTCCTAGAGGGAGGACATTTTGCCATATTCATATTATTATCTCCACAGCATTGCCAGAATAGGGAATCTCCCATCATTGGGGGCAACTAAATATTTATATGATGAATCAATAAATGAAAGAGTAGAAACAGAGAAGATGTCTGTTTTCAAGATTCTTCTGAACAGACCCAGCAAGTTTGCCCTGGTTCGCAAAGAGGGCTCGCACCATACTTGCATTTCATCACTCCACTAGTAGCAAGCTCAGAGCCTGCCAAAGCATACACCTACCACACCAGTATCAAACTCTCCCCACCCTTGCCAATCTTAAGAGCCTGTTGAACGCCATTTTTATCCCAACTCATTGTGTCTTTATGTACCAGGTCAGGTCTTGGAACATGAGATCTCCTCTTTATAGAAGTTAGAGAATGGCTGGATGAGGATAATTGAAGGGATAATGTGAGCATGCACACAATCTTGTCTTTTTTTGTGTGTTTTTTAAATTGATTTTAAAGAGAGAGGAATGGAGAGGGAGAGAGAAAGAGAAACATCAATGTGAGAAAGAAGCATCAATCCAACTGCAACTCAGGCATGTGCCATGACTGAAAATCAAACTGGCAATCACCTGGTGCAGGGGATGACACTCAACCCACTGAGCCACACCAGCCAGGGCTGAGCTTTTCTCTCAGATGTTGTATGTTATGCATTCAAATTACTTGAACACAACAAGAGCAGCGCTTTCTGCTCTGGGATTCTGACAATATTTCTCCTGATCCCTAAGGTCATCTTCCCTTTCTGATGCTGTAGTCAAGCTTTAATTTCTCCTCTTATTTTTAATTAAAGCCCCCATCACCTATCGACTCTGCACACTCTTTTGAAAGCGCCCGAGGAGACGAAAGCTTCATTGTTTTCAAATCAATTTGAAATCTAGTCATGCTTCCTTTCAGGCAGTGGGGCTTAAGCCCTGTGCATCTGTCCCTGCAGCAATGCGCAGAAAGCACACACTGGATATTCCAACGATTCACATGGTGCAGGAGCAGATTCCAAAGACATATCTCCTGGATTCCAATGCAGTCTTTTAATTCTGATTGACCACACGACCCTCCCTTCTACAGGAATCATAAAGATGTACTAAGTAGTTAGAGAATGCACTTTAGGGAATTAACAACTTGTCCCTCATCTGCAAATAAAGATATTGGACTTGGTAATATCTAAAGTTTGACCTACCTCTTTACTTCTCATAAACTTACGTAAAGTTCAAGCTTAAAGGAATTCTAGAAATTACCTTTCTAATACCCTCTTTTTAGAGATATGAAAAAAAAGGCAAAAGGTATTTCTGATTAGTCATCCAGTTAGAAAGCCTACCATCTATGGAGCTTCTACCATCTGGCAGGAATTGATATCCTTGTTTACAGGTGAGGAAACTGAGGTTCAAGAATGTATAAATGCTCTTCAATAAATGGTGTTGGGAAAAGTGGAGAGATACGTGCAAAAGAAATAAAACTAGACCACCAACTTATACCATATACAAGAATAAACCCCAAATGGATAAAAACACTTAAATGTAAATCCTAGAAAAAACCATAGGCAGCAAAATCTCAAACAGCCCTCATAGCGATGTGTTTACAGATACATCTCCTGGGGCAAAGAAAATTAAGGAGAAAATAAACAAATAGGACTACATCAAAATAAAAAACATCTGCACAGCAAAGGAAACTGTAAACAAAATGAATAGAGAGCCCACTGCACGGAAGAACATATTTGGCAATGATACATCTAATACTAAAGGGTTGAGATCCAAAATATATAAAGTACTCATATAACTTAACAAAAGGAAGACAGACAATCCAATTAAAAAATGAGTGAAGGTCCTAAATAGACACTTTTCCAAAGAGGACATACAGATGGCCAAGAGACATGAAAAAATGTTCAAAGTTACTAATCATCTGAGAGATGCAAATCAAAATGACAATGAGGTACTATTTCTCACACCTGTCAGAATGGCTATCATCAGCAAATCAACAAGTGCTGGTTAGGATGTGGAGAAAAGGGTACCCTAATACACTGCTGATGAGAATGCAGACTGGTGCAACCATTACGGATAACAGTATGTAGTTTCCTCAAAATATTAAATATGGATCTGCCATTTGACCCGGTGATCCCACTTCTAGAAATATATCCTAAGAAACCTGAAGCACCAATCAGAAAGAATGTATGCACTCCTCTGTTCATAGCAGCACAATTTACAATAGCTAAGATCAGTAGATGATGGATAAAAAAATAAAAAATAAAAAAACTGTGGTACATTGACACCATGGAATACTATGCAGCAGTAAAAAAGAAGGATCAGACAACATGGAGGGACCTGGAGAGTATCATACTAAGTGAGATAAGTCAGTCAGAGATAGACAAGTATCACATGGTCGCACTCATATGTGGAATCTAAGTAACAAAATAAACCGATGAATGGAGTGGATCCAGAGACTCAAGCATGGAACAGAGTGGGGAATCTCAGAGAGAAGGCGAAGGGTTGGGAAGAAATCAACCAAAGACCTTGTATACACATATACATAACCTATGAACACAGATAATAGGGTGCACATATACATAACCTATGAACACAGATAATAGGGTGCTGAAGACCTGGGGGAGCAGGCTGGAGGGGGTTAATGGGGAAAGAATGAGATATCTGTAATACTTGCAAACAATAAAGAATAATTTTTTTAATTTGTGTAAATGACTTTTTTATGTCAGGTTTAGGGACAAATTCTTCTAGTCTCTATTAATTTATTATATTCTCATCTATTCTAATTAACTGATAATTATGTTTTCTTCTTAACAGGAAGAAGTACCATTTTCTCATTTTTCTTTGGACACCAGCTCAGACCCCAGTGTTTTTTCCTGATGTGTGATTCATTTGTTTCCCTCCGAGTAATGTTTGCTTAAAGCTTCATTAAATGGGAAACCTTTGGAGCCAAGACCAGATGGACCAAACCGATTAATGAGCTCAGAGGGAATAAGATCTGGTGTGTTGTCTGTGTGACGGCTCACCTGCTCTGTAATGTGGTTGGTGGTCTTGGCTCTGAGAGTATCGGGGCACTTCACTCGTCCCCGGATGCCCTCAAGCACAAAGGGAGCAACGCCAGGTCTGTAGCTCTGGAGAAGGCTGTGGGATGCACAAAGCTGGACGCGTCTGGATGTAACTGTATGTTCTGAATAACACTCGCCTTAGTTCTCCCCAAACTGATGCTCTATCGCTGTGACGAGGGGCATTCCTGGATCTGGTCATCGGAGCCAGACTCGGAGACAGAAAATAGTCTGTGAAATGCTATACCTGAGCCCCAGAATTGAAGAACTATGTCAGCTATTGTGTCCCAAGATTAATGCAGTTTTACAGTTTTCAGGTGCACAAATGTACCCTTTACCTAAAGTATTTTAATTTCTGTGGTATTTTATAAAGAACATTCTGATGTGTCCATTCTGTTTTATAACTTTATATTCATCAGTTTTATTGCTGCGGATTCATAGATAAGGAAATTGAGGTCAGAAAGATTAAGGGAAAAAGGACACATATGTATTATAATTCATAATACTTTAAACAAGGAAATAACATTAAATAAATAAATAAATAAACAAACAAACAAACAAGCAAATGAATAGAAAGATTAAGGTACTTTCCCAACATCACACAGGTAATAGGTAAAATTTAGGATTCTGCTTTTTAGCTTGTTGCCATTTATATGTTCACACAAACAAACAGATACTAGAGAAACATTCAGCACATGTCCATAACTACAACTTCTACATCAAATTATTACACAGTCTTCTCATATTCATTGTGTTTGTCTCCTGAAATAAGTACTATTTTTGCCAAAGATGAAGTTAAATAAAAACTTGATATCAGCTCCAACTGCAAGGTTATTTCATCCATAGATGAGGGCTTCCCTTGTGAATATTCTCCCCCACTCTACCATCAGAGGGCAAGGCAATACAATAGACTTGTGCAAGGCGAATAAAATGTAGTTTACATTTTTTATGTGTGCTTTAAGTGTCTTTAAATTCTGCAATAAATGTTTATTCCCTAAGTAATTTCACCGAGGACTCGAGACTTCTTTCTAAATTTGAAACTCACACCAAGAGGTCATGTATTCTTTCACAAATACTTTCCTTTATAAACTAGAGGCCCGGTGCACAAAATCTGTGCCTGCATAGGGTCCCTAGGCCTGGCTGGGAATCAGGGCCAATCAGGTTCCCCACTTCCCCACCTGTGCCTCCCCACACTCCCTCAGTTCACCATTGCCACTGATCACCCACCATGTTCTGTGCTACCCTCTGGTGGTCAGTGTATGTCATAGTTAGTGATTGAACTCCAGGTCTCATGGTCAAACTCTGGAGGGGACACTTTGCATATTAGTCTTTTATATAGAGAGACTGACACACCAACCTTCCTATTGAGCATAGAATACTGAATAGGTCAAAGTGTTTCAACATACATGATTCTGATAGACAACACCAAGGACTCATGTGAACACCTAGATTAAAATATGCGCCACATAATATTTTCCTAAAATTCCCTTTTCTTCAAACATTGATATTTAACTAAACCTACAGGAAAAAGACTTCAAGGCACACGAAACGTTTGACTGGCTAAATGTCTACTCCCTTATTTGTGAGTTCCCTGTTTTCATTGCTTCCCCCTTCTGATCCTTCCATCCCCCCATCCTGGGATTCTAGAATAGTAATTTCATCAGCTTCATGGGAATACGACTATTATTCTCTCCCTGTTCTGCAGATTATATTGAAAGGTCATCCATCAAAAATATATCCCCCCCCCCTAAATGATGCTAAATACCACAGATGTGTGAAAAACGGAAGAGTTTGGATATTCTCCTAAAGAAAAAAAGGTACCACTATTAGATTCCTTTCCCTATGGACATCAGCAAGAGCAACAGCTCCCTCCAATATAAGCCAAAGGTCTACGGAGGACACATGCAAAACATTTCAGGTACTGTGCTGACAATTTTCACACACAAACCTCATATGATACCCTTATTCTCTAAACGTTGCACATGGGCAAATAGTAGTTGATAAAGAAATTAAATAATGTGCTCGTTACAGCACTACTGAGGGGCAGAATCAGAATTTAAGTCCAGTACACCAGCTAGATCTCATCATGGCAGCAATTGCTAATTGTAATTCCTGTCAATAACTCTCCCAGCTTCTCCAGCTGCCCTCCCATCTTCAATCATCAGCTAACAGCCTCAGGAGCTTTTTATTGCAGCTATTTCAGTCCCAGGACTGGGGACACCTCCCCTTACTTGTACAGAGGAGTAAGGGTTCATTCAAGGGATTCTTAAAAAACTGCTAGAATTATCCTGTTTCATAATGTTTTCACACAACACTTTCTTCTTTTCCCTGGATCTGAAAATGCTACAGTTGAATGAATACCCCACAATTATTCAGAATTTCCTGGGAGAATTGACTCTTCTTTCACCCCCTCATGATCAGTTTTGTTTTTTGCAAATAAATTAATAAAAGCAAAATACATACACACATACATACATACATACATACTGCTAGAGACAGTCAAATTAGTGAAATCAAAACCCTTCTACGCTATGTCTCCAAATGCTTCTGCAATTCTGTCTTTCTCTACCTGAGACAGAACTTAAGACTTAGATTTCTGTTTCTTTGGCAGTTCAGGTAAGCATTCACATTGTTTAACACACAGCAATATTCTGCATATTTCTCCTTTAGAGAGACAAAAGCCTTGTCAAAGGACCCCATTTTTCTTCACATGTCCACCTTGGATCTAAGCTGTGTCCCAGAAACCTACGATGGGACAGCCAATGTTTCAGCAAGCCTCAGCAGTGACAGTGTAAGACAATGAAAAAGCCTCCATGAGAAATAGCACTTCCTTTCCTTCCAGACACCGGAGGAATTTCGTTTCCAGTATCAATGTTATCCTGCAGCTTTAATTAAGACCCCCGTTGTCTATTGATCCAGGCAGTATGAAGGTTTACCTTGGGGGCAGAAGAATCATAAGCTAAATAAACAATAGTAAGCAGGGTGTCAGGAGGATCAAAGACAGACTCAGGCTTCATCCAATCGATGTGTTAAAGACAGAAGCAGGAGCTGCAGGAGGGGAGAGATGAGCTTGCCAACTTCCCCAGTGCCCTTATTTGTGTGTGAACACTCCCGTCTGCTTGCCCTTCTGTCTTCACGTGTCACTGATGGATCCGAGACATGGCTGGTCCCGAGAGGAGCATGGTAGACCCATAGCTTGAGTTCTTCTCCTAGGAAGCTTATGGCGAAGCTTTCTAATTCCTGATTATCAAAAATTAAAATTCCTCATTCCACGTTTTCTGGGCCTAACATTTCATGTTTGTTCACTGTATCACTAACATCACCATCAATGCTGTCTAAGAGACGGTCTCTAAAAGAATTCTGTTCGCAGCCTTGCAGGAATAAAGTAATCACATGTGCGTTTGTTTGTATAACCTTACAAACCAGGGTGATGGTAAGTGGGCTACAGGTGTTTTGCTCTTTTTAATGTATAAACTGATTTATGTCCAGCAGAGGATCTTCAGAATGCCAAGTTCATAAATAAGTAAATAAAACAATATTATTGGATCAATAACAACATTCAAGAGGGCTGCTGGAGCACTGTGAGCTAAACCAGTTTAGCTCAGTGGATAGAGCGCCAGCCTGCAGACTGAAGGATCCCAGATTCGATTCCTCATCAAGGGCATGTACCTTGGTCGCGGGCACATCCCCAGTGGGAGGTGTGCAGGAGGCAGCTGATTGATGTTTCTCTCTCATCCATGTTTCTCACTCTCTAGCCCTCTCCCTTCCTCTCTGTAAAAAATCAATAAAAAATACATTTAAAAAAAAAGGTATAGCCTTAAGATGGCTATATTCTGCACATGTGACCCATAAGCATGTATGTTGGAGACAGTATTGAGAAAATTCACCCCTTGGGAAAGAATTTGATGTCCAAACTAACCCTGAGGGCAAAGGCCTCTAGGGTAGAATTTAAAACAAACAAACAAACAGCTGAGACCGGTTTGGCTCAGTGGATAGAGCGTAGGCCTGTGGACTGAAAGGTCCCAGGTTCGATTCCGGTCAGGGGCATATACCTTGCGGGCACACCTCCAGTATGGGGCGTGCAGGAGGCGGCTGATCGATGTCTCTCTCTCATTGATGTTTCTGATTTTCTATCTCTCTCCCTTCCTCTCTGTGAAAAGTCAATAAAATATATATAGATATTAAAACAAACAAACAAACAAACAAAACACACTGAAAATTGTACCGGAAGAACTATTTCTGTAATGAGAAAGAAAAGTGGAGGAAGAAAAAGACAAGGAGTAGGAGGCTGGTCATATTTGCTGAGCATCTGCTAAGTGCCAGGCATGAGTATAAATAATTTTTATCCATTAACTTATTTAACCCCCATAACAGGCCTATGAGTGATTTCCTATTACAATTTCCATTTTTCAGAGAGAACACTGAGACTTAAAGAGTAACTGACCCAATGTCACCCAACTGAAAAAGCTTTTAGCTCTAAAGCCAATGCTCTTAACCTCTACAGAAAGACAAGAGAGGAAGAAGAGAAAAATGAAGGAGGAGGAAAACATGCATGGTAAGTGCTTTCTCATCAGATTTTCATCTACTTCAGAGCCTGGTGAAAGAACACTGATACAAAAACTTACTATGTGGCCCTCTCCAAAAATATGAAAAATGTAGATGCAAAAGTGGAGGATGCTTACAAAAAAAGGTAGTATATCTTTGTTGCACAGCCCTCGCCTAAATCCTTCCTTTTTTTCGCTTCCCGAATAGTAAAAGCTCACAATTTCAGACACCTGAAAGGTAGATACTGCGGGAATTTATGAATTTTTAAAGATCAAATCCCTTCTACACTCCCAGGCGAAACCCTGGAACAGCTGAAATCACACTTTTGCTTGTGAAGCCACAACTTGAAAAGTTGGTGTGCGTGTTTTTCTCCGTGCGGTGATCAAAAAAGCTGTCTCTACTCATCAGCTCCTCTGGGATGGGAAGGCATGGGGTGTGATGGCAACTCCAAACCAACTTTAGGATCAGAGCAACAGGGTTAAATTCCTAGCTCTCCTACTTCTCAGTTGCCCAAACTTTGCCTCTTTGAGTCTGCGCCTTCATCTACATGTAAATTTCAGCCATTTCTAAACTCAAATTTTCATCCTCCATAGAATGTAATTTTTGGCAGCTTCTGTATAGGCATAATTAATGAAGAACAAGTTTGAAACAGCAAATGCTGAGCATATGGGTATTCCAGAGACATATCAACATCATTATCAGGAAAAATGAGATGTCATTCAGTGTGTGCATAGCAGTGTTCAGATCCAACACAAATGAAAATTAATATCCCTCCCTTTGGTGGAATATGGAGCAAGTATTCCATACAATCTGCCCTAATGGCAACATTATGGGTGTCTTGGAATATAATAAATAATATCACATATGAAATAATTGCATGTTCTTTATCTATTTCTGATATTGGACAACCGCATAAGCCTGGATTAGTGCCAACAGCAAGGACATGGACTAAATAATTTTAGCAATTTGTGAAAGCTTTCCCTTTGTTCAGATAATTTTTAATTTCCAGCAATATATTTTATTTTTTATACAAACACATATTTATTTATTCCAGATATTTTGCCTTTTTTATATGCCTAGTCCTTTTTAAAATTTATCTTTATTCTTGAAAGTATTACAGATGTGGCCTTATTTCCCCCCACTCCCTTCCCAGATCTTCCACTGTCTTCCCAGACCTTCACTGCTATATTGTCTGTTTCCATGGGTTATGCATATAAGTTCATTGGTTAATCTCTTTTCGCCCCACCCCCTTCTCTCTGAGAATTGTCAGTCTGTTGCATGTTTCCTTATCTCTGGATCTATTTTGTTTGTCAGTTTCTAGACAGAAAAGAAAAAGAAAAGAAAACTAGCATCAAGTTGAAAAGGGAATCCACTGCCTGGGAGAACAGATGTGCCAACGATACATCCTATAAGGGATTAATTTCCAAAATATATTAAGTAGTTATACAACTCAACAAAAGAAAGACAAGCAATCCAATTAAAAAATGGGCAGAGGACCTAAATAGATGCTTCTCCAAAGAGTGGCCAAGAGACATGTGAAAGAACGCTCATTGTACTAATCACCAGAGAGAAGCAAATTAAAACAGCAATGAGGTACCACCTCACACCTACCAGAATGATTACCATCAATAAATGACAAGTGCTGGTGAGAATGGGAAACCTAGTATACTGTTGGCGGGAATGCAGACTGGTACAACCACTATGGGAAACAGTTGGGGTTTCCTCAAAAATTAAAAATGGAACTGCCTTTTGACCCAGTGATCCCACTTCTAGGAGTATACCACTTCTAGGAGAAACACCATTTAGAAAGAAATTATGCACCCCTATGTTCATAGCAGCATTATTTACAAAAGCTAGGATCTAGAAAGAGTCAAGTGCTTATCAGTATATGAGTGGATTAAAAAGCGGTGATACATTTACACAATGGAATACTTCGCAGCTGTAAAAAAAAAAAAGGATCTCTTACTCTTTGAGACAACATGGAGGGAACTGGAAAGTGTTATGCTAAACAAATGAGCACAAGTTCTACTTCTCTCTTTATCAAAGTATCTATTTCTGCCCAATGTATCAGAATTTTGGGGTTTTCTTGGTGTTTGGAGGAGTGTGATGGGCTGGCCAAATAGGCATCACCAGCAGGGAAAAAGATGAAGGGCAAGCTTTCTGAACTCCACAGATAAATCAGCAAGGAAAGTTGGAAGGAAACTTTGCACCCTGTGGCCCCTTTAAAAATAGCTGTCAAACCAGAGAGGAGACAACAAATGATATCTTGAGAAGACTAATGCTCTGGATTTTGGTTTAGGCTTTTGTCTTTCTGTATGTCTGTCCCTTCACACAGTGGTTGCCAGCATATCCTCTAACAGTAAATGACAAGTGAGTGAAAAAAATCAATGCATGGAAGAAAGAATGGCTTCCTTAATTAATTAGTCAATTATTAATCAATTAATTAATCAATGAAAACTCTCACAAAGACCATTCATAGACTTCTGGCTCAAACCAGGAAGGGCCTATAATGACAATAATGAAACTTAAATTTCAGAAACTTCCATTTTCATAGGGTTCTTCCAAGGTCCTGGGAGAAGCTACCAGTATAGTACTCATTCAACAAGGTCTTAAGATTTTGCAAAATTTGCAAAAGCAAAAGTTTAAAGCACCATTGCTTAAAACTTTTGTATCTGCTTTCTTATGTGGAGTGACATTAGGGGGGTTGTCTATATTTTCTGATCAGCTAAGGAAGAACATGTATTTTGTATGAGTTCAGTGTCACTCACAGTTCTTTCCACATAAAGTTATTGTTGTAAGAAGGTCATAATAACTTCCAGGAATATTTTACTGTGCTGACTCACCTGGCATCATGGCACAGGACATGAGGTGGAAGCATGACATAAACATGTCCCAAGACTCTTGGCATCAGAAGTATGTAGGCAATGGAAGAAAAACAGGTTTGAAATATGTGGGGGCAGACGCTCATCTGTGGAAATTTCCTCCATTCAACAGACGTAAATCTGAAAGCAGAGGATTTCATTCGAATCAATCTCAAGTCAAAATGAAAAATTTCTTCTGTCAGGAATATGTGTGATGCTGTATCTTAAACAATTATAAGTGCACTCTTTATTGATGTGAATCATGCAAGATCCCTGTGTATCAAACCAGATCCCTGTGTTAGTAACACACAAACCTGTAGCAATATAACACACAGCACTATGTCAAGATGTGTGTTCTATATGTGCCAATGTATCAAATCAGAGCTTAGCATATCAAATATAAATATTTAAGTGCATATCTGTGTAACTATACACATATAATTATGAATCTCAATATAATGTGGCCACAATTTAAATGCATTATTTGTAATTATGCCTCAATTTTAAAATAATTTTGTACATTTTTACAGAATTAACCATATAAATATTTAAATATATATATGTGTAGGTATATGTACATAAATATATATCTGTACATATATATGTGTACAGATATATATATATACATACATAAATATACACTAGCAGTTAAAATTAATCAATAGAAATTTTCTAGGCCTTTATTTTATTTATAGGTATTCATTTTTATACCTAATTCTAAATGTATTTAAAATGGTGTTTGCCTTAAGAGAGCTACACACACCTGTACAAACTAGATAAGCATCCACCCTACAAAATCCAAATCCATCTTTGAGCCCAAAGGGGAGAGCTTGTTATCAACAGTTCAGCCTTTGAAATTTTTTTAATTTGATTTTTTTGCCCTCCTCCCTCTTTGAGTAGCAGATGATTCGGAGCTTGCTTATAGCAAAAAAAGCCAAGAGCATGCTGGGAACACTGGGACTGGCCAGTAATGGGGCCGGCAGTGGGGAGTAGGGTATAAAGACCTTCTGATCCTTTTCTATTTTCTCCCCATCCACCTGGTCCAGGAAATCAGCACCTGAAACTCTCCAGATCCATGGAATTAGCATCCCACCACAACTGCTACCCTGGTTGGTCTGCTTCCTCTCCCTGCTCTGTCCCACCCTCCCCAGCACATTCAGGGGCGGGCGTCTCTGCACATGCTGGCTCATGTCATGGTAACAGACGATTCCTGCGAAAGGGCACACTGGCTCGGGGCTGCAGTTACTGGCAGCCGGTTCCTGTCATCGCTGGCAGCGTTAGTCCTGAACCTGGGGAAGGAGGACGGCTGCCCATCCAGTCAAGGGGACTCTGGGTGCACAGTTCAGAAGCTGGTGTGCATGCTTCTGCAGGCGAGCATGGCCATATGTGTGGCAAGCCACTTTCACCCAGCTGGATTCTCATACAAATTCTCATAACATCGCTAAAAAATAAAAATTGGAAGAGTCTTTTTAAATGTTTCTCTCAACTATGTGTATGTCCATGTCTTGTTTGCCCTATGAGCTTCCATGTCCTTCGGCAACTATGCAGAGTTGAAGTCACTGACAGAGCCCTAGGGACAGACTCAAACCTGCTGAATGAGGTCAGAGGTAGGACTAGTTTTGATGCTCAGCGTGGGGAAATGGTTAGTTAAGTCAGCCGACAATTGCATGAAACAGTGGTTGAGGTGGTAGAGGCATATGTCAACAGCATTCTTCTCTAGAAGATGAGCAGGCTCTTGACTGTTCTTTGCTGCTGGGTCACTTTAACCTGCCCTCTCTGGAGAGATATAACTAATATTAACAAATATGTCATGTGAGGATACAATGCTAGACAGAAATACCAGAACACCTACAGAGTTCTTAATTCAGAGTTGGAAAAAAAGACGGATAAAGAATAATCCCAAGACAGCGGGTGTTACTCAGTGTGCGGCATGGGAACCTACAGTTTCACTGATGTCCCTGGTGCATCGGTGAAAAGGAAGCACAGGAAGGTTTCTGAATGAGGAGTGAAATTCACCAGGCAGACAGGTGGCAGGGAGAGTATTCTGGGAAGAGACACAACAGAAGAAAAGGCCTGAGGGCAGGAAGAGAGAGGGGGGGGAGAGGGGGAGAGGGGGAAGGTGCAGTGTATTTCAAGGTATATAAGGAGGTTGGCTTGGCTAAGATACAGGAAATGCTGTTGAGAGTCTAGGCTTGAGGCTACCTCCTACAAAACCTCATGAGGACATCATTAAAGGCGTTTAGCATGTGTTCAATTCATGAGTGTGACAACCAACAGTTCTTACACTTCCCGTTTGAAAAACATGAGGAAGTTAGTGCCCCCAACTTGCAGGAGTTGGATTCCAGAAGTTATTTTGTGTGGTGCAACTGACAATCCCTTCCAGCTCTTCCTGGCAATATTTCCTCACTGGAGCCCCTCCAAGAACTGACTCAAGCTTCAATTAAATGAGAAAATTGTAAGCACAGGAAAAGCAATTACAGGGCAGTCCAAATGAAGTAAGGTAGATGGAATTACTTCTCTAGACTGTACTTCATATCCAGTGTTAGTTAATTAACTGCCCAGAATTTTAGCTTGTTTTCCTGCCCACCTGGAATCTCCTCCCAACTAGTCAACAAAAATACAAGAAAATCAGGTTTTTCAAAGACATCGGGCATCCAGCACAGGTGTGTGGGCTACCTCATGAGACCACAATGACTATTTCAGGCCTCACTGAACACCGTCTTGGGCTGAACTTGGTAATTATCCTATTATTGGAACTACTCTGTGCATTCTATAGCTGAGATTGTCAACAAATCCAGGTGGGTATATGGTGCGGGTATACACAAAAGAGAAACCTTTTGACAAATATATGTGAGCACACAAACTCAAATGAGTGTCAGCTCCAGGAAACTGAGAAGTTACTAAAAAACAATTACACTTCTTCCAATGATGCTTGCATTGTCAACTATGCTAAGTTTGTCTTTCGTTTTGTTGTTGAAATGTGTTGCTTTTAGAGCCTGAGAATTCTGTTAAATGCCATCAGAAATTTTTTTTCTTTTTTAAATCTCCCATCATCTTCCAAACGAGTCTTAACTCTAAGGGTTCTGACTGGGGACAATTTTAACTGGGGACAATTTTGTCCTCTGGACAGAAGACACTTGGCAATAGCTGGAGACATGCCTGGTTTCCAGAACTAGAGTGGATGTGCGATTGGCAATTAGTGAGGCCAGCGATGCTGCTGAACATCTTAAATATTTAGAACAATGCCCTCCACCCCCAACAGAGAATGGTCTGCTCCAAAATACCAACAGATCTGCTCTTTCAAAACCCTGCTCTCAGCACAGGTTGAACTTCTGGAATAGTGAACAACCACTAAGGCCAAGCCTGCTCTCTTGATGTTCTAATGGCTTCAACTCCAGCAATTTAGACCCATGCTCCACTTTAGCAACTCCTACCAATCATAATATCTTCTATGTTTTGTTGGTTCCACTATAAGACTGTGTTTTCCTACTAGCCATTATTTTTTTCATTCTCAACTTGGACCTTCTTCACGAATTACCTGAACGGTCTTCTGAATCCTAGTACTTAAGTGAGTTTATATGTCAAGTAACAGAACTCATTTACTACACAGGATATCTCATCTTTTTAATGTATAGTCATGTCAAACATTAAGAGGGTAAATGCCCCAATAATTTGCCCCCCCAGATTCATTCCTCGCTTTGTAAATGTATCATGTTCTGGTCTAAGGCTATAGAGGGCCAGCATCTATAGATTCTCCAGAAGGTTAGAATATTAAATGAAGCTGAGTTATTAAAACGATGATACCAACCCGCAACTCCTGTTCTAGCGCAAACAGTGTTCTCTAATTATATGATCAATAACAACATAGAGTCACAGTCCTTGTACAGACGAATCTGGGATCTAAGCCCTCCATATGGCAATGCTACATGGACCTGTGACATTTTATAACATTTCTTAAGTGACTTAGGATAAATACCACTAGGCTATTAGAAAAGTAAATGGAAGACCTTTAAGTATAATCATTAAGTAGCTCTTTCCTTGTCCAAGCCTGACTTTCGCCCTCCTGCACATACTCCCAACGTTAGACTTATCTGAACTTGACCGCCCTAATTAGTATAGGGCGAATCTTACTTTGACCATCTCATGTTCAGAGTTAGAGACATTCTCTATCAAGCATAATAACACTTGACTTTTACATTCCATTCAGCAGGCAGTTTTCATTTCATTCATGAATAAATATAAGTGATGTGGTTATAGATATTTATAGATGTATTGAGAATAGCTGTTCTTTTGGGGGATTAATTAAAATACATTTTTAAAATTAATTTTGCCTGTTTCTTTTTACCTTTCCATGTAGTTACTAAAAAATGTTAAGACATGTGCGCCACATGTTCTATTTCTCTTGGATAGCACTTCTCTGGGCTATAGAGAGAATGCCTACTTTAAAGTCTCTTGTGAAATGTGGCTCACTTACCACATATAGTGCCTATGAAACCTTCTGCTTACATAGCTACTGGTTGCATACCACTCAGAGATTTAGCTCAGAGCATTTAGTCATGCGGTGAATAAACTACCTTGAAAAGAAGTCTGGGTTGGAAACATTTCAGGACGCTTTTAATGTTAGAGTAAAGAAGGCTGAGATCACAGCTAGTTGCATTATTAATAATATTCATTATAGCAATCACACAATCACAATGCCATCTGGCAGGTAATGACAATGTAGGACGCTCTGCAGAAAATAAACATCAAAAAAGAATCATCTTTCCTAGCAGATTAATCACAGGGCTGATCTTTGTTTATTTGTTTTTCCCTAATGCTCACAAGCCTTGTTTTGGTGAAAAGTATAAGAGTGGGTAACCATTTCTTCGTTAAACTATTGATTTAATGGTTCTGTCTTATAAAAATAACAAACATCAAAACCCAAGAAGAGTTTGTGAGCGAGGAGTGCGAACTTACTGGAAGGAGCTAGTAAGTAAAGGAAAGAAGGAAGAAGGCCCAGACTATAAATCAGAGGATCCCGAGACTCCCTTCTCGGTTGCAATTAATTGACTAAAGCGGCTCACAGAACTCAGAGAAACATTTTACTTATGAGGTCACTGGTTCATAAAAGGATAGAACTCAGGAACAGCCAGATGGAAAAGATCCATAGGGCAAGGCATGGGCTGTGGAACTTACTGGCTCGTGCAGATAAACCACACTCCCAGCACCTCCAGGTGTTTACCTAACAGGAAGCACTCTCAACCCAGTCTTCTTGGGGGGTTTATGGGGGCGCTATTAAATCATTAGAGGGTTGGTTTTCCAGGCAACCAGCCCCAGACCCAATCCTTTGGTTTCCTAAGGGCTTTCCAAAGGTCACTTCATTAACATAACAAAGGACACCCTTCTCTTAGGAAACTCCAAGTGTTTGGGGAGCTGTTAAGCCAGGAATCTTAGAGAAAGACCAACTACATATGAGAAATATATAATTCGCTGTATTACAGATTCAGATCTCAAAGTCTTTCCAAAGGTCAAACGTTATGTGTGTGTTGATACTAATAAAAATGTGGCAAGCGTGGCAACACGCCCCAGCAATTACAAATGACTTCAAGGACATAAGCTTATTAACCCTTTTCTTTATGCCTAACATGTCATGAGGACTGTTAGCCTCCGTTCTAATTTCAAATGAAATGAAGATAAATAAATAAACAAAGAAAGTTACAAATATTTCCCAGGGATTTATTTTAGATTGCTTGCTTAATTGAGGATTTGAGAAACAAACATCTCATCAAGTTCCAAATAGAACTGACTAGAGAACAAAACAAATGGATGTAATTTTTTTATTTTTGCATATCAATTATGCCAGGAACTAAGTTAGAGGCTTTAAAACCGTTATCTCTTTTCACCCCTGAGATTTCTGGCCCCGTTACTCAGAGGAGAAAACTGAGTTGCCCACGGGCCCTTTAACTTGTTCAAGGTCACCCATCTAAGTAAAGACACAGAGCCTGGTGCAAACCCATGCGGAACTCCAGATCCAATGATCTCTCTCTCGCAGCAATCTCCAAATGGTCCTGATTGCTTACCACTAGCATAATTCATCTCCACAACCAATATGGAAAGGTCTAATGATTTTAGGACATTTAAAAAATATGCATAGATTGTTCGAATAGCAGGTTGGTAAAGGAGTAAGAGCCGAAGCCGAATTATCTTATGATGTTGTTACTGCTTACTTTCTTTGCTATCAATTTTTTATGACTGAAACCTTAACCAAGACAGGAATGGGGAGAGCATGGAGGAGGATTCTCACACCCTTGGCCAGGCCAGACAAACCTATAGAGTTCTTTCTCTATAGGTGATAACAGCCTCTCCCCTTAACTTCCTCCTTCCCTCCAAGAACTTCCTTTTTCTTCTCTAGGGAACTCGCACGTGCATGCCAGGGCTGTACACACCACCTTGCAATCCTTCCTCTTTCCTGAATAAATCCTTTCTGCTGGTGGAATACCTAGTCACTCTTATTTACAATAAACATTCCGGTTTTAGAAATCTTTTCCATCTACACTTCGCTTTGCAGAAATCTTATAAAGGCAATTGTCTATTTTTGTGAGTGTTGTTTTGGTTAAAACTACATAGTAGCTAAGAATCCACTTAGCCTTGGACAACACTGAGAGCGAATGAATGCATGCGGGTACCCACTTCCTTCAGGAGGCCTTGGGGATGTTCCATACAGCCTGAATGAGAGCATCTTTCTAGATCTGCACATGAAATATGTATTAGGAAGATTTTTGCTATTTCTCAAGGGATTTCAGATAGAACTTACAGGACATTCTTTTTGCAGGTTTCGTAGCTGGCCTGTTGGTGCTTGAATCTTTCCACTTTGCAAGACCACTCCCATAATGCTTCGCGGGAGTGTGTGCATCCAGTCATTCTGTCACCCCACCACTTGATTTCAGCCTTGGCTACCAGATCTTTTCCCTGGAATCAGTATCTGGGTTTTCTTGCTGCATGGTAAGAGCCATTAAGACCTACTGATTAATTCAGCTGCACGGACCTTCAACTCACCTCCTCCCTGATAGCATCAGACGATGACTGAAACAGCTCTTGTGACAACCAGCTCTAATGTCTTTGTTTTGTTCTGACTTTAAATCAGAAGAGAATGTCAATTCAAAACTTCCCATTACGGACTCTATTAAACACATTTACCCAGTCACGTAAATGACTGACAACAGCTGAAGATGCTGCCCTTTCCCAGTGAAATTTCCATTTGAGAGAAGATTCAAGTTTAAAATCCAAGAGCAGGAGGTATAGCGGCAACTGCCTATGAAGGTTCTCTCAAGGGGCAGGGGCGGGGGGTGGGGGAGAAAGGGGGGAACAGAGCCCTTTATCTATCAAGAACCCTAGGAAAAAGGTTTTCTGTTTTCAAACATACTTGGGAAACCTTCTACTGCGGATTCTTCTGTTGGATATTCATTCATAGAGCACATTCAGATGTATAGTTAGCCACTTATAAAAACCTAGTTAGCTGAGTTAATTTCTTTTTCTCCCAAATTTATTTAACTACAGGATTACTCACCCCTCCCACACCCCAACAAAACACTCAGGAAGGTCACCGAATGTTTACTCTGCCTTTACAAGCAGAACTTGGTGAAGCCTCAAAGGCAGAGCTTCACGGGGGTTTCAGAGTGAGCACCATATCAGTACACAGAGTAACTATGATGAGTGCTAACGGGGTTTCTGAGTAAATCACAGAAAAATATACTAAGTCGTGTTTTATACTGTCATTGCTGTTTCTCAGTTTTTATAGGAGAATGGCACATAAGAAGTGTTTAGGGACCTGGTCAGTTTTCCAGCATCTAGATTATACAAAGCCATATGTCTACCAAAATACAAATCTACATATATAAAAGGCTAAGTGACCAACCATCTGTCTGTCCAGCCATTCGACCAAAAAACTGACCGACTGGCCAGCCAGTACATATGACATGCACTGGCAATTTAAAAATAAACATTGACTCGTGCATGCACAATACATATAAAGCTCTCACTGGCACCAATCTAGACAGAGTAAGAATATTCCTACCTGAACCTGTTTTCAGACATGGTCAGTTACATGTTGCTTTCTCTCGAGTTCAAAGAGCATGTGACATTAAAGTTAAAGTTGTAAATACTTCATCACAAGGGAAATTAGTCAAGTACTCTGAAAGTGTTTTTACTATTAATGTGGTATACAGGGAGATATTAGAATAAGTTTAACCAATTTATCAGTCATTGTTTTTTTTTTTGGCTTTTAAACATTTATTTTTTTAAAGTTAACATGTGCATATATATGAAACTGAAAAACACAAGCAAAGAACAAAGCCATCCATAATCACAAGCAGTATACAGTTTGATGTGTTCTTCTAAATCCTGTGTATCTACACAACTAAGCTTTCATTTTTATGTAATTAAGGTGGTACAGTTATGTATCATGCTTTCTCACACATCATGAATATTTACCAATTCAAAGTCCCAAAGCTATGAGTATTTTGATAACCAAAAATACCCTACATCAACTCAATCTGGAAGAAAATATAATCCTGCCTTATTTGGTGACAAAAATTTCATAAAGGACAAAAATAGCAACAGACCTCTACATTGATTTTCTTTGTGTGTGTGTGTGTGTGTGTGTGTGTATTTTTTTTCCAGAGAGGAAGGGAAGAGGGAGATAGAAACATCAATGATGAGAAAGAATCATTGACTGGTTGCCTCCTGTACATCCCCTGCTGGCAACTGAGCTCTGCCTGGGAATGTGTCCTGCCTGGGAATGAAACTGTGACCTCCTCATTCATAGATCAAAGCTCAATCACTGAGCCACGCCAGGCGGGCACTATATTAATTTCTATATTAATTTTCTACCAATTGACATTAGGTTTCCCTTCTCCCTATAGACCCAGGTTACCCCAATCTTCACATTCTCTATGTTTAATTAACACAGGTAGCCCTGTCCTTCTCATATGTTCTTACTGATATGTCATGGGACAGAGTGCAAAGAGCCTGAGGCTTGGAGTCCAAGCACCTAGCATCACTTTTTCCCTCTACCACTTTCTTGGGTACATTATATAACTTCTCCAAGCCTCAATTTTTCCCCTTAAAATATGATAATAGCAAGAGAAAAGAGTTGCTACATACTTGTCCCTTCATAAATATTAGTCCGATCCAGGAGTGCACACATATTTATTTCCAAACTAGCACTCCATCTTCTTTCTTTGTGACTACGCAAGTATAAAACTTGGTTTCAAAGTTTTAGCTCTTAAAACTTTAACTGGCTGAGACAAAGGAATGAAAGTCCAGTGCCCTTGCCTCAAGGTGGGCAAACTCTGTGCTATGTACTGATCTACTCCATCAGATTAATTTCCACTCTCCAGTCCATTCCATGATGGACCATCAACTGAGGCTCGGCTGCTTGTCTCCTGTGCTGCAGCATGGATCTGTAGGGCTTAAATCCCAATGGACTTTAAGAAACCTTCTGTGATCAAAAATGTTACTCCTCCAGGAAAAAACTACACAATAATTGGCCCAGCTTGCTTTGCAGACAAATGACCTGAAATTGTCACCCTTCAAATGCTTGAGGAAGTGATGCATTCACTTGTGATCACACAGCTCCTTTGCATGCAGTCTATGGCCTACCTTCCTTAACAGGGAATAAATGTAAAAACTATTTTCTTTCACCTTTATTTAATTAATAGGAACACTTCCCAGAGGATTAGCTCCTTCAAAATTTTAATGGAGTCCCTGAGCTCTCGAGTTGCTGTGCCATGGTATCGCTCTATAATTGTTATGTTGCTTTAGCTCTTGTAATTGAGTGACTACAATGTGCATACATGCTAGAAGGTTAAATGGACTGAAACATGACAAGAGAGGTGGTTAATGAAGAATAGAGTTTATGGACCCCGCTGTTTCCCTCACCTGCCTACATGATAAGAGAAGGCTTGTATATCTCTGAGATCCATCACCTTTCCATAAAGGGTGGAGTGAGATTGAACAAATAACACACACACACACCCCACGTGGGAAACTATGAAATAGGGCAAAGTGAAAATATAACTTTCAACTTCCAGGAGTCTCTCTTTATGATTCTGCAAATCTGAAAGAGCAGTTAATTCCCCCTCACCCCAATATAAGTAAAATGAGATCATGTTCTATAAAATCCAAAAATGAAATTAACAAGGCACTGCAACCTATTAACAAGAAATGAAAATGACTTACCTGGTTTTATTTGAAGACCTGGCTCTTTCTCCCTAGATGAAAAATCTAGCATCATAATTGTGTGACAGGGTTATTCTTACATTTTTAATGGGAATAGATGTAATTTGGGTTTCAGTTATAAGGAGCTAAATTTTGCTTTAAAATTTAAAAATTTAAGTGCTTGAAAAAAAAAAGTGCCATTTAATTCAGATAAAAATGAGACCCTGGAGGAAGATGATGGCTACCTTAAATATCTAGAAGACATGTGCCTAGGGAGTAAAAATAAACTAATTATTGAAAGTTACATTGAGGTATGTTTTTATTTCTTGGGTACATTATGTCACTTTTATTCCACAAAAGTGAAAGGGATGGCTTGGGTAATTAGTGAGTTCCTCATTACCAAAAGTAGTCAAGCACAGGGTAGATTCCATCTTACAAGAGATTTTTAATGTTGAGGAGGTTTGTCCTAGATTTATTTATTCTAATGTTAAAATTCTACAATTCTAAGCATAAGCAACAAGTTGAAGACTGATATTGAAAGGGCAAGATACACCACAGAGTGATCCAAAATATGAACAAATGATCTAATGACTATGATTAGACTATGTTCAAACATCAGTTTTCTCCCTGTGATGATTAAGGCAAATGAGGGTTCTTTCTGTGTAAGTCTACATAGAAAATTTAGGAAAATGCACTTAGTAGCATTTTGTAGAGACCTGAATTTAGGCTGCAAGTCTGTTCACTGCGAGCTACTATTTTCACCTGCCTTCGGCAGTGTGACAATATTGGGGATAGATCCTTTAGAAAGCATTCAACATGGCAGTATATATTTGGTAGCTACTCCAGTCCTTTTAACCAAAATCAGCTATGGTATAAAATTTATTTTTAAAAAAATTTAAAAAGAGCTATTTTGGAATTTGCTTTGTGCTTTTACTAAGCAATAATGAGACACAAAGTACCACCATGGCTTGGAGCAAAGTCACGTGTCCTGGAGTAAAAATCATGTATGAACCCAGTTCATTCAACTAACCCCCATCCCTTCCATTATTCTCAGTATTGTTCTGATGAATTCCATCAGTATACTCTGTTTTTCAGTCTATTCTCTTCCACATTATTTTTCTTTGTTTGTTTACTTCATGGACTTCAAATAAGATTCCTCTCTCCCAGTTAGATGTCTATTGAATAACAGATTCCACCAACCTAGCCTAATTTTAAAGAGCTAAGATTGTAGAAGTAGAAGAGTATACAGATGTCCAAAATTCTCCAATGTTATATGAGAAGCTATAAATTGCATTGATAATACAATCTTTGACCTCAAGGAGATTACGTAAGGGTTATACTTAGTAGGATTATGTTCTAAAGGAAGAAATAATCCTGAAAATATGCCCTGTGACTTTAAATATTAGAAGCACCTATCTTGGTAAAATGCTCCAACTTTGAGAAGTACATGGGAACTAAAACTAAACTGCTAAGATCTCAGAGACTTATGTCACTCATCTCAACAGACAGTGAGAACACCAAAAGGAGTTTTAAGGGAAATCTCTTTTCACCCTCTATTTTGTTTAAAATTTCAGAAAATTTTAGATGAATTCATATTTGGTAAGTATATATATAAAGTAACTGTATAATATTTTAAATAATTTAATACATTGGTCCAAATAGTGCATAAAGTAATTTAATACGGAAATGCAAGGTATTCAAAATAAGAAAAGAATCTCAATCAACAGCACTCATCAAGACAGTGTGGTACTGGCATAAAGATAGACCTATCCATCAATTGAATAGATTTGAGAGTCCAGAAATAAACTCTTACACCAATGGTCAGTTGATTTTCAACAAGATAACTCAATAAGGAAAGAATGGTCTTTTTAACAAAAGGTAATGCAACAATTGGAGACCCAGAGGCATCAGATTAAAGTCATTCCCCTACCTCACACCACATGCAACAATGACCCCAGAATCAATAGCAGACTAAATGTAAGAACTGAGGTTATAAAATTCTTAGAAGAAAACCTAGGTGTTGTCATGACTATGGATTTGGCAACTATTTCTTAAATATGACCAAAAGAATAAAAAACAGATTTTCTAAAAGTGGAGACTCCAAAGGATTAAAAAACAAAAACAAAACAAAACAACAACAACAACAAAAACAGCATGCAGGAGGCTGGAAAGTAACTACAGGGCTCCTTCCATCCACCTGAGGAGGGCTGAGTGTCCTAGATCTATGGTCGACAAACTGCGGCTCGAGAGCCACATGTGGCTCTTTGGCCCCTTGAGTGTGGCTCTTCCACAAAATACCACGGCCTGGGTGAGTCTATTTTGAAGAAGTGGCATTAGAAGAAGTTTAAGTTTAAAAAAATTGGCTCTCAAAAGAAATTTCAATCGTTGTACTGTTGGTATTTGGCTCTGTGGACTAATGAGTTTGCCGACCACTGTCCTAGACCAATTCCTTTCTAGGCCATAGTGGGAAAACTCTCCCTAGCTTATCTGACTTTCTCTTTTTCCCCTGCAGCCTGCTAGAATGCTCTGAGGCATCTCAAATTTTGCATTTGAGTGGTGACCAATATTTCATTGGGGTGGGGTGAGGATGGGGCAAGACTCTGCCTAACACCTAGGACCTCTGGAGTCAAGGGTGGATGGATTTCTGCAGATAACTTAAGTTATGCTTTGCCTTGCTTTGCCTAAGTTTTTTTTTGGGGGGGAGGGGGGATCTTTTAAGGAATCTCACAGTAAATAAGGGCAAATGGGGAGAATGAGGATTTGGGTTTGCCTAGCTACCCCAGCCAGATAATGCTGAGTGGGAGGTGCTGAACAGAATTCAGAGGATCTACGCTTTAGAATACAAGGAAATCTCAAGCTAAAGAGAAGTGCTGATCTGCCTGGTATGGAAAAGAGAGTCAGACCTTTTGGGGGAAAAAGACAAGCATAAAAAAAAAATGCAGAAAGGGAAAGGTTTGCACTATTTTAAACCATAACACTGAAGAAAGCCAAAAATACAGTAGAGGTCTAACCAAATATAGCTAAAGGTCTTAGTCAAAATTCAGTGGTATTATAATAAAAATAGCCACATGCAAATAAAGTGTTTTTTTAAAAAGCAGGGCCATATATGTCTTCCATTTGATTCACTCTTGGGAGAAAGAAAGCCATAGGAGGTTGCAAAAGGATTACCATTAAAAATGCCATCAACAAGAGAAGGAATATGACATATTAAGGAACACATTTGTGTCTGTGCTTCTTGCCTGACTGCCCAAGACATGTAACCACCCTCCACATTGCCTTGCACAGCTCCCTTAAAGGAACATTGCATTGGGAAAATAGAGACAGCAACTTCCTGGTGCATGAAATTTGAATATAGTAGCCTGCTCCCCCCAGATAATTTTCACTGCCTTTATCAGCACCTCAGTAATGGGAGGCAACACATTCTATAAAATGCTATCTCATTAGCATCCCTTAATCTCACCTCATTGGCAATAACCTTGTTAGTTCTAATGGTCATTAAACTGCACAGAAAGGTAAAGAGAATATACAGAGCATAGGATAGAGATAAAGCTCAAATGCAAATAATTCCTTTCAAGAGGAAGAAAATATTTTGCCAGACACTGTGTTGGAAGCTTTGCTATATAGTCTCATTTCTTTTCTCGTGGATTATAGTCAGGATTATTTTTATTTAACAGATAAGGAAATCAAGGCTCAGAGATAATAATGTTAAAGTATCACTGTTGATAAGGGACATGGCTAGAACTGAATCTCAGGTTCCTCTGGTTCACAGGCCACTCTTTCTGTGACTCCCTAACCCATAGGTGACCCCAAAGTAAGAACATTTTTACAAGTATTATTCAATTATTATTAAGACTGGTTTAGTAATAAATTCAACCAAAATTAAAATACCTTTATCTTTAATGACCTTTTATATATACATAAACATGAACTGTGTGCTTATTGAAAGAGGCAGACTTAAAAAAAAAAACTTAGATATGATACCAGGGGACATTCTAATTAAAACCTGAGTGAGTTTATACACTGAAACCAAATCAGCCATCCTCAGTCAAGCTTAATCATGATGCCCCTGATTATGGGGATGGCTCAAATATTTGTTTCATCTCTCCTCCCCACTTTTTTCTTTGCTTTGTTATTTTAAAACAAATCCCATGTATCAGGTCGTTCCCATGATAAATCTACAGGATGCATCTCTATGACATTTTTTGTTTACAAAATTAACAATAATTCCTTGACATCATCAAATATGTAATCCATGTTCAAATGTCCTTATTTGTCTCCAAGGATCTTTTTACAGTTGATTTGTTTGAATGTGATAAGTAGTCTCTGTCTATACATTGCCTTTGGTTATAATGACTTCAGAAATTTATTACTGCATAAAACTACCCCAAAATTTAGTGGTTAAAACCAATAACAATTGATTAGCTCTACATTCTATAGACCAACAATATGATCTGGGCTCAGCTGAGTGGTTCTTCTGCAGGTCTCGCTGGGGTCCTTTATGTGGCAGCAGTCAGCTCATGGCTTCAGTTGTTCTGAGATGACCTCATCATGCCTGTCGATTAGTGTTGGCTGTCCCTGGGTCTCTCTTTCCACATGGTATTTTATTCTTGAGGAAACTAGCCTGGGATTCTTCACATAACAATCTCAAGGTTCCAAGAGTGTAGAAACAGAATCTACAAGCTTTATCAGATATAGATTCTAGATTTTGCATACCATTTATTCTGCCATAGTGTATTTGTCAAGGCTAGTTACAAGGCCGACACCGATTCAAAAGGTAGAATGATACACTCTAATTCTTAATAAAATAAGAAGCCAAATGATATCTAAAATAAGTGACATAAGGAAGGCCAAGAGACACATGAAAACATGCTCAAAGTCACTAATCATCCGAGAGATGCAAATCAAAACCACAATGAGGTACCGTCTCACACCTGTCAGAATGACTATCATCAACAAATGACAAGTACTGGCGAGGATGTGGAGAAAAAGGAACCCTGGTGCACTGCGGGTGGGAATGCAGACTGGTGCAGCCACTGTGGAGAACAGTATGGAGTTTCCTCAAAAAACTAAAAATGGAACTCCCATTTGACCCAGTGATCTCACTGCTAGGAATATATCCTAAGAAACTAGAAACGCCAATCTGAAAGGATATATGCACCCCTATGTTCATAGCAAAACAATTTACAGTAGCTAAGATTTGGAAACAGTCTAAGTGCTCATCTGCAGATGAGTGGATTAAACACTGTGGTACATCTACACAGTGGAATACTTTGCTGTGCTAAAAAGAAGGAATTCCTGCCATTTGCAACAACATGGATGGAACTGGAGAGCATTATGCTAAGTGAAAAAGCTACTCAGAGAAAGATACATATCACATGATCTCACTCATTGGTGGGATATAATGAACAGCATAAACTGATGAACAGAATCAGATCCAGAGACAGAGAAGTATCAATCAGACTGTCAAACCTCGAAGGGAATGTAAGGGAGGATGGGGGTAAAGGGGAGAGATCAACCAAAGGATTGGATGCATGCCTATAAGCCTAACAAATGGACACAGACACCAGGGATTGAAGCATGAGTGGGAGGATGGTAGAGGGGGCAATGGGGGGTAAAGACACATATGTAATACGTGAACCAATAAGAAAAAAAAATAAAACAATAAATAAAAAAGTGACCATAATTGTAAACCATCACATTCTTTTAAATCTTTATTCTCCGATAATATTTACCCTTCCCTTTTATGATATTGATATGTAGAGAAAGTCATTTATCCCAAAGAATTTTGTATTTTTGTGGTTTCTTCAGATTGTTCATCTATCCCCATTATTTCCTGTAAACTGGTGGTTAGATACAGAGGCCTATGATAAATTTTAGATTTGATTTTTTTTAGTTAAAAATGCTTCTTATATTACATTGAATATTGTTAGTATTTTTTATATTATATCGTGAGCTACAGAATGACTTATCTTTTCCAATTGTAGTGATGCTAAGATTAATGAGCAGGCATGTGTTTTCAGCCTGATTCCTTTTTATAAAATCCCCCATCAACCTTTCCTCTAATGGCTTTCACTGAATAGTATCCCAGAAGTCTGTTGCTTTGGACTTCCCTAAACCAGTCTACAGGACTAGCTGTGTCTAAATGCCAGACCAAAGGCATGAGCCCACAACACACCATGCTAAGGCACCAGGAAGAACATTGAGCTATAAAGGGCCTTTGAAGGGAGTAAAACTTTCCACTAACCTGTACATTTAGATATTTGAGCATAGGATTTGGAGATTCTATTAGGAAGAAAGGTACTCATATTCCAAACTATAACTTGACAGAAAATGAGTTTCCTATTTTCTTATTTAACAGCTTCCTCCCATCAGTTTGCACCACTCTTTCAAACAATGTATTGAATTGACAGTAATGAGATTGAAATCAATACTCAAGTCATGATCATGCCTGCCACTGTCCTATCTAATTATCCTATAACCTTGTATATGCCACACAAATACTATATTTTTAAATTTTTTTCTAATTCTTACCCAAGGATATTTTTTCCATGGATTTTTTAGAGAGAGTGGAAGGGAGGGGGACAGATAGAGAGAGAAATATGGATGTGAGAGAGACACATAGATTGGTTGCCTCTCACATGCACCCCAACCAGGGCTAAGGATTGAGCTTGCAACAAACATACTAGTATGTGCCCTTAACTGGAATTAAACCTGGGACCTTGTAGTCCAGAGGCCGATACTCTATCCTCTGAGCCAAACCAGCTATAGTGACACAAATACTTTAAAACACCATTCCCTCAGAGACAGAGAAACATTGATCAGACTGTCAAACCTCAGAGGGAAGGTAGGGGAAGTGGGGTAAGGGGAAGAGATCAACCAAAGGACTTATATGCATGCATATAAGCCTAATCAATAGACACAGACAACAGGAGGGTGAAGGCATAAGTGTGTGGGAGGGGTGGAGGAGTAATAGGGGGATAAGGACATATATATAATATCTTAATCAATAAAGAAATTTTTAAAAAACTTAGTCTGAAGTTATAGCCTCTCAGCCATAGGATCCCCTAATATTGATCAAATAAAAGTTCAACTTGTTAAAAAATAAATAAATAAATAAAGTAAAACACCATGGCCTCAACTTTCATATGTCATATCTACTTCAAGGGGTTGCCTTGACGATAATTGAGGTAATGTGTGTGAAATACCCAAACATACCGAATAATCAATGAATTTTCATTGAATCAAAATCTTTCCTCTATATCTGTCTATTGCTTCTCAAAGAAAGAGATATTTTACTTGACACATTTTTCTGCTAAATCTAGGACAGATTAGTCCTGAGGACGGGTCAAACATTATGACAGTCTACTTCTTTCACTGTTTTCCCATGAAGAAAATATCTGTATTTTCCCAATGCTAGGTTGAACTGATGCAAGTGCTATAAAGTCTTTCTCCTACCTCTGGCATAAATCCTTGCATTAGAAACAGTTGGCATAATTATAAGAATTAGGCAGTTTTAATGCCTTTAATTTACAATTTAAATAGCTATAGCATATTCTTTAGGAAACTGAGTATGTCTACCATATCTGCTATTTGAAACAAAGCCAAAGACTCAGTCAATAACTTTCAAATAGACCCTACTTATAATGTAAATGATGCACATTGAATGTTGGAAAAAGTAATAATTTAACACTCCCACATACTATCATATATTTTGATGACAGCTACAAGGAAACTGCTAGTGCAATTCTTTTGATGGTTTTGTGTGAATACATTGAACCAATCCATTAAGCCTGGATAATAATCCAATTAATTGTTTAGAAACATTACCCAGGCTCCTGTGTGTGGTTTTTCTTGCAGAGAGACGAGGTGTCTGTTTATATCACAGAAGGAATGACCAGGTTATATATCAATATTTTCTATGAGCAAGCTCTCTAAAATGGATTCACTATTGATCAGTCTACTTGCTATTGTTAGCAATCCTGCTTGACATCATGAGGATTTTTACCCCTTTGTGGCATGATGAATCATTCCTCCTCTAACCAAGCAAAAGTAAAATTAGAGTTTGCATA
Source organism: Lasiurus cinereus (assembly GCA_011751065.1). Taxonomy (NCBI): domain Eukaryota; kingdom Metazoa; phylum Chordata; class Mammalia; order Chiroptera; family Vespertilionidae; genus Lasiurus; species Lasiurus cinereus. The sequence continues at coordinate 30,470,024 of JAAGEH010000125.1, read as the reverse complement.
TCTACAGTTTTTTTCTTCCACAAGCACAATATTAATCCCCCCAAAGTATGCTTTTATTACATATAGATTTTTGAGGATTTAGATGTGCTATTTAAACTGCTACCATTTCATAGTAAAGTTCAATGTGCCGCAAAATGATGGAGGAAAAGCACATAACCTTCCTCTCATTTTCCAGGTAACATGACTGAGACTCAGAGAGATCAAATGCTTTGCAGTTAGACAGACTCTGAAACTTATCACTAGGAGAACTTGCCCTTTCTAACTCTCGGTTTGCTCACTTCAAAATGGGAATAACTGCAATGGCCACCTCCCATGGTTTTGTACACACTTAGTAAAATGGCTCATGGAAAGTATGGTAAGGACTTAGCATGCGTTATTACTGCGAGCCACAGGGCTATAATTACTTCCCTACCTTGCCTCTTCTGTGATCCTTTTCCAATTCCAACAGTTCCTCATTAATCAACTCCCCAGGAACCACCTCTAGGGGCTCCTCGTTGCCATCCCCATACACACAGGTTAAATTTGTTTGCCACCTCAACTCTAGCCTTATTGAGATTTGTAACCTCCTTATTCTTGGCAAATACTTTAAAGTCATGGACACACTTCTTGAGTGTCTTCTTCCATATGCCATTCATATACTCCTTGATGACCTCACCCAAAACCCAAGCAAGGTTCTTGATGCAGTAATGGGTGTTGTAATCCTTCGAGAATTGCACTGGTGTCTTCTCAATATCCCCAGCAGTTCAGCAATAGCCTGGGCCAAGGTCCTCCTCAAGAAGAAGGCCTTAAAAGTTATTTCAGCCGAGACCGGTTTGGCTCAGTGGATAGAGCATCGGCTTGCGGACTGAAAGGTCCCAGGTTCAATTCCAGTTGGGGGCATGTACCTTGCTTGCGGGCACATCTCCACTGTGGGGTGTGCAGGAGGCGGCTGATCGATGTCTCTCTCTCATCGATGTTTCTGACTTTCTATCTCTCTCCCTTCCTCTCTGTAAAAAATCAATAAAAAATATATATATATATATTAAAAGTTGTGACAACTTCCTGGCAGGCATTTCTCAGTGGTTGATCATCCACCTATGAACCAGGAGGTCACGGTTTGATTCCTGGTCAGGACACATGCCTGGGTTGCAGGCTCGAACACCAGGGTGGAGAGTGGAGGAGGCAGCCAATCAATGATTCTCTTTCTCATCATTGATGTTTCTCTCTCTCTCTCTCTCTCTCTCTCCCCCTCTCCCTTCCTCTCTGAAATCAATAAAAATGTATTTTTTTTTAAAGTTACAACTCCGTGATCCATAGCTTGGATCAAAGAGATGATGTTTGGAGGGATAAACACCACTTTAATATTGGGATAAAGGTCACCAATAAAAGAAGGATGTTCACTAGCTTTATCAATAATAAGCAAAACTTCAAAAGTATGTTATTCTCTAAACCAGTGGGTCTCAACCTTCCTAATGCCGCAACCCTTTAATACAGTTCTTTATGTTGTGGTGATCCCCAACCATAAAATTATTTTTGTCGCTACTTCATAACTGTAATTTGCTACTGTTATGAATCTTAATGTAAATATCTGTGTTTTCTGATGGTCTTAGGAGACCCTGCTAGCTGTTCACGACCCACAGTTTGAGAATCGCTGCTCTAAACAGTAGTACATCTCCATTTCGCTGGTATAGCAATTTAGGCAGGCATCTTGGCAAAGGAGCTGGTTCATCCATGACTTCTTATTGCTCCTGTAGCATACCGGCAATGTGTGCTTATTGATATGTTTGAAGGCCCTAGAGTTCTCCCTGTACCAGATCACAAAGGGTTTCAATCTGTAGCCTGTAACATTGCCCCCAGCTAAGACTGTTCTCCTGTCCTTAAACACTTTGAATCCTGGCATTGACCTGGCCTCCTGATGGAGGAAAGTTCTTTCAGGCATCCATTTCCAGAATAGGAAGGCTTCATCCATACTGAATATTTTCTCTGGCAAGTGATTATCCTACATAATCAGCTATTTAGTTCCCCAAATTCTTGAGCTGCCTTCATATCACAGCTCTTGATGCAACTCTTGATATAATGAATAAGGATTCTTGACTCATTGAAACCACCCAGAGCAAACAAGAAATTCAACATCACAGTTAAGTCTAACCTTTGTTTTCAACTTCACAAATACATTTTTGCTTTTGATTGTCGTGGTGCTGAGAGGGATACACTTCTGTACCCGGTCTTCAATCCAGGTCTTTAAAAGTTTCTCCATGTTTGATTTAGGTCCTAGTCGAATTTTTGTTAGTCTTGGTGAAGCAGATCATTTCACAGCTTCCATCATTGGTTCTTTTTTTTTTTTTCAAGGTCATAGCAATGGTGGAATGAGACTTGCGTGACTGGTGAGCGATAACCATCATTGATTTTCCACCTTTGTCATTCTTTAACACTTTTATTTCCATTTCCAGGTCAGTTACTTGATGTGGCCCCTTACTGGAAACATTAGCAGTGGATCTTGTACAAAGAGGCCATGCTGAGCAAAACAACACCAGACTAAATCAAACACAAGAGAAAAATAATGCAATTAAGAGACACAGTAAACACAAAGTGTATAAGGCTGCTTGCCAGCATTACACAGCATATTGTTGTACAGCAAACTTACTTTTATAAGGAGGGAATACATTCTAACATAATGAGTACAGCGTAGTAAATACATAAATACCATGCAGGAAATACATAAAGCAGGAACATAGTCATATATTTTTATTATCAAGTGTTATGTACTACACATAATTGTCTGCACTATATTTTTATAGAACAGGCAGTGCAGTAAATTTGTTTACACCAGAATCTCCACAAATATGAGTCATGTATTGCACCATGACAATATGAGAGCTAGGATGTCACTAAATAACAGGAATTTTTCAATGCTTAATGAGACCACTATCATAGATGCAATCTGTCATTGACCTAAATGTCTTTATGCTGCTCGGGACTATGCTGCAATATAAATAATGTAAAATGTGTAACATTGGACTCCAAATTATGGACAACATCCCTACCTCATCACAGACTTTTTTGTTGTTGCTGCTGTTGTTGATTCCATTGTCAGAGCGGGGAAAAGTTCTGTTTTGTCGATGGTATAACCCATGAATATAAAAGAGTATTTTGTCGGCAGGATAAAATACTCTTCACGTTTGGTTGAAAAGACAGTGAAAGATGTCTAAGTGGTGAAGGCCTTTGCACAGTCTCCTGAGAGCCTCACACAACAAGTTCAAGAAGACACAACTGCTCACAGAAGCTCCAGAACTCAGGATTCTGGGCCAGGCTGTGTCAAGCAGAGACTGTGGAGCATGAGAACATCGTGATTGCCAATCACGCCACATGAAGTCTGTTTCCATCATGGCTGCCGCTGCTGCTCTTGCAAAGTGGAGGGAGTCTTTCAAAGGACCTGGAGCCCCGTGTCAGGTCTAAACCTAAAGCTGCCTCAGTGACAGCAAAAAGCACCCGCAGAAAGGGAGCTGCACTTACTTTCATCACTTCCGAGTTCAAACAAGGGCGTGAGTTGCTTACCTTTCATCATCCACAGTCAGTCCAATTTGTACTTTTCAGGGATGCTGTGAGGATTAAATAAGATGCCAAACAGCATAGGGGTGGGGAGGGGGGGAGGGAAATGGAGTCTATGTGTAAACAAGAGACCCGTGTTCTCATTAGAGAGATGCTTTCGCCCTACTGCAAAGCAAGGGAGGGACAGAAACCCAGCAACCTGTGATTTTTCAGAAGTGCCTGGACTCAGGGCTTCCTCCCCCTCCCTCCATAATACTCTTCACACCTATCACCAAATGTACATCAACCACAAATACCACGTTTCTATGAAGATCTGGCAAAATGGGCTTCTGATCATTTGATCTTAAAAGGAGTCGTGGGAAAGGGTTAACACTGATGCAGTTATATGAACCACCCGTGGTGGTTTTACCATGGTCCTTAGGCCTGACAGTCTGCGCTGGGCGTTCCTCTATTGCAGAGTATGTCTTACCCAGGGTCCGATCCATCTATTTTTTTTCCCCTTATTGAAATCTAACTTGGGGCTACATTCTTTAGATGTCACATTTCATTGAAGTCTCACAACAATGCAGTTAGGCATTTTTCCTTTCGTTTTCAAAGGAATCAAAGGTTTGAAGGGTTCTTAGAGTTTTTAATAACTTCACCCAAGTTCACACAGCTAATGAGCAGCAGGGCCAGAATGGAAGCCTAGGATAGTTGTGTCTTTGCCACCATGACAGGTTGGGAAAATATTTTCTTTAGAGGCTGCTTTCTGAGAGGACTGCCTCGTTTACTGTGGTGACTTCAGTGCCTAGGCACTTAAATGGATTTTCAGTGAAGAAGGAATGAATGACCAAAACCAGTTTGGCTCAGTGGATAGAGCATCGGCCTGTGGACTGAAGGGTCCCAGGTTTGATTCCGGTCAAGGACACGTACCATGGTTGCAGGCACATCCCCAGTAGGGGGCGTGCAGGAGGAAGCTGATCGATGTCTCTCTCTCATCGATGTTTCTGACTCTCTATCCCTCTCCCTTCCTCTCTGTAAAAAATCAATAAAAAATATATATATATTAAAAAAAGAAGAAGAAGAAGGAATGAATGGACAATCAACCACTGATTTCCCTAAGATTCCAGAGCACAGGAAATCTTCATGCTTTCCTTTCCAGGATTGCAGACAAGGGGAAGAACCACAAAGATAGGTCCCAGGAGAGACAGGGTTGAACAAGTGCCTCTGGGATCTCCAGGCCTCCTCTTGATTTTGCACCAAAAGGTGAATCTGATTGTGGGGGATACGTGCTGTTTGACTTTATGCTTCTCCTAAACAAATGCCAGTCAACTGAGTGCAGTGTAACAGAAAGAGCTAAATTATATGCCCTTGGGCTTGGTTCATGACCTTGGATGAGCCAGTTGGCCCACTGGGGCCTCAGCTGAAAAATGCATTGAGGAAAAACAAAGATCTCTGATCTCGGGAAGACATCTGGAGTCAGAGACCTATTTTACCCACTAGGGTGCTCAGTCACTCGGTGCCATGAAGGAAGTGGTCAGGCACAGGCACAGGAGCCTGCCTGTCTGGGTTTGGATCCCAGCGCTAGCTTTAACTCACCACATGATCTTGGCAATTTCCTTCATCTTTCTCATCAGCAGCAATATTTGTCTCATTTCTCAAAGCCGTATTTTTACAAAGTGACAAAGAAAGCAATGTCTGAACATTACTGAGAATGTTAGAAAGCCTTCATGGAAATGTACATCAAAACCGGTGGCAGAAAGAGATGTTTGGTTGTGTGTAGGATAATAAAGGGGTGGGCGCCCCCCGGTTAATTGGAGGTAATGGGGTGGGGACATTTGTATTGAAAGTCTGAGGGGAAGGGTATTTTCAAGTTTTAGCTGTTTGAACTTCTTGACATTGAACAGCATAAGAAACAGGGCATCCTCCATGTGCTGTGTTTTATCTAATTAGTCATGAAATATTATAGACTTTTAATAAAAGTAACAGTTGGTGGAGGAGTTGTTAGAAGTTCCACAAAGGCTATTTTAAAAAAAAAAGATTATAGCGTGGGTAGTTTTATAAAATCACTATGTGACATTTTTAAACTAAAATAGAATGTTCATAATTAGTGCCAACATGTACCTTTTATGAATAAGTAAATGAAAAAAAATACTTGCTTTAAATTGAACACAACTGAATAAGAAATAAAAGAAATGGGGCACAGTAGGTTTCGATCATCTACTAATTGAGTAGGATTATCATAACGGTCAGCTTGCTTTTCAGAAACATGAGAAATTTGAACGCTACCCCTGGTGAGAGAACATTTTTCCTCCGTTACACCTTATATTGGTATTCTGTGGCTGCTGTAACAAATGACCACAAACTTAGTGGCTTAACACAGCACAATCTATTCCTTTACAGTTCTATAGTCAGAAGCCTGACACTGGTTTCAAAGGCTAAATCAAGACATCGGTAGGCTACATTGCCCCTGGGAGCCCCAGGGAGAATCTGCTTCTTTGCCCTTTTCTGCTTCTAGAGCAGTGGTTCTCAACCTGTGGGTCGTGACCCTTTTGGGGGTCTAACGACCCTCTCACAGGGGTCGCCTAAGACCATCGGAAAATGTAGATATTTACATCACGATGCATAACAGTAGCAAAATTTCATGGTTGGGGGTCACCACAACATGAGGAACTGTATGCAAGGGTCACGGCCTTAGGAAGGTTGAGAACCACTGTTCTAGAGGCTGCCTACATCCTTTGGCTCATGGTCCCCACCCATCTTCAAAGCCAGAAACAGAGGGTTGAGTCCTTCCTACTTTGCATCACTCTGACCTTCTCTTCCTCCTCCCTCTTCCACTTTTAAGGACCCTTATGATTATATCAAGTCCATCCAGATAATCCAAGAGAGTTTCTCCATCTGAAGATCCTTAACATAACCATGTTTTAGAGTCATTTTTGTCATAGAAAGCAATATATTCCTAGGTTCTGGTGCTTCAAATATAAACTATCTTTGGGGAGCCTTTATTCTGCCTTCCACATACCTTTTTTGAATCTGTGTGTTGTAGGTAAAAGCATTTACTCTAAAGGCAAACCCTATAGGTTCAAATCCCAGCTCTGCTGATTACCAGCTGTACAATCATAATCAAATTATTTAACCTCCCTGGTCTCAGTTTCCTCCCTTTAATTTTATTTTTTTTAATATATTTTATTGATTTTTTACAGCTGCTGGTCAGGGCCTTCCTACATTCTGTGCTTCCCCCTGGTGGTCATTGCACATCATAGTGAGTGATCGAACTCCTGGTCAGTCAAACTCCCAAGGGGACACTTTGCATAGTAGGCTTTTCTATAGCTAGATTATGAAAAAGTTTAGCTGAAGTCATAACAGAGGAACAGGCACTGCACCATGCAATTAATTTGTCTCAATCTTCCCCTAGGGCTTCTGAGTCCTGACCATTTAGCCAGAGAGATTCAAATAAAAAAATAAAAAATGAAAAAAAATCTCAAAGGAGGTTTTTATGGGTCAGGTCTGCAAATGACTTGCATCACATTCCATCAGTTACTGCAAAGTAGGTTGGTAAATGTGGTTTAACTAGGTCCCCAAAAATAAAAAAAAATAAAAATGGATGTGATGAAAAGCTAGGCAGTCTCTGCCACAAGAAGCCACAGGGTCAACATCGACAGTGAAGTTATAGGGACTCCTGGCCCCTCCGGCAAGCAGATGAGCCATTCAAACCAAGGAACACCTTCAACATTTTAGAGGAGACAGAAAGCTGAATGGGAGATTTCTCCAGCCCAGACTATATGTTTGGAAGCTGCGACTGTGGATATAAGGAGAAAAATTCCACAGTGAACACAGCCACATGGTTGCTGAATGAGGCAAGGACCACTGTGAAGATAATCAGTAAGCAATTAAGTAAGTGAGTCTTGGATGAGAAAACAAATTTGGACTATAGATATGGATCTAATCATTATTGGCAAAACAGTTGGCTTTAAAGTAATTAAAGTCAAGGGTGTGTAAGAGCAGGTGCAGTGAGAATAGGACCAAAGAAGTGCCTGGGAAGGTGGCAGGAGAAGAGAGTAGGGACGAGGGATGGGGGGGTGGCAGGGGGAGGAGGGCAGTGCAATTGAAAAAGCACCTTGTCAGCAGTGTCAAATACCAACAAGAAATAAAATAGCAGCCAAAACCGGTTTGGCTCAGTGGATAGAGCGTCGGCCTGCAGACTGAAGGGTCCCAGGTTCGATTCCGGTCAAGGGCATGTACCTTTGTTACGGGCACATTCCCAGTGGGGGTCGTGCAGAAGGCAGCTGATGGATGTTTCTCTTTAATCGATGTTTCTAACTCTCTATCCCACTTCCTTCCTCTCTGTAAAAAATCAATTAAATAAATAAATAAATAAATAAATAAATAAATAAATAAAATAGCAATGGCCCACCACCTTAAGAAACTGAGAGGTCACCGGTATCTGTACCAGGAGCTATCCTGGTAGAATTACAGTATGATGGGAGGCAGGAAGAAAGAAAGGTGAAGGAGATAAGGTACATAGGGACAAGTCTTCAAGAGGTTTTATTGTGGAAGGGAGGAAAACGATGGGAGATGGTGGTGAAGGGTTCCTTTTCTTCCTTTTCTTTTCTTTCCCCTTTTCTTTTCTTTTCTTTGTTTTACTTTACTTTTCTCTTCTTTTCTATTATTTTTTTAAATATAAGATAAGTTTGAGCACATTCCTAAACTGAGGGGAAAGAACAAGGATGATGGACAGGTAGGAGATGGGAGACAAGTGAAGAACCCCAACTTGTCTCTCTATTCACCATCCCACTCTTGTTAGGAAATTGAGGGGACAGAGGAGCCCACTCCTGTAGGATGGGGGAAAGGAGGGGAATGCTGAAGAACAATGCAAAGTAGTGGGGCTTGAAAGGCCCTTTCAAGGACACGTACAGTTGATTTTGTGCCACTCGACATCACTACTTGTAATTATGGAAATGAGCAAATAGCTTGATTCACACTCTGCCTAATAAAATGCAACTTCTATTTTCATTCAATAACCTGAAACCTCTTACCGTACACCAGAGGACAGAGCAGATCCCAATCCTAATTAGGAGACTCTTTCATTTATTTATATCTACTTCGACCCAAAAGGCTTTAAGGTGATTAATTAAAAAGAAGTAATCCAGATAGTTCGCTCCTTTCCTCGGATAAGGATTTAATGCCAGAACAATCATAGCAAGCAAGGAGTTTGGAGCTATTGCACCCCCTTAAGCCCATCACCAGAAGACTATGGAGATGACAACCAAGGCTTTCTCATCTTTTTAAGTGATAAGAAACACTACTCATTTTTTTAAGTGGTAAGAAAAATCAGTGTTAAATTAACTTGATATAAGAGATTTAGTAGAATTGTTTACATGTATTTAAATCTAATCCCATGGCATAAATAACAGTGTTTATAAGTCATAATTACTAATGAATCTATTCTTTAAAAAAAATAGGAATATCTGCCTATGATATTAGATGTGAGATGGCTAAAGAGGTCCGGAGAATCCTGCAAAGTTAGCAATGCCATAATGAACCCTCGGCACCAATCTTCACACGGAAGCCACAGCTCAAGTAATGTTATTGTCTAGGAAGAAATATAAACTGGCTTTGCAAGTTCAAATCCTAAACAAAGAACTGCAGGATATGCACCCACTAGGACCCACTCGCATTCTTCCACACACCTTCTCCCCAGCCCTCCATATTACTTCCCTTCTGGCACTTAGTTTTCTCCATATTACTAACTATAATTGAGCATATATTATTTTGAAAGCTTGTTTTGTCTGTCTCTTCCCATGAGAATGCACCCTCCATGATGAGGTGAGGGGTTTGTGTTTGGTTGGGTCAATATTATATCTCCAAAGCTTATAATAGGCCCTAGCACTCGGTAAATACCTTTTAAGGGAAGGAAAGAATGAATTAGTAGAATTGACTGAATTGACATTTCAGTCTACTACTGCCTGCCATTTCAGCCTGATCTTCCAGTGCTTCCCAGGCTCAAGCCACACCCAAGATTCCGATTCTTAAGTGGCCACTGCTGTTTCAGGCTCCTGTGTCATTCACATAGTTTCTCCACTGATTTGGCCTCTTTTTTCCCCTTACCCACTTCTCAATACACACACACACACACACACACACACACACACACACACACATCCTTTTCTGGCCCGAAGATTCCTACTCAACCTTCAAGCATCAAATATCTCAGCTGCAATGTTTATGTCTCAACAAAGCCTTCCCTCACCACCCCAGATGGTTTTCTCACTCTTTCATTCAATATTTACTCATTCGGCTGATGTGACTGAGGGTTGTCCATGTATCTGTTCCTGTGATGGACACAAAGCAAACAGACTTGTGGACCTTGTGTCGGTGGAGTATACCACAGCGTCCTGTGACTTTCCCATCTCCATTTCAGCATCTGTCAACCTCCAGTGCAATTGTGCTTACATCTGTTTCCTCAACTGGATGCTAAAGACCTTCAGGGCAATACCCCTTCTTATTTGTTTTCATTTCCCCAGTACCTAGTGCAGTGTTTGCTGCTTGATAAATGTTTGAATGAATGAAACAACTTAATGACCGAAGGACATGAAATGTACTGCTTCTTTCCTTCATGTTAACAATCTTCTTTTCTATTGTCCTGGCATTGTAGATTTCTGGAGCTGTTGATTTTTACTCATGGCCTTTTTCTCTTTCTTCCCATCCACCTTCTACAATGGCTCGCTCTTATTCACCGTCTGCTTTGTGCTAGGCACTATTCTAGACACTGTATAATATTAAGTACCTCTCTGCACACTCACAACAACACTGCCAAGCAAATAGGATTTCCCTATTTTACAGAAAACTTTTCTTTTCCTTTTCTAATACCACTTCTCATTGTAAATATCCTTCCTTCCTTCGTTTTGCTCAGAGCACTGCGGCCCTGCCCCCACCATGAGAGGAAGGCTCTGAAGCCTCAATGTGGTACAGGGAGATCCGTTTATCAGTCCAGCCACTCCTCCTCTGTTGCTAAACTCGCCTTTGACCATAAATTGTCCGATACAGATCTTGGCAAGGTAACAAGTCTAGACTATATTGATTTCCTTGACAAGTAACAAATAGAACATCATGATGAGTTATTTCAGTAAAAACCAAAAAGAGTTACAACTTCGGACAGCTGTCACTGAACTCAGTGCTACCTGAAGATTGATACCAGGTCCTCTCTCAGAGAAAAAGCTAACAACAGTCAGTCCTGCCCCTCAAGCCCTTTGGTTGATAGTATTTACAGGCATTTGAGTTATTTGGCAGCATCTACAGTGGCCTCAGTACATCATACCTCACCGAGACATTATCCTGTACACAAACCCAGGGGTTAGTAATTAAGGTATGAGAATGACCTCACTATACCTCAGCCTCACCTGTGACACAGTATTAAACATGCATCCTCAGTCTGATCATATGGGAAGATTTGAGGGTATCTCCAGATTTCTAGTTCAGATAGACACTATTGGGATCCCAACCCCTCCATTTGCTGGCCACTGACCTTGAGAAAGCAATTCAATGTTTCTTAGGATCTTATACCGTACTGGTACAATGAAACACTATTCCCAGCCTCCACAGGATTTCTGGGACAATTAGATGAAATAGCATAACAAGTCTAGTGTTTCATGATTCATGTTAATTCCCTCTCATTCTTTTGCCCAGTTCTCCCTATTTCTTTCACTTTATATCATGGAAATCTAGATTCTTATAACTATAATGGAATAAGATATCATCAATGTCAAACACTCAACTTCTACAGAGAGTACTCCATGAAAAAGGACATCTCGCTTCCAGGGCTCAATCACCCATAAAATCACCCCATGAAAACTTACGACTGTACAAGGCAGTTGATGATGAATGAAGGAATGAATAAGTAAAGAAGTGAACAAACGAATGAACACAAAACGCAGCCCCATACTTTTCTGCTTCCTTGGCTATGACCCCATTATGCCTGGTAACCCAAATCCGTCTGTTGTAACATCAGTCTTTCTCTATTATGTGTCTGTCTGTCTGCCCCTCTCAGACTGAGGCCCTTTCACCACAGAGTTCATTTTCTCTAGCACCAAAGAGAATACCTGGTACAAAGAACTGGATCAATACATATTTGGGTGAAAGGTGAATGAACAGATGTTTGAATAATTTAGAAATCTTTTTTTACATTAAAAAAATTTTACTATAATGACCTACACTCCTACTGCTATGCATGTATATTTTGTCTAGTTCTTATGCTAGTTATGATCATTCTAACACACGGTACATTCAGCACCATGGACAGGGACCCTATCCCAATAAAAGGGGTTGGGATCTCCATGAAATAAGGTGGATGTTCTCTGCATGAGAGATTGTCATAGGAATTAGAGATCGTCAATATATGGAAATGTGGACACTATGAGAGCCTCTGTATAGAGTAGGCATCTGATAAATGCTAATTGATGACTGAAGGAAAATGACATTCCATTGCATCGGATCTAAATTATACATTAAAACTGTCCTGACTCTTTGGGACTGATAATAAATGGAAAAAAAGAAAAACACTTTGGAGCATAAATTCTTAAAGTGCAGAGAGTTTCTTCCCCTAAACTTTTCCTTAATTCTTTTGTTAAAAGAAGTTTTCTTCCTTTTTAGTGACAACAATCTCAATTCCACAAGGTCTTTGGAGGACTAATTATAAAATATGCTCTGTGAAATTTATAAACTGTGAATTACTGCCTCATCCTCTGAGTTAACCCTAAAAGTGAGCAGTTTGGGGAGAGTGAAGGAAGAGTCCCTGCCCTTGAGAAGCTCCCAGGTCATGGGACAAACAGGTAGCAACATAACATAATACAAACTGTATTGGTTTTCTAGGGCTTCCATAACAGATTACCACAAAGTAGGTGGTTTAAAATGATAGAAATTAATCGTTCAGTTATGAATGCAAGAAGTCCAAAACCAAGGTGTGAGCAGAACCTCAGTTCACTCCCAAGCCCCTAAGGGAGACTCTGCACCATGTCTGCTTTAGCTTCTAATGGTTGCTGGTTTCCTGGGCTTGTGGCCACATCACTCCAGTCTTTGCCTCCATCTTCTCATTGCCTCTTCTCAGTGTCTGACTCTCTTCTGTGGGTTTCTTATAAGACTACTTCATTGGATGAAGATCATACCTGAATATTCCAGGATGATCCCCTTATCGCAAAATCCTGAACTCAAGTTACTTTTACAACAACCTTTTTTCCCAAACCAGATAACATTCACAGGTTCTGGATATTAGGATATGGAAACATCTTTCATATGGAGGCACAATTCAAGCCACTGCAATAACTAAGCATGCCAGGTATAACTATTTTCACATGAAGAGCAGAAACTGAGATTTCAAAGGATTAGATAATTGGTCCAACATCACTGAAGTGCAATATGGAAAAAATGGGACTTATGCCCCAGTCTGACTCAAAGGCATTTGCTCTCTACTTCTCAACGAGGCCTCAGTCATCTTTACTAATAAAAAAGTAAGATGCAAATTGATCATACCTTCAAAATGCCCATGGGCCAATCATGAGTAAGCATGCAAATTAACTCAACAAAGATGGCGGATTAATTTGTATATACAGGCGCCCAGTGGCCAGGGGCGGAGCAGAATGCTTGTGGCAAACGACCACTCCAGGACTCTGGCAGAGTGGAAAGATGAAAAAGTAGCTCCCATCCAGAGTGAAAAAGTAGTGCTGGCAACCAGGAAAAGGAAGGCCCATTCTTGCACGAATCTTTGTGCATCAGGCCTCTAGTGACATTATAATATAGTATCATGCAGGATCCCAAATGATCATAAGATCTAATTCAGATCAAGTAAGGAGGATTGTGAAAAGCCTTGCTGATCCTGGTCTTGAAAGATGCATGGGTTTTAAAAATGTTGCCTATAAGGAGATAATGATACATACATATATAAGAATCCAATACTATATAATGCTCAGTTTGCCATAAAGCAGGTGAAGTACTTTGAGTAAAAATATTTCTAAAAGGAAGGCCATCACTACCAGGATGGGAATAGGGGTAAGAGAGCAGGAAGTTGAAAAGGCTCCCTGGATGGGTAGCAGTTGAGAGAGAACTAGAAAGAGGAATGGGATTTGGATGTACCAAGAAGAAACAGAAGGTATCATGAGCACTGAGGATATTAAAACCAAAGCATGAAGAGAGAAGCGATGGGGCCTGCTGGGAATCTGGACAAAGATAATTTGGATACGATGCAAGGTACTCGAAAACAATTATTGAAAGAAAGAGATGAGGCTGGGAGGATTGGTAGGGGTATTTGATGAAGCAACTTAATGCTGTACTTAAGAATTTACACTTGACTCTAAACTGCAGAAGCCAATGAAGACTTCTGTTTAAGACACATAGTGAAAGAAGCTGATTTAAAAAAAAAATAAAAAAAGTCAAGGAAAATGAGATTTGCCTCTGGTTCTTCTAGCTTCTTTGTGCCTTCATTCTCAAAGTTCAATCCTAATTAATCCTTCGTTAGCCTTTGTTTTGTGAAAGAAGGTGGTAAAAGAAAGACTGCCTCTGGGGTATGTTAGGACTGCAGGAATTTTAAAATGGTACAGTGTCAGCCATTTGCTCCCTGTTAGGAAAGTAACTCAATTGTTTCTGGTCTCAGGGCAGAAACCTGATTATCAGCTCCTTTAAGCTCTGCAGTGTGTGGTCTGTTTCCATTGACCATCTCTCAACCAGCTGAACTGTTATGTCTAGACACTGCTGAGGCCTAAGAGGGCTGGAATGTCTAATGAACTTGCAACTGTTCGAGCACAACTTCTTCAAAATTGAAAGGACGTGGCCTTCACCTTCACTGAAAAGAATCTGAAGCAGAGTGAAACAGGATGAATACAGGACCTGGAGGTCATTTCCTTATCCTGAAGGGGCAATCCCCACCATCACTTCCACTCTGGCCCTGGATGAAACCATATGACATAAAACAGTGACTGCTCACCTCTGACAGCACCATGGACTGTGCACCAGCAGCTCCTGCAGTCAAAGTCAAAAGAGGAATGGAAAACAAGAACTTAAACAGAGACCCTTCCAGAACACTTCTTCCTTGTCCCCTGAATCCGTTCATCTGCTTCTCCCATCACCTTTCCCCACTTAGATGAGATGAGTAAGAGAAAACTGACTTTCTGCTGCTTCAGCATAAGTGAATATCTGGTAACAGAAAGCAGAGGATGATGTCAAATGAATCTTAGGAGACTTTACTATAGAGGAAAATACTAATTACGCCCAGAATTTGTAGAGCATATACTATGAAGCACTTTCACATGCATAATTTCATTTTATCTTTATAGAATTAAGGAAACAATACCTTAAACATGCGTAGGCTTGTGTCTGGAACATAGCAGGTGTTCAATAAACATCATTCTCGTCCTCATTTACCACTGAACTATTCTTGCTCTCTGTCACTTTCTCAGCCTGACTCGGGGCTGTCACTTCCCATTACTCGCTGCAGTGAAAACTAGGGCAATATTGTTCTCTTCCTTTCCTGCTAACAAACAGAATCCTACCAAATCCCTTCAAAATGAACCTGCAGAAGTGCAGAGTGACAGTTTTTGTAAATCATTCTAATGGGAAAAAAATTATTTCTCTGCTCAACGTGAACACAGCCTGGGTCTGTTAAACTAGAACAGTCAAACACCGGCAATCTATTTCAGCTGCCTAACAACCAAATTACATCAGGACATATTCAGTCCAGATAATTGCCTCATGATAAGTTATGCAGATGATCAGAAATGTTAGTCCAATCACATTATCATGGCTTTTTCTGTCGTGCAAGTAGGAGACTGGCCCTTTAAGACGAACTCATGGGAAACTTGTGATAAATATAATAATTCATCCATAGCTGCAGTTCTGCAGGGTGTGAGATATTTATTTCCCATGTGAACCTTTCCTCCGCAGAAAACATCTATGCACACTAGCTTACATATGTAGCTCTCCTGTAGGAAAACAGTTAAAGAACTGCTGGCAAGCACCTCTTTTCTGTTGCCTGCCGTGGTAAGTAGATCTAGCCCTTTTTCTTGTCTATCAACATTGTATTCATCCTTCAATGTCATTGCCAAATCCCCTGCAGTCGGAATTAACCACTTTGTGGGCTCCCACAGCTGGGCACAGGAATGACCGATTAGCCCTTAATTCTTTCTGCCATGGGTAATATTTGGTTGTTTATTTGTTAGGCTTCTCTATAAACCTGAAGGCAAGACAATACCTCTTGATCTCTGTAGTCTCTCCAGAGCCTGGTGTGATACCTGGCACTTGGGTGGTGTCCAGCGAATACTTGTAGAATTTAAATGCAAATCAGGTAAAAAAAAAAAAGTAGAGAGCAAACAATCATTTTTTCAAACAATCTGCAGACCCATGTGGTTGGAGCCCTCCTGGCTCAGAAACATGGGAGCCTCAGGAGAGACCTTGTTCATTGCCTACAGTGTGTACTCAGCAGGCCCTATGGGAAAGGAATCTTTCTCAATACTATATTGATGGTTGGGGCATTATACTGACTCCCAGACACTCTGAGGCCTTTACAAGTTATAAAGAAGATTTAACTTAACTCAGCATGAGAATGAAGGTGATCAGTCTCTATGAGCAAGGAGTCCCAGGGACCCTCCATTGACATATGTCAGTCAGGCCTGCCAATCAAAGAATGACCAAGTCAGAGGATTCATAATGTGATCTAGAGATGACATGATCAATAGATCTGGAAAGAACCAGAGCCCACCTCCGATGTTTCATTGTCTAGGGCCATTGACTCTTAATATTTTAGGACCCTTGGAAATAGGCGTGCTATAGCTGTCCACAATTACTCCCTTTACTTCAAGTTCTAGTCAAATAGGATCTGTTGGTATCTTTCAGATAGTGTAGCATGGTACAGAAAACATGACCCTTGTGTCTGATTCATATCCCAAATCTACCAATTGACAAGTTGTGTGAGCTTGTACAAGTTAATGAAATAACTAGGCTTCTGTTTCCTTTATCTCTAGAATGAGAATAAGATCTTCATCATGTAAAAAGATGTGCACTACCATCTGCCCCCGGCTTGGAATACATTAACATTATCCACTCTGAGCCCCAATACAAACATATGAATTTCATCTACCCCCCTACTCTGCTAGGTATCTGGTGGTTTTCTTAGGGCTTCTGAAACTACTCCAGGCATTTTTTTGAGTGGCCAAATACTGTGGTGTCTGAGGCCCAGAGGCACAGATGGGGTGCCAATACCACATAGGGTATAAATGAATGATTGCTATTATAGATGGAACAAGCAATCCTCTCAGATGCTGTACAAGCCTTAGTCAGGGTTTTGTGTCATTGGCTGTGGTTTTACCTTCAAAGGTTTAACTTCCTTGGGCCAGATGGCTTCCCATCAGCCAAGCACAATCTTCTAGAGAAGGGGACAGTTGTAAGCCATTAGCAGCCAGCACTCACGGGAGCCAGAGATGGATGTATGGACCCAGCCAAGGGGAGCTGGGTAGAAAATCATTGGCTGAGAAGTGTTAAAGTATGAGGAGCACTTGCACTCTTCATGGTAATCATGACCCCAAAGCAATATGTCCCCAGATCTGAAAGCTCCCAATTCTAACCTTAGAAAATAGTTTGAAGCATCCATCTTATATAAAAACTGCTGTTCGAAATTTTAACCTTGCTATTTGGCTTCTGTAAATGTTTGCTTGCTTAAATAATAAGGAAAATGAGACTATTCTCACTTCAGAGAGGCCATTAAACCTTCCCCGGACAAAATTATCAATGCTGGCACCAGGCCAGGTCTTTGGTTGAGGCCTCAAGGCCTCAGCACATAGAGCCCCTTTAAGAACTTGCAAAGGGGCTGGAAACATCCCATATTTGGAGACAAAGAAGGTAAAAACATATAAAGAGGAAAAATTTCTGCATGCGGGGGCCCAGAATTTGAAAAACATTTTTCTCTGGACCCATGTGTAATAAATGTAACTCCAAACTCTCCAAGCATTGTTTGATTATTCCAGTTCTCTGTAACATTTGAGCTGGCTACACATGAATTATTAAACATAACAGATGCTATCACTACTCCACCTATATTCCTTTCACACTCATCTTTTTTTATATATATATTTTATTGATTTTTACAGAGAGGAAGGGAGAGGGATAGAGAGTCAGAAACATCGATGAGAGAGAGACATCGATCAGCTGCCTTTTGCACACCCACTACTGGGGATGTGCCCGCAACCAGGATACATGCCCTTGACCAGAATCGAACCTGGGGCCTTTCAGTCCCCAGGCCGACACTCTATCCACTGAGCCAAACTGGTTTTGGCCACACTCATCTTTAAGAACACATCTTTTGCAACCTAAAGCAAGCACTTGCTCCTCTCTGCCCAAAGGCATTCTTTTGGCCCACCTACAGAAGCACGAGGGGGTTAATGCCCTAGAAACAGCCGTCAGTAATAAAAGATAGGATCTAGAAGATAAATACCCAGTTTTTTCCCCCCACAAATACTCCAAGTTCCTATCCACACCTTCTCTAAGAGCTCCCCAGCAGGGCTGAGTCCCAGTTGCCCATGTGGTAACACATTTTTGGCTATCTTCATTTTCATGTCTCACCTGTAGATGCTGCTTCTTTTAATCACCTCTCTAATAAGCTACTTGCTCTTGAATCCTGAACTAAGAGTCTTCTGGGAAAACTCATCCTAAGTCCATGTTTAACTACTAAGACTCAATACCCACATTTCCAGTCTAGCCTAATTCATAAAAAAGTGTACTATATTTAGATGTATATTTTTTCTTTGTTAAAACATTATTTGATTATTTTTAACTTTACAAATCATTTCCCTACAAGGCTTAAAAATAGGTAACTGTATTTATGTACACATGCACACACAGAGAACTCTCATTTGGAATGTTCTACAAGCTGAACAAGCCTTTTAAAGTATATGACTATCTGAGGTTGCCCTTAGAGTCCCTGACTGACAGTTGTGTATTCCAGTCTTGACTCCTGGTACTTCCCCCAGCACCAAAGCTGCTCCACTGATCGGTGGAATCAGGCAACCAATCTCTCCAGTTCCTCCTTCTCTCCTTCTTTCCTCTTCCTCGCCTCCTCCACTTCCTATTCTTCCTCCTCTCTTTCTATTTTCCAAAGTCATGAACATTAAAAAATGCTAAGCCACTTCTAATTCCCATTCTTGCTACACTAGCAAATCTGAATTGTAAAGTAAAATCAGTCCTGGAAGATGAAATGGATCTATTATTCCCTGTACTTCTCCGTGAGCTGAGAGAGTGACAAATGGGGGTCCAACACACCAGGGCAGTTTGCATTAATTAATACTAAATTTACTGAATTAAACAATGAATTTTAAAGAAATAATTCTAAGATGTCAGTTCAATTAAGGCACTGCCACTGCAGTAATGGATGTGGACGGTGCCTCGCAAAGTTGATCATGGCACTGTTACAGGAAGCAAGAAGGGAAAGGAAGTCCTTCTTCTGGAAGAAGAAGAAATCACAGCGTTGCCTGGCTATGAAATCTCTCTACCTTTTCAAACAAAAAAGATTTATCATATCTCAATTAAGCTCAATAATCTAGAACAGGTCAACTTAGCCATGTCCCATTTCACTAAGGCAAAGCAGAAGTCAATGCTTCTCTGGATCTAAGTGGAAAGCAAAGCAGATTACAGCAGATCCTACAATAAAGTAGCTCTGTTCATTGCAATTTTGTTATAATGTTGATGAGATGCTATAGGAACTTAACACTTGTTTTTATCAATTACTCTCTGGTAAAATTGGTGTTGTTATATAAAGCCATTTCACTTAAAGTCACAGAACCTATCGATGACATTGAGGACCTGCTGTATTTAGGGTAAAAGTTTCTAACTGACATAGCCTTGGCTTTCCTCCCCAAAATGATTACCTCTGTTGGACCCTGAGAAATAACCCACAGCAGCTTCAGAATGTTTGGGAAGCTGGAGCATCAAGGAGAAAGAATCACAGCCACAGAAGGTGGATCAAGAAGAATCTCGTGAAAAGTCATCTAGTGCAACTACAGAACTGTCTAAGCAACAAGAGGACCCGGAAATTGGAACCTAATCCAAGACTACACAGTTCACATTTCACATCTGCAGCCTGTCCATTTCTCTTGCACAACAATATGGGTGCTAAGTATAAGAAAATTTACTGAAAAGACTAATTAAAAAATGAACTAACTAACAAAATAAACAGAGAGCAGGCTGACAGCTGTGGGGTTAGGGTAGAGAGGAGGCGGGATAGAGCAAAAAAAGAGAGAAAACAATCATGGGCATGGACAACAATGTGGTCATTGCCAGAGGGCAGGCGGGGGACTTGGAGAAAGGTATAGGAGGGATAAATGGTAATGGCTGGAAACTGGACTTGACGTGGTAAGCACATAATACGGTGTACAGTGATGTGATATAGAATTGTGCAACAGAGAATTGTATAATTTTGTTAACCAGTGTCACCCCCAATAAATTCAATAAAAAAGAAAAAAATGGAAAAACATTTAAAAATAAAAATCTTAATTAAGAGAAGCATCTAATATGTCATCATGAACATGCAAAACCCCTCTTGGTTTCAGCTTATTTATCTATAACATTGCTATAGTAATTACTAACTGAAGGCTAACTTCCCATCACACTCTATCTTCCTTAATTAATATTCGCTGTCCCACTATATTAAACTCTGAACAGGATTCCTATATCTGGAAAACAAAATGTGTAAGCTACATGGTTGATCTGAAGCAGGTGATGAGAATGAGGCAGTGAGTAACCAGGTCCTGTTCTCAAAATTCTTTCCATCGCCGAAACTGGTTTGGCTCAGTGGATGGGGCGTCGGCCTGCGGACTGAAAGGTCCCAGGTTCAATTCCGGTCAAGGGCATGTATACTGGTTTCGGGCACATCCCCAGTAGGGGGTGTGCAGAAGGTGGCTGATCGATGTCTCTCTCTCATTGATGTTTCTGACTATTCCCCTCCCTTTCTCTCTGCAAAAAAAAAAAAAAAAAAAAAATCAATAAAATATATTTTTTTAAAAAAATTCTTTCCATCTATGTCCTCTGATAGTGGGCAGTGTGGAAAGGAGGGAAGAGACACTATCCATCTAATAGTGTTTAACTAACCATCCATTGCAAATGTGTATGTGCGTGTGTGTGTGTGTGTGTGTGTGTGTGCGTGTGTGTGTGTGTTTATGTACTTGACTTCTGTATTTTAGAATTTTTCATAAAATGAATGGCTCTTCTGGCCTGGACACCCCGGGGAATTTCTGTTCATTTTCACAATCTGAAAAAAGAGCAATTTATTTTTTTATTATAAATATTCATGTGTTCAAGATTGTGCATGTCATTATAATTCCCAAATTAGTTCAGAAGGAAATTGACATTTTATTCAAATTCCTTTAATCTTCACTGAAACAGAATAGGGTGACATTTTACTCTGAAAACAAATAGAATATTTTCCTTCTCTTTGTCACCTGAAAGTTTCCCATTCCCAATAAAATCACATTTACAGAGCTTCCTCCCAGTGTTTCTAGAAGAATCCAAGTGATAAAGAGGGTGAGGACACTAAAAAGTCTATAAGGAAGGAGCTGACATAGACACTATTAAAGCAAAATGAAGGTGACAGTATGAGCCACATACAGTAGCTTATTCAGTTCCCACACCAGCCTATTATTATCCCTCACACTACAGATGAGTGTCAGAAAAGTTAATGGTTTACCTAAGGTCACAACACTCTGAAAACAGTAGCATAAGAATGTAAATGTTGCTATTTGGACAGCAGATCTAGTCGTCTTTCCAATCTACCTTAGCTGCTAAATCCAATAAGCCCCATAGATTATAGTTCTGTTTGTAAAAGCTTCTCACCAGCCTGACTTCCTCCTAATGAGCCACGTGACCTACCTACCACAGTGACTCCTGTTTCACAAAAGAATAAAGGGAAGCATCAAGAAATTAAGTGATTTAAAAATATACTATACAGGGAGAAACCAAGATTGCGGCATAGATGAACACCTAAACTGTTGCCTCACACAACAGTTTCAAAACTACAGCTAAAAGACAGAACGGACATCATCCAGAACCACAGGAAAGCTGGCTGAGGGGAAATTCTACAACTAGAAGGAGAGAGAGGGGCTCATAGAGACTCAGAGAAGCTGCAAAAGGCTGAGGTACAGAATCACGTGTGTGGAGAGAACCGGTGGCTGAGTGCCTGGCTGGCTTTCTCTAGTGGGAGGGAAATGGAAGTTCTCGACTGCATTGAACCCCAATTCCAACTGCACTGAACCCCAGTTCCGGACAAGACCCTGGGGACCCAGACTCATAAGGGGGGAGTCTGAATTGTCCGGAAAAGAGGAGCGCATGGAAACTCAGGGGAGCTACGAAAGGCAGAGATCTGGAAGCACAAGCATAAGTATGCACAGAGAGGACTGCAGAGATTACTGAGGGACACTGAGACCCAGGGGCCTCATAGGGCAGGGCTGATGGGAAGCCAAGGATGTCTACTCAGCCCTAAGACTCTGCCCTATCCAAACTGAGCACAGAGGCTTTTGCAATTTTGCAAGTCTTGTCTCATAAGGCTGACTCCAGCACAAAAGTTCTCCCAGTGTAGACACAGCTGATCCTCACAGCTAATTGGCCTGGAGGTCAATCCTCCCAGTGATACCAACAACAATCAAGACTTAACTACAACAAGGCTGTACACACAGTCCACAAAGGGTTGGACCAAGAGTATCCACCTCAAGTAACTGGGGAGGCTGAGCCACTATAGGACACCAAGCACACAAAGTTTCTCTATCAACTCAGGGAAGCAGCCAAAATGTAGAGACAAAAAAAAAAAAATCACAAATAAAAGAAATGGAGGAAAGCAAATGACTGTATATAGAGTTCAAAACCATGGTTATAAGATTTTTCAAGAATTTCCTAGAAAAGGCCAATAAACTTAGTGAGACCCTTGAAGATATGAAAAAGGACCAACTAGAAATTAAGCATACACTGACTGAAATAAAAAATATTATACAGAGACCTAACAGCAGACTAGAGGATCACAAGAATTAAGTCAAAGATTTGAAATACAAAGAAGCAGAAAATACTCAACTGGAAAGGCAAAAATAAAAAAGAATCCAAAGATGTGAAGATAGTGTAAGGAGCCTCTGGGACAACTTCAAGTGTACCAACATCAGAATTATGGGGGTGCCAGAAGAAGAGAGAAAGCAAGATATTGAAAACCTATATGAAGAAATAATGACTGAAAACTTCCCCCACCTGGTGAAAGAAATAGACTTACAAGTCCAAGAAGTGCACAGAACCTCAAACAAAAGGAATCCAAAGAGGATCACACCAAGACACATCATAATTAAAATGCCAAGAGCAAAAAACAAAGAGAGAATGTTAAAAGCAGCAAGAGAAAAACAGTTACCTACAAAGGAGCACCCATACCACTGTCAGCTGATTTCTCAACAGAAACTATGCAGGCCAGAAGGGAGTGGCAAGAAATAGTCAAAGTGATGAATAGCAAGAACCTACAACCAAGATTACTCTACCCAGCAAAGCTATCATTCAGAATTGAAAGTCAGATAAAGAGCTTCACAGATAAGAAAAAACTAAAGGAGTTCATCAACACCAAACCAGTATTACATAAAA
This sequence comes from Lasiurus cinereus, assembly GCA_011751065.1. Taxonomy (NCBI): domain Eukaryota; kingdom Metazoa; phylum Chordata; class Mammalia; order Chiroptera; family Vespertilionidae; genus Lasiurus; species Lasiurus cinereus. The sequence continues at coordinate 30,446,885 of JAAGEH010000125.1, read as the reverse complement.
TGCTGAAAGGTACTCTTTAAGAAGAGGAAGAAGAAGAAAAGGTAAAAATAAAAATTATGAACAACAAATACATATCTATCAACAAGTGAACCTAAAAATCAAGTGAATTAAAAATCTGATGAACAGAATAAATTGGTGTATATAATAGAATCAGGGGCATAGAAAGAGAGTAGACAGACAATTTTCAGGGGGAAAAGGGTGTGGAGGATGCGGGAAAAGACTGGACAAAAATCATACACCTGTGGATGAGGACAGTAATGGGGAGGTAAGAGCAGAGGGTGGGGTGGGAACTGGGTGGAGGGGAGCTATGGGAGGAAAAGGAGGAACTGTAATAATCTGAACAATAAAAATTTATTAAATCAAATATACATACACACACACACACACACACACACACACACACACACACACTATACAAAAGCACCTAAAGTTATATAAATACTTGTCCTTGAATATTCTCACATAAAAAAATATACGCAAGTTAAGTAGAGGAAGAAAAAATTGGAGAAATTATGTGCAGGGCATCTTGTTAACCATACAAGGCGGGGTCTAGATTCCTTTCATGAACACAGCTTTATTAGTCTCCTGGGCTGTGTAACAAATTACAAACTTCGCAGTTTAAAGCTCATTTATTACCCCACAATTTCTGAAGGGCACCAATTACTAACTCCACTGCTCAGGATCTCACAAGGCCAGAGGCAAAGTGTTCACTGGGTCTCATCGAGCTCAGCATCTTTCAAAAATCACACAATTGTTGGCAGAATTTGTTTACTTGAAACTGAACAACACAAAGCTAGAAAAAGAATCTAACTTCAGAAGATGCTTAACCCCTTTTTGGAAGGGCTCATCTGATTAGGCCAGACCTACCCAGATAATCTTCCCTTGATTAACTCAAGGTCAAGTTAATTAGAGACCTTAATTATATCTATAAAATCCTTCCACCTTATCTATCTATCTATCTATCTATCTATCTATCTATATAGATATATATAAAAGCCTAAGCAACTGGTCTACCAGCCAACCATTTGGCTGTCCAACCTGTAGCTATGATGCACACTGACCACCAGGGGGCAGATGCTCAATGCAGAAGCAGAAACCACGAGCATGGAAATATGGAACAGACTGACAAATCTCAGAGTGATAGGGAGAGAGGGAGGCCAGGAAGAGATTAACCAAAGGTCTTATATGCATACTAGGGGTCCAATGATTCGTGCACTGGTGGGGTCCGTCAGCCTGTCCTCTCGAAATCCAGGATCCCTCAGGTGATGTCGGAGAGCTGGTTTCAGCCCAATCCCCACAGGCCAGACCAAGGGACTGCACTGGTGCTGCAGGAATCCATGCACTGGACCTCTAGTATAATATAACATCACAATGGGAGTGACATTCATAATATTCACAGGTCCTCCTCACAATCAAAGGAATGAGACTATGTCTGGAACATACACTAAGAAGTGGGACCCTTGAGTGTCATCTTAGAATTCTGCCTACCCCAGAAGCAATTCCACTCTCCAACTTACAGTTCTCATGTTCATGTTCAGTATCTTACTGGTAAGACATATACCAATGTGACATTATTTCTGGATTCTTTGCAGGTATTTTAAATGGATGCCAGATCATTACTCAATCAGTTATGCCAGGATGAGTATCTGACTGTCATGCCTGCCACAGAACAAAGAAGCCTAGATAGGCCAAAGCAAATAAAAGAGTCAATACTTTCTAAGCAGACACTTTCAATGTACTCAGAAGAGAGCTGGATTACACTATTTATAAAAATTAGTAGCTAAGTTTTTATTTATGAAAATTGATAACTCTCTTTCACACTCATAAGCTTAGTCACCAATGAAGAACATAAGGATTCAGTAAGGAGGGGATCCAGAATAAACAAAAGGGCTGTTTCAGGGTCTGTAAGACTAGACCCAATAGTAATAATACAGCCTCTGAAAGTTTTGTTAGAATTCAGCTTTAGGAAGAACTGGAAGAGGGAAAAAAGGATCCTTGAATAAGCATTCAAACACCTAGAAGATGGCCCTAATTTGCACTGTACCCTTGTGTCTGAGAAGCTCTCTTCCCTTCCATGTGTCTCAGTGTCCTCATCTATAAAATGAGTGAAAGACCTGCCCAAGTTGAGATGATATCTAAGGTTGCTCCTCTCCTCCATATAATTGCTGTGATTTTGTGGTTACGTGGAAGGACCTGGAGTGCAGTCTTTCACCATCCTGCAGAGTCACTACAGTGACAGATCTCACGTCCCAACCAGCATGGTCCTCTTCTGGCATTCGAGGAATCAAGGGAAGATGTCCTACTGAAGGAAAGCACCTTTTCCTGTGTAGTCAGGAACATTTTTGCCAGGCCAATATCTTTCCCCTTCTTGGTGTTTCTCCTTCAAACAACATTAAACATCCATGAGCTCAGGTACAGTTGATGGTGCTAGTCTTGCAAGTCCATGGGCAAGTCGTTTAACCACTTAATCCCGTTCCTTAATTAAATGGAGATAATGATGCCCATTCAAAAGAGGTGGTAAGATAATTCACTAATGGATAATTCACTAATATTTCAAACAACTATCCAGCAGGAGTCCTGGCACACAGTAGGCACTTTTGGTCTACCCTTAGTACGCTCCATCTTCTTAGAAGGCCAAATTTGAGGGCATTACTATGAAAGGTTAGAAGCTGTCTGCCTGCTAAGTGAGTTTACAGAGAATCCAGGTCTGATAATCAAAATTAATAATGGTATTCAATCTAATTTTCCGAGCCAGAGGAGTAGAAGGCTGAGCTATAATCAATCTTTAGAGGTCAATTCACAGCGGATTTGCCAGGTAAAGGCTTAGTGTGTCCCCTTGTGCAGAAAAATGTCACTCTCTCACCCACCCTATGCTCACATTTGTACTTCCAGCAAGATGCCCTATGGCTCTCTTAGACCATTGAAAATACACCCACCCTCTTATCTGCCCCTAGGTAGCCAACTCTTGGTTAATGTCAAGTGTCTCTTTTATAAATTGTGAGTTGTTTGATTAGTTTCTAAATAGGATATACTTGTCTTGTACATGAAGCAAAAGTCAAATGTGTTTGTCTTTAGTTTCCTTGCCACTTCTAAGTTCAGACAACCAGATGCCAAATTCCTGTGAATCCTACCATTGATAGTGGGTATATATACATTGAGTGGCCAGGTTATTATGATCTATGAATACATAATAATCTGGCCACTCAGTATATATCCTATATAATAAAAGGCTAATATGCAAATTATCCCCTCAACCGGGAGTTCTACCAGCAGGCAGGCCGGCCAACTGCCCATGTCCCCTCCCCCTGGCCAGGCTGTCTGAACCCCCACCCACCCCTGCATGAATTCATGCACCATGTCTCTAATATATATACACACACACACTGAGTGGCCAGATTATTATGCATTCAGAGATCATAATAATCTGGTCACTCAGTATGTGTATGTGTGTGTGTGTGTGTGTATGTGTGTGTGTTTGTGTGTGTGTGCGTGTGTGTATGATAACATACTACATGTACTACATTTTCCTTTTTTCTGCACCTTGTTTTTCACAATACATATTGGCTGTCACCCTATATTTGTACATTGCAAGTTGCTTTATTTTTTACTGACTGCATAATATTCTATTGTATGATGAACCATAATGTGTAAATACATATAGAAATATTTGTATATATATTCCCAATCTGTAGCTTTTTCAGACAAGCTATTTCTATTTCTATAATTAACAATCTTCTATTAATATTAGATTATATTATTAGAAAAAAATTGGGGGGATAAACTCCAAGGAATAAAATTGTGCCAGCTCTTCTTCTAATTGTTTTACATGTATTCACTCAACCAATATTTATTGAGAATCTCGTATGTATTAGGCCTTCTTCTTCATGCTAAGAATATAGCAGTAGACAGAACACACAACATTTTCCTTGTGGTTTTTACAGTTTAGTTATAATAATTTAGATTCTGAGGATAAAATCTCCCTCCTGTCCTTGTCCCATCCTCAATGAGTGCTTCCATGAAAGTTCAATTTTACAAGCATTTACTGGGTGACTGCACTGTCCAGGGTCAGATCCTAGGTTTGTCCTTTACAAGTTGTATAACCTCAGGCAATTGATTTAAATGCTCTGAGCTTCATTTGCTCCCCTACCTACTTTGGGTAATGAATGCCTAACTTCTTAATATGGTGGTGAAGATTACATGATAGCATTCTGGAATCCTCACAGTAAATGACTCATTCCAGGTTTTTCATTAATGTCTGTTCAGTGAATTGGTAGCACATATAGAGTACTTAGTCCAGTCATTAGTAAGAGAACTACTAAAATAACCAATGTACTTCATAGAGACTCAATAAATAGATCTTCTCCTTCCTTGTTTCCCCTACATTATAAGGTGGTGAAGCCAGCTTGTATGAAGAGTAAAAAGCCCATAGTAGAACCCTGGCCTGGTGGCTCAGTTGGTTGGAGCATTGCCTCCTACCCCAGAAGGTTGTGCCTTCAATTCCTAGTCAGGGCACATACCTAGGTTGTGGGTTCGATTCCCAGGAGGGGTGCATAAAGGGGTAATAAATCATACTCTCTATAAATCCTCGGGTGAGGATTTTAAAAGAAGTCCACAGTACAATTGAAAAATGGCGGCCAGATTTCGTTTTGAATAGTTCCTTACTACACGTCCAGAACTGCTCTCAGCGACAACGCATCAATGACCATACCTGCATTCAACGCCCCAGTTTCAGGTTCTAAATCCAACTTTCTAAGAAACAGGCCTCTCGACAAGTAATAAAGGCTCCCTCCGGCATGCTCCCGTGTCTCCTCCTCCAGGGAAATGGGAAGTCTGTTCCAGCCACTGCTTTGGCAAGTTTTGTCATTTGTGCCTCCTCGGTAATGAGGCAAGTTATCGGAATTATGGGCTGTTGGCCATTTCTCCAAACAGAGAAATCTTTTCAGCATGACATTTATGTGGAGTGGGATGTTTATCAGCAAAGAGCATTTCTTCCTAAAGCAGCGAATGACTCTATGAGGTAAAATTATGGGGTGATCTCATACTGATGTCGAACAGGAAGGGGGAAATGTCGGCAGTTACCTCCAGAAGATTGGAGTGTCTATAATGTGTCCTTCCCACGGTGCACTTAGCATGAAGGGCTATTTCTACAGGCCATTTCCAGGGTATTTTACCTGGAGTAACACAAATACCTGATCACCATAAATAGGGAGAAAATAACAGGCACTTTGACTTCTGGAAAGAAATGTACTCATTACTATCAAAGAGAGGAACATTGGGCTGATTGAACGTATATAAATTGACTGAAGACCTGTCTAGCGGCTAATATATCCTCTCCTCTCCATTAGTCTAGGACTGCGTTTCTTAAAAATCCATTTCCACAGCGCTGCTTAATAATAAATATAAAATAAAGCGAAGGTGATTCTCCTTTCCCAGCAAACAGAGAAAAATGGGTCTTGTCTCCCACCTCGGAAGCCGTAGTTTGTCCATATAGCCAGTTCTTTCCTCCTCTTGTGGCTCGCGCGCACATTAAAACTTTTATGTGGCAGTATCACACAGTTGCCCTCACAAAGGCAAAATGAAATATGGCACTAGCAGGGCCCAAAAGTCAGAGAGCCTCTGGAACATTGCTTTTCTGTCCTCTGCAAGCTGTCCTCATCCGGGAGAAAGATGCCTCCTTTCCCTGGAATGGCTCCGTATGGAGTGTGCTCCCCATATTGTCCTTCCCATCACTTCTCATTCGTCCTTTAAGAATCACCTCACTGCTGAAACCGGTGTGGCTCAGTGGATAGAGCGTCAGCCTGCGGAATGAAAGGTCCCAGGTTCGATTCCAGTCAAGGGCATGTATCTTGGTTGCGGGCGCATCTCCAATAGGGGGTGTGTAGGAGGCGGCTGATGGATGACTCTCTCTCTCATCGATGTTTCTAACTCTCTATCCCTTTCCCTTCCTCTCCATAAAAAAATAAAAATAAAAATAAAAAAAGAATCACCTCAGCTGTCATCTTGGCAAGAGTTCTCCCTGACACATCCAGATTTGAGTGCACACCCACTGTGTGTCCTCACACCTCTGTGCTAGAATCTTCATTTATCTCTCTCCTTGAAGAAACCCTTAATCCTGCAGGGCAAGATCAAGCTGCATCTACCTCTATAACCCCAGCAACTAGCCCTGGGCCTAGAATATAGATGGCGCTCTTTAATGCTGAATGGAGTTGTGTGGCTGGGAATAAACAGATCCAGAGTGGCCCTTGGAGCCTACCTTGTGCCTGCTCCTCATTTAATAGATGCCGATATGCGCTCCAAGGACACAGAGGGGTTGTCCAGCATCAGGCAGCATGTTGGTTGCAGAGTGAGGACTGGAACCCAGTTCTCCTAAATCCTAGTCCAGGGCTCTGTGTGTGTGAGGCTCTGTGCTATGAGCACGGCTCATGACCTTAAGGGATTTATATTTCAAATGCAAAAGGAACTGCGGGGTGCATGAGGCATGGTTGAATGTCACCCTTAGAGATGTGCAAATGAAACAGTATGGGAGTATTGAGATAATATGAGGTTGATTCCAGGACAACTGTAGCAGACACTTCTGGTGTTTTAAGTCACATGGCCTTGGCCACCTAAGTTTCAGCATCTCGTCTTGAGCAAGCACTTTATGTTTTCTGCTTCAGTGCGGGAGTTCCCCAACATTCCTACAAGCCCCATGGAAAGGAGGGAACAACCTCTGGGGGCAATGCTCAAAAATAAATACCCTGACCACCCATCCTTCAGTGGGGAAGACATTTCTTAACTATATATTTTTATTGATTTCAGAGAGGAAGGGAGAGGGAGATAGAAACATCCATGATGAGAGAGAATCATTAATCAACTGCCTCCTGCACTCTCCCTACTGGTGATGGAGCCCACAACACTGGTGTGTCCTGACCGGAAATTGAACCATGACCTTCTGGTTCATAGGCCGACACTCAACCCCAGAGCCACACAGGCCAGACTAGGGAAGACATTTTTATTTTTAGTAATGGAAGCCCTGGAGAAACTAAAGCCTGTTGCCCACAATGACCTTGAGAACACAGGCTTTCATTGGAGTTTTTTCCCTCCATCTTTCTCTTTTTTTAAAAAAATATATTTTATTGATTTTTTACAGAGTAGAAGGGAGAGAGATAGTTAGAAACATTGATGAGAAAGAGACATCAATCAGCTGCCTCCTGCACGCCCCACAATGGAGATGTGCCCGCAACCAAGGTATGTGCCCTTGAACGGAATCGAACCTGGGACTCTTCAGTCCACAGGCCAACATTCTATCCACTGAGCCAAACCGGTTTCGGTTCCCTCTATCTCTTTCTCTCGGCTCCTTCACCTCAGCTTGCTTTGATCATGTCCCATATAAACTGCCTGCACAGCCTTGTCTCTGCCTCAGGGGAAGCCAAAATTAAGACAGGAAGACAGAGGTTCAGGGTTGCTTTAAGACTTCCTGGGCTCCTCACACTTTTGCCTTCATGGGTCCCTCTCCATTAAAAAAATATATAATATATATAAATACCAAAAAAATTATATTTTACCACAGCCTTCTATAAAGACAAAAATAAAATATAATCCAGGCTGGAGTCATGGTTATACATTCACTGTTATATCCCGCTTTTCCTTGTGACTTTAACAGCATTGAAAATCAAAATACTGTCACTGCCCTGGGCACGGTGCTCCCAGTGCCTAATGGATGAGTTGGTCCTGCAGTCAGAGGAACAGCAGGAAAGCCTCCAGGATGAAGCGTCACTGAAGCGCATCCTTAAAGAATGGGCTTCATTTGAACAGACACAGACTTGGTCCTCCTATCCTTTCAACACAGATTATTGTTTTTTAATATTTATATAATTACATCCGTAGATCATGTTTATTGTAGGAAATGCGGATAATTCCGAAATATTAAGATAAAAGTAACAGTCACTTTTAATTTTACCAACCAGAATAAACTCAACATTTGATCGCCTTTCCTACGGGTGTTGGTTTTGTGTTTGAGGGTTTGGCGCTTTTTTTCTTTTCCTTTTTTATTTTATTTTTTTGCATCATTTACAAATATATGTGCAGAATTTTGCCTCAGTCTTGGAGATAGTTTCTTCTTCTTTTTTTTTTTTTCCTGGCATGCATTATCGATGATGACAGTCTGTCTTGTCTGACAATGACTTCTGTAAGTAGTCTTTCCTGCCTGGTGACCTTCAGAAATTTGTCTTTCTGCACAAATGTTGCCCTTTCATTGCAGTGTGTCCAGGGTGAGATGTCACAGTCTCTCCTCCATTCTTCAACTTCTCGTTCACAGTCTCCAGCTCTTTCCCCCTCTCTGCGGTATTCTGGATGACTTCCTCTGGGAATTCTGCCGTTCCATTTACCCACTCCTCCCTCATGGCTGGGCTACTTACTGTTCAAACAGTCATCAAAGGTTTCTTCTCACCCATGGCAATCTTTTTCATTTCTAAAACTAGCTTTTTTTTTTCCTTTCTCAAATGTGTCTGTCCTCTTTCATTATCTCCATTTTTAGGGATTCTATCCTTTTTTCAACTTTGAAAAACAATATAGTAAGGCACTTTGTCAGCTGACTTTATTATTTCTGCTTTCTTGGGTACAGATGGATCCATTTCTTGCACCTGCTGGCCATCTGTCATGGTGGTGTCCTTAGTGTTCTGTGATAGTTTCTCCTTGGCTTGTCTTCAGCCAGGATTTTCTTTAGTGGGGGCCTGGGGCATGCACATGATTATAGAGCCCTGCCTTGGAGGCTATTTCCTGGGTGCCTGAGCCAGGGTCACGGGGTTCACTGGTCCTAGGCCAGTCCTCAGCTTGGGTTCCCTGTGCATGCAGGCAGTGCTCATTCAGGGCATGTCTCCCTGGTAAATGTGATTCCAGATGAGACCCGAAGAGGCAGAATAGGCAGCAAACTTTCGGCCACGGCGATACAGTCTGCCATCCTGACAAATAAATTTGCATTTACTTAAATCTTGCATCCTGTCTCTTATCCCTTCATTTTTTATAATATGAGTATTTAAATAACGAAAGGTCCCTTCAGCTGGAGCCTCTGAACTTTAGGCAATTTACAGGATAGGCTGAAATTGTTTGAATTGTTTGTGCTCTTTTTTTTCTTCTTCTTCTTCCTGAGGAGTCCATAGCTTTCATCACATTCACAAAGGGATCCGAGACCCAAGAAAATTTGGAAATCGATACAGGTATAGGCAAAAATAGGTTTACAGTTCTTAATACAATTATCAACAATGCAAGAATTAAATCTGTATCGCACATACTCACAACTATAAACCAACTTTTGCCCACCCTATTATTCTAAATAAACTTAAATGTTTCCTAAGTAAAGTTTAACCCTTAGAAATATACCATGAGCTACACCTATATAAGTTTTCAGAGGTTTTTCCTACATCTTTCTAGTGTAGGTGAGAGCTGAGAGGGAAATGTTTGGAGCCCACTATAAGCGGGGCCACCACATCCAGGCAACAAGAGGGTTTCTTTCAGAGAATGTATGTATTTGGGTCTTCATGGAGCTCAAACAGAAACCACCTGAGCCTTCTTTTTCTCTGCACCTTTCACTCCTAGTTCCAGAGAAACATGAGGGCCCAGAAGTATCCTATTTAATAAAAGGGTAATATGCAAATTAACCATCACTCTGTCACAAAGATGGTGGCGCCCATAGCGACCAGGGTGGGATGCTGATGGCATCGCCCTGGTGACTCAAGCTCAGCATCCCATGCCTCAGCCGCATGAAGGGAGGGAGGGCCTCTGGGGACGATGAGAGCTCAGAATCCCGTGCCCTAGCCACACAGAGGGAGGGAGGGGCCTCTGGGGACAACATGAGCCCAGCGTCCTGCACCCCAGCTGCACAGAAGGAGAGAGGGTCCTCTGGCCAGAGGCCAAGGCGCAGGACACTGCCCTCATTGTAGGCCAGGCTGAGGGACCCCGCCTTGCACGCACCCTCATGCACGAATTTCATGCACCAGGCCTCTAGTTGTAAAATAAATGCAATGTTGCCAACATAGAGAGACACATAGCAACCAAGCACCTAAAATAGCACCACACAAAATTATCTTAAGACAAAAAGAATGATTCAAAATAAAGGAGATCAGCCTGGCCAGAGTGGCTCAGTTGGTTGAAGTGTTGTTCTGTGCACTGAAAGATTTCTGGTATGATTTCCAGTCAGGGCACATACCTGGGTTGTAGATGGGGTTCAATCCCCAGTCAGGAAACATATGAAAGGCAACCAAATAATGGTTCTCTCATCTCTCTCCCTCTCCCTCTCATTCTCCCTCTTCCTTTACCTCTTCCTCTCCCTCTCCCGCTTCCTCTCCCTCTCTCTCTCTTTAAGCATGTCTTTGGCTGAGGATTTCTAAACAATACTTTTAAAAAGTAAAGAAATAAAGGGGATCACTTTCTAATGACAAAAGGCCCAACCAATTCACAGAGAAGGCACCGAGAAAAACAAAGCCTCACACTGTGAAAGTCAGAACTGGACAGGTCTAGGAGAAGCACTTGGCAAGCCCAGCATCCTAAGACGAGATTTTTAACAACTGGCCACCGATAAGTGACATCTATGACCGTGTTTTCAACAATAGCATGGGACCAGGTACTCACAAATGAGACTGGATGTGGGAACTTCCAGAGACAAGCAGCTGGCAGGTGGCCAGACTTAGATTCAAATCCAGGCTCAGTGGACCCCAGAGCCAATGCACCCTCCGGCAGAGCCTGCTAACAAGCACTGGGGACGAGATCACAACATCGGGGGACTCTCTAATCCACATAATGCGTTGGGTGGAGTATGTCCTCCTCCGCAGCAGTCAGTGGCTGTCTCTCCCACCTGTTAGTGACTGCTGTTTGCAGGGGGGGGGGCGCCCCGTTGGCTTCCCGAGGCAGCCCACACAGGTTGTCACACTGTCAAGGATCCCTCTATTAACAAGCTGTCAATACGCTGCCAGCAGCCGCCATTTGGTTTGTTCGGGGAGCGGGCGCTCCGGTGCGGAGACTTGGCTCCATCATTCAGAGGAATTTGAAAAAATAAGGCAAGAGACAGATGCCTCCCAGTCTGTTCTTCCAAAACAGACTCGGAGAGATGGCGTGGGTTTTCACTGGAGGAAGAGGGAGACGGCCTTTCAAAATAAGTATAAAGGAGGGGAAAACGAGGCATGAAGGAATGAAGAATTAGAATGATGCACTTAAAAGTGCTGTCTCCTCCCTCCTCCCCCCATCCCCTCAGGCCAGTGTGGTTCACTAGCTGAGTGTGGACCCATGAACCAAGAGGTTGAGGTTCTAGTCCTCAGTCAGGGCACATGCCTGTGTTGCCAGGTCGATCCCCAGTAGGGGGCATGCAGGAGCCAGCCAATCAATGACTCCCTCTCATCATTGATGTTTCTCTCTCCCTTCCTCTCTGAAATCAATAATTTTTTTTTTAAGGGAAGAGTTGTCTTTCCTCTCCTCCAGACTTGCCATGGACAAGTTTCTAAAAGCCAAAATTGTCTATTCCCTGCCACCATGGGTATCTCAAGCTCCTATTTTTAAAAGAGCTAAAAAGGCGTGGTTTCGATTTTTTAAAGTGAAAGGGGCCATTTGCCTGCCATCGTTTCAAAGTCACCCGAATGAAATATAGGGGAAATCTGTCTGTTTCTGAGGCCTCTGCCCCTTCTATTAATTAGTTACGATTAACCTCTGAGCCGACAGGCCCCCCAACTCACCACTAACCAAGATACCTAGAAATGCCAGCTTTGTAGGTTGCTTCCAGTAAGGGAATGGCAAGCCCATCTTTTGAGCAACTACACTGAGAGCTGGGGCCCCAGGGAAAACCTTTGCTTGCACCTGCAGCCTCAGACTGGACTCCTGCCTGCCCACCCACAGATTCCAGCCATGGAGGTGTGCTGGAATCCTCTCCAACCAGTGAGACTGCACAGCCAGCTCAACACAAAGCTTGATGTTTCCAAAAGTTACACCGGAGCTGCCTCGGTTGGACAAGTGGTGTTTCAGTACTCAGATTTCAGGAAAATAAAGTATATATCTCTCTCCATTTCTGCCTTCTTTCCAAATGATATGACAGTTTAGGCCCAGAGAGTCAGTCAAAAGCATAGACTCACTTCATGATGGGGACCTAAGTTGAGTTAAGAAAAAAGGGAAGAGCCACTGTCCCCACCTCTGCACCACTAAAGAGAGGGGAAGTGGGGGGACATGCTGGTTTGGAGGTTGCGCCGACAGTGAGCAACAATGAGGAGAACAGAAGGAACGTGGGGATTTTCATGAATCTGTGATCCAGTAGGATGCATTGCAAGCTCCAGGCAGGAGACCCTATCAGAACGACCCTGGGAGGCAAACAATTCAAGTTTCCCAACCTCCTGACCCCAACTTGTGCCTAACCCCCATGCATGTTTCTCCCCATGAGCTGTCCCCATCAGAGTCCCTGTAGGATTTTCTCCTGTAAGACTTTAAGCTCCAAATAGAAAGGAAAGAATCAATCAGGCAACAGCATTGGTTTCTTCTGTTGCTATGACGGCCAGGAATGCGAGAGGCAACATTTTCAGATTCTTCTAGTGTCTTCTCTTGTCAGCTATTATGGAACAGGGGTTGAAAACTAAAACCCAGAGGTCTATCACTTACTTTCATAAATAAGGTTTATTGGAAATACCTGCATGCCCACCTGTTTATGAATTGTCTAAGGCTGCTTTTATGCTACAACAGTGACTATCTAGCTCAGTGGTTCTCAACCTTCCTGATGCTGCGACCCTCTAATACAGTTCCTCATGTTGCAGTGATCCCCAACCATAAAATTATTTTCGTTGCTACTTTATAACTGTAATTTTGCTACTGTTCATGAATCGTAATGTAAATATCTGTGTTCTCTGATAATCTTAGGCTCTACAGCAGCGGTTCTCAACCTGTGGGTTGCGAAAGTTACATGTCCTCTCCGGAAGAAAGCACCTTATATAAACACAAGCCTTGAGGAATGTCCACTGTTAATGTTCCAAGGAATATGAGCTTCTAATAATAAATAACTTAACAAACAAGAAAAACAAACCATTTACAAGAAGTCAGCAAAGAACAAAATAGCAGCAATAATACCGTATTTTCTGGTGTTTAAGACTACTTTCAAACCCAGGAAAATCTTCTCAAAAGTCAGGGGTAGTCTTATACACCGGGTGTCATCTTATAGGGCAGGTATATCCCAAACTCTATATTTTAACTGCAAAAGTTGGGGGTTGTCTTATACGCCGGAATATACGGTACTAGTGACAATAGCTAACACTTGTATAGATTATATTCCGTGCTAGATACCCTTCTAAGAACTGTGCTTATATTTGATCATTTAATCCTCAAACAATCTACTGAGTAGGAATTATTTTTCTTCCCTTTCTCTAGACCAGGAAAGTAAAGCACAATGTCTATGGATTTTGCAATTATTAGAATTAGAATCTAGAAACTATATATGTGTTACATTTTAAGACATAAGTGATTAATATTAAAAGTCTCAAGAGTGAGCAGGTTTATTTGAAAGAAAGATTCAAAGAGAATTTATAGAAATAAAAAATAAAGTAAATGAAAATTAAACCTCAAAATGTAGGCTAAATAACAGATTAGACACAGCTGGAGCAAAAAATATTGAAATGGAAATAGTTCCAGAATGAAAAGAGATTTATTCAACTAGAAGGTGAATGCATAATATATAATTAATAGCAATAATAAATAGATAGCCCAGAGATAAAACATATGAATCAGAGGTTAAGAGACATAGGAAAGAGAGCATTGAGATCTAAGGACATGCCTAATCAGAATTTTAAAAAGAGGTAATGGCTTGTAAATATATAATATTTGAAAAGATAATGGCGCAAAATTTCCCAGCATTAATAAAACGCATGACTTCTCTCACTTCTAATCTGAATAGGATAATTAAAAGAACCCCACATTGAGATACAATATGATGAATTTATCAAACACCAAGTAACACACAAAGACTGTGAAGGAACCCCGAGAAAAGGAGCTCACCTCCAGTGACATGCCACTTAGACTGACAGATGACTCCCAGCAGCAACAATGGAACACAGTTGACATGTTGGAAGAGAATAGCTGTCAGCTGGGAATTTTATGCCCATCAAGGCAATATTTAAAGAGTAAGGGCAAAATAAAGACAGTTTCAGACAAATAAAACCTGTGTTAGTTTCCATCAGACCTTTGCTAAAAGAACTGCTAAAAATGTACTTTAGAAAGAAGGAAAATGATTTTATAATAGGTATGTTATTCCTTCCCCAGCTTTGTTGCAATATAATTAATGCACAAAGACTGCACATAATTGATGTATGCAATTTGGTGAGTTTGAACATATGCATACACTTGTGTGACCATCACCACAATCCCAATAATAACTATATCCATTGTCTCTAAGAGTTTCCTCCAAAGTGTATATTTCTTGTTAGGTCCTTCCTTCCTTCCTTCCTTCCTTCCTTCCTTCCTTC